>JAKZAP010000003.1:3753149-4106413 GCA_023053575.1 Branchinecta lynchi | reverse complement strand
AAAGAGGAAACCGAAAATCTTGAGAAACGCATAGAGTGAAGCGATTGGGACGGAACTTGGTGGGAAGAACATGCACAAGTCCTAGATATGTCATTGACATAACCGGAACGGATCCGGGTACTGTGGGGGAGTTGGGGGTGCCGGATTTCTAGCGATCCCACGGGTTCGGTATACTTCCTGGTGTGCTAGGACGATGAAATTTGACAGCTATGTCAGGGAACAGATTGACTTGAGCATAGTCGTTTCCCCGACCCGACCATAGTGGGGGGAGTGGATGGATGGGGAATCCGGAATCTAGTGGCATGCATCACTTTTAAACGGGTGGTCAGATTTGAATGAAACTGGTCAAGAGGAAAGAGCTATCGCCTCAGATGTTCTGTGTCAAGTTTGGGTCGGACCCAGTACCTGTGGGGGGATGGGGGAGGACAGGGAAACTCATTCAATGCTTAAAGCAGAGGGATTGGGACGGAACTGGAAAGAACAAAGTATTAGGCCTAGATACGAAATTAGTGGAGCCAGATGGTTTCGGGGATCCGTTGGGGGAGTTTGAGGGGGTATCCCGGTAATCGCGAGTTAGAATAGTTAGAGATGTACTAAGACAACGAAACTTTGCAGGCATATTAGCGACACGACTTAATTGACTTAAAACCCGACACAACATGCCCCTAGAAACTTCTGATCCTAGATCCGAGCATTTTTGGGGGAGAGTGAGGGAAGGAAATATGGAAATTGACTTCTGCAAATTGCGAACGAGTGGTCTGATTCGAGTGAAACCTAATAGGTGATAAGAATTGATGACTTGCATGACATGCAAAACATTGGGGAGGGGGGGGGTGGCTTTTGACAGGCAACAAAAAAAAAACAGGTGGGCCGAATGGGATGCAAGTTGGGCATTACCGATTTTATGCGACCCAGATTTGTTATTTGGCGTTCGGGACGGATTCGGCCAAGTTAGGGGGGGGGGGAAACGAAAATTTGCAGATAGGCTATGCTGCGATTTCAGTTAAACTTGATGGACGGGAAGAGGGTATAGATGTTTGTGTTTCCAAGTCTTCTTCGGCCACAGTGGGGGGAGTTGGAGGGAGATTGTCGGAAATGTTGAGGCTCGCATAGGGATGCATCAATTTAAATGAAAATTGGAAAGTAGAGAGAGCATAGTCCCTATAGATGACATATTAGGGTCCGAATCGGTTCCGACAACGGTGTGGGGGGGGGGGTACCGGAATCTTCCAAAAATGCTCAGATTCAAGTGAAACTTGATAGATGGTATAAAAGAAGAGGCCATTATTGAGTTCGAACCAGATTCGGCCACGGTTGGGGGATATGGAGGGAGTACCGGAAATCCTGTAGCACGTCTAGGGATCAAACGACTGGATTTATTGGGCTGAAACTTGGAAGTTTGAACATTAATTTGCTCCAGATAATCCGAGGCTATGCCGAAACTGCTCAGAATTGAGTGAAACTAAATACCCTATTTCTATGTCCGAGCCCTATTTTTGGATGGCGGGTGTATTTTGTGACGTTCTCATCTACTTTCTTGTACCGCCTACTCGTAACAAGTGGCATATGAGCTAGTAGCTCTTGTTTATCAACCTCAGCATGCGTTTTTCGGAAGTAGCTATCTCACTCTGACTTTTGAAACGTTTGTACACGGCAAGTAAAAAGTTATAGGGTAATAAACACACGATCAGGATTTTCCGGTTAAATTTCCTGCACCATTATTGGATATTATTTTTTGATTTTTGAAAATATTCACATGTTCCGGTTGTTGATGGTGACGCAAATCTTGGCAGGAATTCCAGTCCGGGAGCACCCGACCGGATTGTCTCCGGCTGGATTTTCTGCATTTTGATCGTGAAGTTTAAAAAATATCAACAGTTCCATATGGAATTTGGATGGTGCCGAAAATCATGGCAGGAATTTGATTTCGCAACCGCCAAACCCTGAAAGTCTGTCCGCTGCGTCTGCAGCATTACAGATGAAATTTTGTTGTGACTTTGCAGCGGGTTCTCTAAGTGACCATAATTGTACAAGGTTGGAACGTAGCTAAAGACGTTTTTCCGCGATCCGACAAAGAGGCTGTGACTGAAAAAGAGTGTTTTCTGGATCGTTTGTGTGAGCCACAAGTCTGTTTCCGCGACCAACATTGAAAAACACTATCGAGATTTTTTTCAATTCTGTAGCTCAGATTTGGCGGGAAATTCCACTTTAGCGGCAAAAAGTCCAAATAATAAACTACCTACTTAGTCAATCAGATAGACATAAAGCTGACGATCCTTCTAGTACAGGGCAAAGGGCGTAAGCGTGGTGTTAGGGGATTTGACCCCCCCCCCCCCGCCCCCGCTCAAATCGAAACATACAAAAATGACCGTTTTTCTCGTGGTTTTAACCTCTGATCAATGTTTCCTACTGTTTGGTATGGATTAGATCTAACCCGCGGTAGACCCCCCTCCCCGCAAAATAAATTCCTGGATCCGGACGGACCTGATGTTCTATTTATAGATTTTATTAGTAACAATTCGTTTAATTCCATATCATCTATATACAAAAATAGTGGTGAATAGTCCTACAAAAATAGTGGTGTATAGTCATGAGTCTTATTTGAATTCGGACGGGAGGACAAATAGTAGCCCTTCGTCACTAGAGGTTAAAACTCGCCCCAAGTATTTTAAGTGTTTTTGTGGTAGGTAGGTTGGCAGAAATTTATTGAAATGGAAATAGCAGGAGGATAAATAGAGTACCAGACATAACACTAAAAAGGCACTTAAATAAGAAAAGAGTAGATAGGTAATTAAATAACTGAACACAAACGAACATACAAACACAAATAAGGTATAGTCTGGGGCCCAAGTTTCAAAATGTGAAAAGTAGCTTTCCCGTCGGGGGCAGCTGATCCGACGATGGATTCTAGGTAAATCGACCACGCTGATTTCGAATCTGGGCGGGATACGGGGATCAGACATGTGCTAAAGATGTTACGCACCAACACTCAAATTCGGATGTCTTGGCGTTCCATTTCATTTTTCTAAAGCGAAACGAAAACTATTATCAGCTAACCAGCTACGGTGATTCCAACTCTGACTAATAACTATCCTTCAGAAACAATGGAAAAGTTTATTTAGGTATGTTTATTTAAGGTGAAAGAGTACATTTATTAAAACCATATTTGCAAAAGTTGGTCCTGTCAACTTTCATATTTAATCACAAATGAGTTAGGCTTCGAAATCCTCTTCTTCCTCGTCTATTACAATGACATTGACACATTTCCCCCCGGATGCGCATAGTAAATCACAAGATCTCTTGGTTACAGCACATGAGCATTTTTGCTGCAAGATTTCTTGCAGGCACAAAAAACACCGAACACACTGTCTGGAAAAATATGGCCCATAAGTTGCCACTGCTTTTGCTCCCCCACGTCTCTCATCGGCCCATCCATAGTCCAGTGGGTTCAAAGAGACAGGTATTGGGTCGTGAGCTTGCGTCTACACGGAAAATTGCAAAAATGCACGCAGCCAGTGCAAAAAAAAAAAATCTATCCGTGGGTGACAGCCACATGGGCTCCTTTTGCGTGGCAAAAGATGTACACGGAGATCATTTTTAGGCAATTCTTCAGCCGTTTCATAGTATGGCTGTCACTCTGCTTTAAAAGGACAGACAAGTTTTCTCTGATTTGTGATGTCTTGTACACACTACCATCATTTACACTTGGTTCAATTTCCATCACAAGTTCCTCAAGCATTTATCGAGATACCTGGCCTTCTGGCCTTCTCTGCAACAAGATCACGACCCCTACATCCAGAAGCAAGAAGAATATCATGCTCAGTTAGTGCATAAGCATGTTCAATTACTATGTTAACGCTCCTTGACGCTTCAGAAACTCTGCGAAGTTGAGACTCTGGCCTCTCTTTACATTCTTTTTTCAGGTAAAAGAGGAAAGTGTCAGTATATGAAAAGTCAACACTTTGAGACCTTAACTGTAGGACCATGGGACTAGGAGTCGGTGTTGATGTCCAAGTTGCGCAGTGTCAGAAGTCCCATCAGCTAACAAGACTGAGGACTCAGAAGTGGAAAAAAGCTTTTTCCTGCAAGTTTCATGCAACACACAATCACAAAAATCAGGTTTTGACATTGCAGTCATGAGCTTTTTTGCAGCAAATCACTTAGCTTGTCTAACACTTTAGCCTGTGACCAAGGAGCGATGTCAGTTGTTTGGCACAAATACACATAGAAAAGTCGATCAGTTTTCTCTTTCATGGGCTGTTGGCAAACAGCATCCATTTTTGGCAAACTGTAACCATCTACAATCTCTTCTTCCACTGATTAAAGATTGAGAAACCCCTTGATAAACTTTTCATGATATTTGGCTTTCTCAGTGTATGCCACCAAAGATTTAGGTGCTGGCAATAGCAGCACCTGCCATTGTAGTCATCAGAGGCCTATAGTGCCTGTCTCTTACTGTCTTCAATGTATCACTGAGCTTGTCCAGGACTCAAGCCTCTGATAAAGGAAGAATATCCGTGTTTGGCACAAAATAAGAAGTCAGATTTCTCCTCTTTCTTTAGGCTATTCACAATCCGGACCTGCTTCTTGGTCAGTTGATCCATTCAATTTCCTGTAAAGAATAAAATATGTTACAACACCATAGGTACTTAGATATTATAGTATTAACAAACCTTGCAATTACAGAGGAATTTACAGTTGTTAAAACAAATATAATACAATAAAATTTGTTGATTTTTAGCTTGGCTAACTAGTGGCAAACAAAGACCATAAAATATCTCGTAAGAAAAAGAAAATAAACAATACAAACACATATTAGGGACTCAACATGGTTAGCCTTTTATAATAATGGAGATTTTTGCAAGTAAACTTTATTCTGACTACCATAGTTCTGCGTAGCAGCTTCAGGGTTCTGTATTTTGCCCTGTACCCTACTAATGATCAAACCACAGGATATGAAAATATTTCTGCTGACTAGTCGGAGACTCACAGCATCTAGGTTATTCACTAAGCTACTGATTTACTGTAACCCGACTTTGCTACTGAGCTTCTCAGCCTTTTTAGCTGTTCAAATTAGTTAAGTTATCATAAAAAAAATGGAAATAGCCATGTGGCATGGCCGACAAGCATCAGACATCTGTACAGTATGTACAGTAAACAGGGGCGTCACAACTGTGGGGGGGGGGGTAACCCTTCCAAATATAAATATTCCTTCAGCCCAAGCTGACTGCGAATCATATTTGATGGTGCAAAATGGATACGTCAGCTGAATTTTCTTGGAGCTATACTTCGGCTGTTCTTGGCAAGGGCCTCTTCAGGCTCAAAACCACTCAAGTTGGAAAAAGGAACCCTTCCCGCAAGTTCATTTTCCAACTTGAGCGGTTTTGAGCCTGAACAGGACCCTTGCCAAGAAGGGCTGAAATATAGCTCCAATAAAATTCAGCTGACATATCCATTTGGCACGATCAAATATCCTCCAAATGTGTCCGGCCAGTTTTTAAAAAATAACTGAGTTGGCGTGAAGCACTGCAGTTTTCCGTCAAAACAGTTTTTTTTTCATGAAAACAGTTATTTTTCCTGAAAATCAGTTGATTTTTTGTCAAAACAGTCATTTTTTTAAATCAGTCAATTATTTTTCAAAGCTGTCATTTTTGTTCTTGAAAACAGTTCTTCTTTCTGCAACAACAGTCAGTAAATACCTTGCCCCCCCGCCCGACAAACATTTCAGCTAGTAACGCCTCTGACAGTGACAGTAACTTAGCATAGCCTCCGGCCTCCAAAATTGAGGCTTTTATAATGGACTGACTAACAGTTCTGTAACATTCACAAAAAAAACAATACATACCACGAATAATCTTAAACTCTCGACAGTCCAACTTATTTGCTGTTTAATCTGGGCCTATAAGCAAGTGGAGATTTCTACTACCTAAAAGGCCTTAACCCACACTCAAGAACAACCACATTGCAGCTCTGCTTGAATGATTTTTACCTGTTTATTCTTCTTAATATCCTCCAATTCTCAGGTGAAATATCTTGGAATTCTTGGTTTGTAAACACTATTGCCACTTTTTCTTATCTGGAACATGTGACTTTTGGCCGCAAAAGATTTTTTGCTTACTTTTTATATTTGGCACTGTCTAGGGAACCGGGAGCCGTATGTCCCGTCCCATGGGCTGCGGAACCGGTAGTTCTCACGGGAACCAAACCATATCAGCTGCGACTCCGGGATCTGACGTCATTGACTAACGGAAACTTGTATGAGCTGGCTCCCGTTCCGGTAGTAAATGGAAATAGCTCACGGAAACTTCATCGCACCGGCTTCTCGTCCGGTAGTCTCACGGAATTATGTACTCAGAAGATAGGGAGCCGGTAGGTGATACCGGAAACTATATAATTAGAGCTTGTGTTCCGGTATTGTCAACATGGGATATAGAGCTCACGGAACAGTTTGGATGAGAGCTAGGATGCCGGGATTTTCACTGACTTAGAGAAAATAGCATGGGAAAAAATCACTACCGGAACCCATATATTGAGAGCTAAGGTACCGGTAGCCAAAACTATTTGGTTGAAAATGACCAGCTCATGGACACAGATGGCTATGGGCTAGGGTTCCGGTAGTGCAAAAAAAAAAAAAAAAAAAATTGAACTCACGGACCCATGTCAGTGCACACTAGAAAACCGGAAGTGAATTTTAACTGACGGAACCCAACTCCTGCGGGCTGGGGCTCCGGTAGTGCCAAAAATTAAAATTATAAACTCACGGACGCGTGTCAATAGACTTTGAGTCCGTTACAGCTCCCGGAATCCAGTTCAAATACTTAATTTGTTGGCCTTACCGGAACCCCAGCCCGCAGAAGTTGGGTTCCGTAGTTAAAAATATTCACTCCCGGTTTCCTAGTCTGCAGTGACATGAGTCCGTGAGTTAAATTTTTTTTTTTTTTTTCCCTTTTCAACCAAATAGTAGTTGCTACCGGTACCTTAGCTCTCAATATATGGGTTCCGGTAGTTGATTTTTTCCCATGCTATTTTCTTTAAGTCAGTGAAAATCCCGGCATCCTAGCTCTCATCCAAACTATTCCGTGAGTTCTATATTCTACGTAGACACTACCGGAACAGAAGCTCCAATTATACAGTTTCCGGTATCAACCCCCGGCTCCCTAGCTTCTGAGTACATAATTCCGTGAGACTACCGGACGAGAAGCCGGTGTGATGAAGTTTTCCGTGAGCTATTTCCATTTACTACCGGAACGGGAGCCAGCACATACAAGTTTCTGTTAGTCAATGACGTCAGATACCGGAGTCGCAGCTGATATGGTATGGTTTCCGTGAGAACTACCGGTTCCGCAGCCCATGGGACATAAAGTACGGCTCCCGGTTCCCTAGACAGTGCCTTTATATTTACTTGCAAGGAACCGGTCGTAGAATTTTGGCTTGTTCTGTCGAAGAAGTGAAAACCGTCATTAACCGCAGATTTCTGCGACAGGCGGCAACGCTGCTTCTGAAATGTTCGAATGTTTGTTTACATCTGCTTGCTTTTGATTGGTCGAAAGTTGGACCGCGGATGCAATCGCACAAACCGCAACCGCAGAATAGTTAGAGTGTAAGAGGTTAGAAAAGCATGTCCGATATACCAAAAAGCTGTATCCCGGTAACTTTCGTGAGTAACAGAACGTACGCGAGGTCCTGTGATCTCTAGAGGTGTTGCCCCAGTAAGACCCTCCACTTTTAGAAGGAGAAGACTTTCGGTTCAGTGGACCCCAGACTAGTAAGAGTTTTTAGTAGTGAGTACGAACGACTTTCGTAGTGACTATTTAGCTGGTTGGAATGACAATAGTTGGTTTTAGTGACGACTGTTAGCAAGTTGGAATAACCCAACTATTTTGCTTATATGCCTCTATTCTTTGGCAGGTGCAAACCCCGTGCAGATCCGTCCAAGCCCTCTCCGATCAACACCGATACAGAAGTGGAGGAGTCAGTGTCAGTGAACGCTTGCCTTTTTGTGATACTTTCGTTTGTCCTAGGTGGCGGAATCTTGTTCGCTGCCTGGGAGGACTGGGACTTTGTCGATGGCGCCTACTTCTGCTTCATTAGCTTGTTGACAATTGGGTTTGGGGATCTTGTTCCCGGTACTTTAAACATCACAGGGGACGTCGACTCGAAGCTGGTGATCGCCGCCTTGTATTTGGTGGTGGGTATGGCGATGTTGGCTATGGCTTTTAACTTATTGCAAGAGAAAGTAGTGAGACGAATTGAGCGCTTCGCCAGGGGCATTGGACTAATGATAAAGAAGGACTGAAGTGAAAGCCCCGAGATTGGTGCCTTAGCTCAATCTTGCGGTCGAATCCTATTCCGGTTGGCCGCAACTAGGAAAGCTGCTAGGATTGGCCATTGCAGGTCTCCGTGGCATCCAGATTAGCCACCTTCTGTGCTGAACGCCGAAGAAGTAATCCACTTGGAACGTTGCAACGTTAAAATAAATTACAGTTGTTCAGTAACCAGTGATGTTCAGTAATGACATTAATGCTCGTTTTTGATAAATCTTGCAATCGAAATTTCGTAAGAATCCAATGAGAGGGTTGATTTCAGTGTGAAAGTTCCTGACCGAGTTCGGATTACAAATCGAAAGCATGCGCGATCTCATCCAGATTAGCCACCTTCTGTGCTGAACGCCGAAGAAGCAGTGTGAAAGTTCCTGACCGAGTTTGGATTACAAATCGAAAGCATGCGCGATCTGTTATTCTTCTTGAATTCTGTACATATGCAGTGCAACTTTACCGAAAACATTTAGAAATAACATAAACAAGACGGTCTTCTTAACCCGCCGCGCTGGCCTCTCTGCATGGGGCTTCATCAGGCCTGGTCAGAAAGGATCATAACCGTATTCTCCATGCTCCTAAAAAAAATCTGGCCAAATTTGCCCTTGTGTCAGAAAAGTCTCTCTTTACAATTGGCTTTCTGACAGGATCTGAAAGAAAATATTGAGAATTTGGACAGGCCCTGTTATAATGCCGAGTCTTATTTATACATTTACCCGGTTCGCCCCGTCGGACGAGGTCTAGGTTGAAGCCACCTAGAGCGAGTCTATGCTCTCGATCGCTGTTTCTGCGACATATTGATCGGCATGAGACTCGTCTTTACCCTAACATTGAATATGCATATTACTCTCAGATTATTCATTAGTTGCGTTTTTGATTGCTGTTCCTGATCTCAGTTCTTCTTATTTCTCGTTTTCGATCACCTTCCGAGTTCGCAGTTTGCTTAATTGTCGTTTTTGCTGTAGCGGAGACCGTGTCAGTTCTCGGTTCTACATCACCTGCGAGTGAAACGGCGAATTGTGACGCAGACGCAGTTCCCGGTTCGAGTTCGCCTGTCATGAATAAATTAACCCATAAAAATTGAAAGTTCTGGATTGTGTGTTCGGAAATGGATGATTACAACTTGTATGTTTTGACTACACCCGTATGGAAATAATTGTGACTGTAAACAATTGAAAACAATTGTTTTTTTACAATTGTACTATGGGACCGTAATACAATTGGAAAAAAGCAGCTGTTTTTTTACAATTGTATCATTTACAATCAAATACACTTGTAAACAGTTGTAATTCCTACAATTGTATTTTTTACAGTTGTATTTCGGTCCCATAATACAATTGGAGAAAAACAACTGTTTTTTCACAATTGTATCATTTACAATCAAATACACTTGTAAACAGTTGTAATTCCTACAATTGTATTTTTTACAGTTGTATTTCGGTCCCATAATACAATTGGAGAAAAACAACTGTTTTTTCACAGTTGTATTTTTACAATTGTATTTCGGTCCCATAATGCAATTGGAAAAAAACAATTGTTTTTTCACAGTTGTATTTTTACAATTGTATTTCGGTCCCATAATACAATTGGAAAAAACAACTGTTTTTTTCACAGTTGTACGTTTACAATTGTATTTCGGTCCCATAATACAATTGGAAAAAAACAATTGTTTTTTCACAGTTGCATTTTTACAATTGTATTTCGGTCCCATAATACAATTGGAAAAAACAACTGTTTTTTTCACAGTTGTACGTTTACAATTGTATTTCGGTCCCATAATACAATTGGAAAAAAACAATTGTTTTTTCACAGTTGCATTTTTACAATTGTATTTCGGTCCCATAATACAATTGGAAAAAACAACTGTTTTTTTCACAGTTGTACGTTTACAATTGTATTTCGGTCCCATAATACAATTGGAAAAAAACAATTGTTTTTTCACAGTTTCATTTTTACAATTGTAGTTCGGTCCCATAATACAATTGGAAAAAAACAATTGTTTTTTCACAGTTGTACGTTTACAATTGTATTTCGGTCCCATAATACAACTGGAGAAACACAACTGTTTTTTCGCAGTTGTATTTTTACAATTGTATTTCGGTCCCATACTACAATTGGAAAAAAAACAATTGTTTTTTCACAGTTATATTTTTACAACTGTATTTCGGTCCCATAATACAACTGGAAAAATACAATCAGTTTTCACAGTTGTTTTTTCACAACTGTATTTTCGGTCCCACATTACAATTGAAAACATATTTGTCTTTTACAATAGTATTTTCAGTCGAATAATATAGGGGAAAATTTGTTTTTATTTTACAATTATATTTTGGTTAATTAATACAATAGGAGAAAGATCAGTTTTTTTTTTATAGGTGTAAGATTTACAACTATCCCGCCGTAAACGGTAGAAATTTCTAAAAATGTATTTTTGGTGGTTCCATAATCGTATTGGAAAAAATGAAACAAGTGGAACCAGAAACAAGAAGATAGAAGGAACCAGAAACTACAAGTTAGAAAATACCAAGTGGATTGTCACACTGCATATAAGTTGGTATTCTAAAAATGAAAATAATTATATGATTAGTGATTTGATGTAACTTTCAGTTAAAGCACAGGTTAATAATACAAATTTTGAAGGTTTGCTTAGGAAAATAACATCCGATAACCTATCCGACCCGAAGGTTTGGTATTTTCAGCTGAAATGTAATCGTAACAAGGTAAGACCTCGGCTGGTCCTGATAAAGGGAGGGAAACTAGCACTTCTAGCATGTTAAAGTTGCAAAACCAACCTCTACGCGTTCATTTATGGGGGTCTTGTCAGTAAATCCATGTAAACATACCCAATAAGTTCCAGAAAATTCGCGTCTCTTCTGTTGAAAAGAAAAATACATATAAAAGTTAACTGACTCAATCAAACTTATCAGCTCCCTCTGCTGGTGGTTTGGAAGCTCCCGCTGTCCCTGAATCTTCCAATGGCGTTCTTGCAGCTGGAAGAAAATATTGGAATCAAAGAAATGAATAATGTATGACTGGCGCTGGTTTCTGTTGACTCCGTTGGTGATATCCACAGAAGCAAGTAGGGAAGGAAGAAACAAGTACGCGAGCGCTCAGACGTGGAGTGAGAAAGTATGAATTGACTGTAGTTTGATTTACTCAGCTCATATCGCTAATTCGAATAGCCGCTAACAGCTTACCTACTGAGTTCCAGATAAACAATTTTGTCCGCCTATGTGCCTTCGGTTTCACTCGCTACAAGCAGGCTACTGTGGGTTTAAAAATTCCTTCACCCCAAGATGACTCGGAAACAAATATTAAACAATGGCTCAAAACTCAAAGCGAACAAGACCAACGGTTTCGATGGGATCCCAAAAATTTAATATTTGATCCAGACAGACGGGTCCTGTAGATATCTGGTCTTCGGCAGACTACTTGAACATTTTTAATATTAAGATTTAGAAATAGAAGAAGGTCAATGGCTTATCATTGGAGAAAACCAAGTTCGAATATGGATTAAGCATGTGTGTATTTACCCCTAGGCTATAACTAATATCTACTTCGACGAAACTGGTCAAATCTTCTGCCTTACTTCTGCCAAATCTCCGGTTTCGCCTGGATTCCGGACAAACTACTTGTCTTGGAAAAACTAAAGCTCGAAACGAATTCAGCGTATCTCCTTACTTGCAAACATATGTAGCAGGTAAGGGTAGCAGCTAAGATTTGCGCTGTCTTGAGGAACAGACGACGGATCGAGGAAATGACTGCTTCCAAGTCAATTTGATCGGGTCCCAGTACACCTGCCGAATTTCATCGTCCAAGTGCATCTGTAAGTACTGTAACTCACGACCACCGGAATACCGGGACCCCCCCCCCCCACACAGTGCGCCGAACCGGTCGTTCCTGTTAAAAATGTATTTACAACTTGTCCTTGTTCTCCTCACCAAGCTTCATCCCGAACCCCCACTCTAAGCCTGTATTGAGATTTCCGGTCCCCCTTCCAATCCCCCGCCCCAGAGTTTTCGGATCCGGTCCGGAAACGAAACGGGACATCCATCCGAAACAGGACATTATGCTTGCCTGGCCTTCCTGATCCCGGATTTCACCTCCCTCCTCCCTCTCCCCCTCCCCAATGGTCGGGTCGGGTTCAATCGTGTCAAGTCAATCTGATCGGGTTCCTGGCACGCCTGCCAAGTTTCATCGTTTAGCACGCCTGGAAGGAAATTAACGATACCCCGAAATCCGGGACTACCTCACCCCCCACATACACAGTGCCCGGATCCGATCCATTTATGTCAACGATGTATCTAGGATCTGTGCTTGTTCTTCCCACCTAGCTTCATCCCATTCCCTCCACTCTAAGCGTTTCATGATATTTCCGGTACCCCCCCCCCCCCCACAGTTGACGGATCTGGTCAGGAAGGCAAGTGCCATAAAAACGAATTCAGCGCATCTCCGTACCCCTATGCCGAACATCTAATCAACTTCACATGAAACTTTAGCTTTTAACAAATTTCCCGTTTTCAGCCGGATTACAGACAAATGGGTCTTGTAGATATCCGGTCTTCGCCAGACTCCTTGAACATTTTTACTAGTAAGGTTTAAAAACAGAAGAAGGCCAATGGCTAATGATCTCAGAAAACCAAGTTCAGATATGGATTCAGCATGTGTGTATTTACCCCTAGACTATACGTCATGTCTACTTTAACGAAATTGATCAAATCTTCCCGCCTGACTTCTGCCAAATCTCCGGTTTCGACTGGATTCCGGGCGAACTACTTGTCTTGCTAAAACTAAAGCTCAAAAACGAATTCAGAGTATCTTCTTACGGCTATATCGAACATCTAATCAACTTCAGATAAAACTTTACTTTTTGGTCCGACCCGCAGGCGAAACCCCCCCCCCCCCCGAAAGGCGACCCCCCACCCCCCACCCCCGAAATAAATTCCTGGATACGGGCCTGCTCGGCGTAGTAAATTTTCGTCAGGCTGGAACGGAAATAGTAGCTGATAGTAATTACTGTTAGAGGGGTGGAACACGCTTAAAGTACCCTCACGCTTAAAGTACCCTCACGCTAAGTCAGCAGAGATAGCCTAAAATCCTTTGAGAGAGAGATTCGTCTCTCTATGGTCAAAGGCATCCTGCACATAGGGTCCTAACTAGTGTGTTAAATATGCTACTTACCCAGAAAGGCATGACCATTGTACAGTATACATCTTTCTTGCGTAGGTCAAGAGGCAGCAAGGGGTTTTCTTGGGATAGTCTGCGTTTGTTCTTTTCTAGCCTCTTTCTATCCAGAACTAGGTCTGCACATGTATTGCACTGTTACTTGAGTGGAAGTCTATTTCCAGATAACTATTCTTTACTCCATTCAGTCACAGTGTCTCTGGATCTGGTGCTACAGGACCAACTGGCTGTTTCAGCATGTTGAAACTGAACTAGATAGCCTGTGTGCTGCATGCACTAAACTAAGTTATTCATTATTTTGTCTTGCCTCAGACAAGAATCCCACTTTCGACGTCAATTTAGAAGGCTTCATCTGAAAAAATATACAGAAATCAGTGGATGTGATGGTCCTTGAAGAGTCTCATAAACAAACAAATATTCCTTCAGCCCAAGCTGACTGCGAATCATATTTGATGGTGCAAAACGGATACATAAGCTGAATTTTATTGGAGCTATATTTCGGCCCTTCTTGGCTCTCCTTGTCAAGAAGGGCCGAAATATAGCTCAAATAAAATTCAGCTGACGTATCCGTTTTGCACCATCAAATATGTCTCATGAACATATGTGGTCTGTTTTATTAGTCTGTAAAAAAAAAACAGTGAGAGGCTTGAAGAAGCCAGGGAGAGAGGACTGAACAGCCTGGACCCTCCAACCCGAAACTATGAAGTCAAATACTGCTGATTTGGATATACAGGCCCTTATCATACTGTCAGAAGTTTGTTAACAGAGAACACATGGTTGCAAAACATTGTGTCAACAGTTATGCCAGATATTTCTGTTACGACCCTTTAAATTCTTAAGTTTAGAGACAAATTTCTTTATGGCCCTTTTGAATGTTATATGTCACAAAAATGGTCAAAATTAAAAGGGTCACAATAGATAGACTACATTATGACGAAATTGAACAGAAGGATGCATATACGTTATCTGTTATCCAAGCTTCTGACAGTTTGGCAAATAGGCTATACTATAAATGGATTATAATATTCTCAACTGAATTTTTTCAAAATTAATTCATCAGGTTCCTCTATTGCAAGACAACTTCCTATTTCTCTGAATTTCTTGAACACCAAGTTCTAAATCACAACAGCATGATAGTCGATTTGGCTTGGCAAAAGAACACATTTGCGCTTCTCAGCATTTGGGTCTTTTCTGAAAGCTTGGTATACCCAAACCACAAATTTCTATGTTTATTTATATGGCTATACACTAGGAAAAGCTAAATTTAGCCTGATTAAGGTGTGCTAGTTCAATACAAGTACTTGCTTTGTTGACATTCTAAAAAGTAAACCATTGCGTAAAACAAAGGTTTGAACGGAAGCCAACAATCTGACTGTTCCATTGGAATTCAATCTGCATCTGGAAACCAGTTATTTTACAAACCTACCTCAAGCATCATTTTAGATTGCATATAAAGAGCTAGGCTACTAAAAACTTTTAAGGTACCAAAACAACAGTAAACCAACTGCCCTTTCAAAACCCTCAAAAGTTGACTCAGTATTTGTGTGTGCAGTACTGCAGTCCCAACTGCTAGAGAAACAGAACCTAATGGCCTATGATATAATTAGGACTTATGAGACATTTCTTTCTGACATTATTTGTTTAACTGACATCGGCTATCCCTCCTGTAAATCTCAAAAAGTAATTTGAGCTCAGGGAAATTCAAAATACGGTACTTTCAATTATTAATGCTGAACAGGAATTTCACTTACAATCTCAAGCCACAGATTAGCTAACTTATAGACTACGATACTTCTATTTGTTTTTTACCTCGTGTCTTTCTGAAGGGAAAAAATTTCTAAAACGCTGAAACTAGGTTTTGGGTCAGATACCCTTCCTGAAAGAGGTATTTATTTCTGATTTTGTCTAATCCTGTCGGGAAATCAGAGCAGAATCAAAGAATGTTAATCAGGAACACGAAAATCACTGAAAACTCGATCCTAACAAATGTCCGTAGTCTACACAATAGGCTACAGAGACAATGTAGTGCAAACCTGGTGCAAACAATAACTGAAGATAGAAAAGACCAAACTGAAACTACTCATTTAGTACTGTACTAACTGTTCTGTAGTGTCTGTTCACTTCCTGAGTTTCAGCTTTTCCAGCCAGGTACAGGCTGGTACAGGCAGGGTACAGGCTTGCACAGAACTGTAACATCTTAGCTATATAGCACCTACTGTCTGCCTACTGTGCTTTGAAGACTTTTTCAAACTGAATAAAAACAACATTCTGTAAAAACGAGGTTGGATACCCCTCCTGTGGCCTAAACTAAAGTAGCCTAAGTAATGTAAGACAAGCAGAAAGAACCTGATTTCAAAATGCGTCTGAAACACTCTCTTAAAGTGTGGAAAAATTATTTGTGTGCAAAGAAGCATTAGTCGCGTTTTTTGCAATCGCTTGGAACGAAAGTTGCCGTTTTTTGCGATCGACTGTCGACTGGAGGTCCAGTCGATCCGTTTTTTGTCGCTTGACTGGACATCGACTGGGAACAAAGTCAACAGTCGATCCGATGCACCTTTCTCTTGGAGGTCCAGTCAAACTTGGTGCCAAATTTTGAAAACTGAAACATGTGGACCCAAAAACGTAAAATTTACACCTCAGGAAGCGCCAGTACTGCAGTAGTTTCAGAGACTGCCGAGGGAAGAGTTGTGGGGATGGACTGATTATTGACCGATTTAGACCGTTTTTCGAAGGGTTGTTCTCGCTCCCCTATCAAGCGACAAAAAACGGTTAACTGCATGAGCCCGGGAACAAGTCCCAATCGCCAGTCGATCTGCAAAAAACGCGACTATTAGCTTACCTGTGCTGTAAATCCTATTTTTTTCTTATCCAGAGAGGTCAAAATGGTGCACTGTTAGTGTTGGGTGACATCAGGGTGACATCGATATACCGGAAATATCGCAAACTAGATATCGATATTGAAAAGAATATCTGGAAATCTTCACTTGTTTTTCTAAATACTGTGTTCTAATTATTTGATATATCAAGCTATTGTAGATCGCGAGGTTTTTTTTTCCAGTATTGCATTGTTTCCGAAAAATACGCCGAACATCGAAATAGAAAAGATCGATATATCGCGAAATCAAAATATCGCCCAATAGTTGAGCTACGTGATGTAATGCGACAAGACCAATGGTTTCGATGGGATCCCAAAAATGTAATATTTGATCCAGACAATTAGATGTTATTACTTTAAAAATCTAGAAACAGATCAAGACATAGTGGAACCAGGAAACCAAATGAGGTCTGGCAGTACGTCCGATAAAATCAGTAAGGCCAGTTAAGGGAACCGATAAACTGAGTTTAAATTCAGCTTGGATATCCGCCGTTCGGGAGCTACAGAACTCATCTACGAACTCGACCTGTCCCTCCTCACAGCAAGTTTCATCCAAATACCTTGTTCCCTTAGAGAGTTATCGTGCTCACAGACAGACGGACACTTTTCCGGCGAAAAACTAAAGCTAGAACGAATTCAGTGGATCTCCTTATCCTTATATCCAACATCTAATCCACTTCAAATGAAGATTTAATTAATAACAAATTTTCCGGTTTTAGCCAGTTTCCGGAAGAACTATATGTCCGGCTAAAAAAAAATAGGATTCAGCATCTCTTCTTACCCCTAAATCGGACATATAATCAACTACAAATACAACTTCTGCTTTTAGCAAATTTTCCGGTTTGGGAATTCTGGGCGAACTACTTGTCCGCGTAGGAAACGAGTTTCATATAATTGCTCAGTATGCCTTCTTACCCGTAAATCGAACATCTAATCAACTTTAAATAAAACTTTTACTTTTAACAAAAGTTCCGATTCCAGCCGAACTATTTGTCCAGCGCCATAAATTAGGCAATTTCCGCTTCTAAAGATGCTGATTTTTAATTTTCTAAGAAGTGCCAACCGGTGCCGGCTGGTGTCACACGGTGCCGGCATCGGCTGGGCACCAGGCACGACGGGGTGGCACCAGGCCACCCCTGAAAAAAACCATAGAATTGTCCGGTCCAGCATGTTCTTTATCTATATCTACAGCACAAAATTAATTTTATTTATATATATATATATAATTTATATCTATAAATAATACTAATTATAGATATTATTATTGTATTTTTCATAGCCTTTTGACAACATAAACGATTTCGAAAAAATGTATTCACTTGTACAAATTTAAGGTTTCCGGCGGCCAAACCACTTGTCCGAAAACATATCAGATATGGATTCATATGGGATTTTATCACGTAGCCCATCTACAAACTTGACCTGTACTTTGACCCAATGAATAGATCAAGCTTGAACAAAACAATATGTCAACCCATTCGAGTGTTATCGTATTAACATACAGACGGACGGACGGACGAACATACACCTTTACACCTTATATACCTTTACGAAGCCGTAAGTATCCCGTCACCAACGTTCTAGGATTCCCAAAACTGAACAATTTTCCTTCCAAGACCAATTCTTGAATTTGGTGTCTAGTCTTTAGGAGATTCAAATCGGAGAGTTGGTAGTATACTCGCGACATATTATGACTGTAAACAACTCGCTTCTGGATCAAATCTGGATTCTCAGTGTGCCCAGGAACCAACTGTGCTGTGCATAGACCTGGGTCGAGTGCTAGCCGAAGCTAACACACTGTAACCTTACGAAACTTTCACGAGTATTCAGCCCCTCGCACGAAACGAGACGCCTGTGTGCGACAGCGCGATGAGTCATTGGAAACTGAGGTAGTAACTCGTAGCGTCGTAGCAGTCGAGTTTGATTGGACTGTGCTTTGGCCTCTGAGCAAGTTTTCGATGCTGTGACTGAAAAATTATTATATTACATCGACATTACATCACAAGGAATTGCACAATTTGCACATCGTTCAATTGTAATTAATAGGCTAGTGTATCTGCTAGTGTATCAGTACCCGACACTAACTATAGCTCCGAATTTGTAATCGAGGAATCGCATAATTAATTTCCGACGAAAAACAATTAAATAGAGTTGTAAAATTGGTCCTTTCAAAAATGACGATATAATCGCGACGGTTGTAAACAAAATTTGTATATTCAAACAATTTTTCAAAGTCAGCCTGGGGTCGAATAATATTTAAAATTGTTTTATTTATCTTTTAAGGTCGGGCGAATAATGAAGTGGTTTAGGAAAAAACAAACAAAAAAAAAACAGTTAGAACTATCTAACTATAAAAAGAAGATTGTAAAAAAAACAACTGGAATCAACTGTATGAAGCTGTAAACAGTTGTTTACAGTTAAAAACAGTTGGAATCAGTTGTTTATATCCAACTGTAAAAAAAAACAATTGTAAAACACAACTGAAATCAACTGTATTAGGCTGTTAACAGCTGTTTACAATCGATTTCAACTGTAAACAGTCGTTACCAGTTGTAAAGAGTCGTTAACAACTGTAAACAGCTTATACCTCTATAGAGGTATTTATGCCGTAGCTTTTTGGGATCCCAAAACGTAAATGGCGGGATACCTATGACATCGCAAAAGTTGTCCGTCTGTCCGTCCGTCCGTCTGTGCGCACTATAACTCTCGAAGGGAATCAGAAATATTGATCAAACTTGGTGTGAGGATTCTTTGGGTCAAGAGTAAGGTCAAGTTCGTAGATGGGCTCTGTAGCCCTACATTTAGGGGTGGGGGAGGGGGTTTAAATTAAGGGGCAAATGAAATATTTTTAAACAGATACTGTGATAGTCGATTATGGGGTAAGAAGTCATGCTGAACACGATGGTGAAAACTATTTTGTCATCGGACAAGTAGTTCGCCCGGAATCCGGCCAAAATCGGAAGGTTTGTTAAAAGTAAAAGTTTTATTTGAAGTTGATTAGATGTTCGATTAGGCGCAAGGAGACATGCTGAACACGACGGTGAAAACCATTCTTGTGCCGGATAATTAGTTAGCCCGGAATCCAGCCAAAACCGGAAAGTCTGTTCAAAGTAAAACTTTTATTTGAAGTTGATTAGATGTTCGGATTAGGGGTAAGAGGACATGCTGAACACGATGATTAAAACCAATTTTTCTCCGGACACGTAGTTCGCCCGGAATCTGGCCCAACCGGAAAGTTTGTTAAAAGTAAAAGTTTTATTTGGAGTTGATTACATGTTTGATTTAGGGGTAAGAAGACATGCTGTACACTTCTGTGAAAACAATTTTCTACCCGGTCAGGTGCTTTGCCCGGAATCCAGCCAAAACCGGAAAAGTTAAAGTTTTATTTGTAGTTGACTAGATATTCAATTTAGGGGTAAGAAGAGATGCTGAATCCGTGTATGAAAATCATTTTTTATCCGGACATATAGTTCGATCGGAATCCGGCTGGAGCCGCGGAACATTTGTTATAAGTTAAATTTTTATTTGAAGTTGATTAGATGTTCAATATTGGGGAAAGACGATACGCTGAGTTCGTTTTTGAGCTTTCTTTTTTCGCCGGACAAGTAGTTCTGGTGTTCGGCAGGAACCGGGAAATTGGCAGAAGTGGCAGGAAGTTTTCGTCAAAACAGATATGACTTATAGGGGTACACAAACACACATGCTGAATCCATATCTGAACTTGGTTTTCTCAGATGATTAGCTATTTGGCCTTAATCTGTTTCTGAATTTTAATAGTAAAAATGTTCAAGGAGTCTGGCCAAGACAAGACCCAATTGTCTGGATCAAATATTGACTTTTTGAGATCCCATCGAAACCTTTCGTCTTGTTACCCTTCTACTCTACTTCCGTTTTCACTGTTCCTAATCGCAGAGAAAGAAAATGCAAGAGGCGCACTCCGTGCGCTGAACGCTCTTTAGCGCGTCTAAAGAACCAATCAGCTTTGCCTTCTACTTTTCTTCAAGGCGGCGTCACAGCGACATAGCTAATTATAGAGGTAAAAGAAAGGTGATGTGGCGCGAAGCTACTTACCACCGCTCGTTCGCAGCGAAAAAGTACACAGACATCTTAATAATAAATATAATCTTTTTTTAGATACAGAGAAATAAAAAAAAAGACCATTGTAAAAAACAACTGGAATCAACTGTATTAAGCTGTGAACAATTGTTTACAGTTAAAAACAGTCGGAACCAGTTGTTTACATCCAACTGTAAAAAGACAATTAACAAAAAAAAATTGAATCAACTGTATTAGGTTGTAAACAGTTGTTTACAGTTAAAAACTGCTGTAACCAGCTGTTTACATCCAATCGAGAATGAAAAAAAAAACAATTATAAAGAAAAAAAATCAAATGTATTCGGCTGGTGGCAACCGGTTCTAGCAAGAACAAATAATCAGACAGAACCTCTGTCTTGGTACTATGCAGCGACTATGAATACCCCGACAAAAAGGACCTAGAGGTATTTATACCGTAGCTCTTCACCGTTCTACTCTACTACCGTCTTCGCTGTAGCTGATCACAGAGAAAGAAAATGCAAGAGGCGCACTGAACGCTCTTTAGCGCGTCTAGAGAACCGATCAGCTTTACCTTCTATTTTTCTTCAAGGTGGCGTCACAGCGACATGGCTAATCATATAGGTAACGAAACCTGATGTGTCGCGACGCTACTAACCTCTGCTCGTTCGCAGCGAAAAAGCACAGAGATATATTAAAAAATAATAATAAAAATATTATTTTTTATTTACAGAGAAATATAACAAAAAGATTGAAAAAAACAACAACTGGAATCAACTGTATTAAGCTGTGAACAGTTGATTACAGTTAAAAACAGTTGGAACCAGTTGTTTATATCCAACTGTAAAAAGACAATTGTAAAAAAACAACTGCATAAAGATGGTTGTAAAATTACAGTTGTTTTTTTTCAAGTCGGTTGAATAATACAATTGTTTACAGTTAAAAACAATTGGAACCAATTGTTTACATCCAACTGTAAAAAGACAATTCTAAAAAAAAACTGGAATCAACTGTATTAAGCTGTGAACAGTTGTTTACAGTTAAAAACAGTTGGAACCAGTTTGTTTATATCCAGCTGTAAAAAGACAATTGTAAAAAAAACAACTGCATAAAGATGGTTGTAAAATTACAGTTGTTTTTTCAAGCCGGGTGCATTTACAATTGTTTACAGTTAAAAACAGTTGGAACCAATTGTTTACATCCAACTGTAAAAAAACAATTGTAAGAAAACAACTGGAATCAACTGTATTAAGCTGTGAACAGCTGTTTACAGTTAAAAACAGTTGGAACCAGTTGTTTATATCCAACTGTAAAAAGACAATTGTAAAAAAACAACTGCATAAAGATGGTTGTAAAATTACAGTTGTTTTTTCCAGTCGGGTGAATAATACAATTGTTTACAGTTAAAAACAATTGGAACCAATTGTTTACATTCAATTGTAAAAAGAAAATTATAAAAAACAACTGGAATCAACTGTATTAAGCTGTGAACAGTTGTTTACAGTTACAAACAGTTGGAACCAGTTGTTTATATCCAGCTGTAAAAATACAGTTGTAAAAAAAACAACTGCATAAAGATGGTTGTAAAATTACAGTTGTTTTTTCAAGCCGGGTGCATTTACAATTGTTTACAGTTAAAAACAGTTGGAACCAATTGTTTACATCCAACTGTAAAAAAACAATTGTAAAAAAACAACTGCAATCAACTGTATTAAGCTGTGAACAGCTGTTTACAGTTAAAAACAGTTGGAACCAGTTGTTTATATCCAGCTGTAAAAAGACAATTGTAAAAAAAACAACCGCATAAAGATGGTTGTAAAATTACAGTTGTTTTTTCAAGCCGGGTGCATTTACAATTGTTTACAGTTTAAAACAGTTGGAACCAATTGTTTACATCCAACTGTAAAAAAACAATTGTAAAAAAACAACTGGAATCAACTGTATTAAGCTGTGAACAGCTGTTTACAGTTAAAAACAGTTAGAACCAGTTGTTTACTCAAAGTGTAAAAAGACAACTGTAAAAAAACAACTGGAATCAAGTGTATAAAGCCGTGAACAGTTGTTTAAAGTTAAAAACAATTGGAACCAGTTGTTTAAATCCAACTGTAAGAAAACAGTTGTAAAATCACAACTGGAATCAACTGTATTAGGCTGTTAACAGCTGTTTACAATTGAAATCAACTGTAAACAGTCGTTAACAGCTGAAAACAGTCGTTAACAACTGTAAACACCTTAATTATTTCCATACGGGTATGTATCCCTCCACTAACTTCTTGAGATCCCAAAAACTATTTCAGGCTGTGCGTGTTCACAGTTCATATACCTTCTAGTACAGGAGGATAACGAAGATATGTGGAATAACTATTGGAACTTGTCACCTGTGGGCTGTGGCCTGTGGCTGAGTAACGTTTAGACTGGTTGGACCACTAGTTGAACATTTTATTTTTTGTCCTTGTGTTGAGAACATTGCCGTTCCCAACCTATAGTTGCACAAGATACTCGAGTACGGAAAAAACGATACAAGGCAAGAACGCGTTGTTTGATATCTGACCCAATAGGTAGACCAAGGTATGCTATGAAGCATTTTATAACAAAAAAAACACAATAATTATAAAGTTTTCAAAATCAGATCAGAAGATAAAACCACACAGTCATCAGGAAATGTATGTCGTATTAAAATCTTGTTGTTGGATGAGCTGTTAAGTGTATTAACATATCCAAACCAGTATATTACAAGACCCGGTCCGAACCGGTTCCAATACGACCAAAGTTGGTCCTTCATATATTCCTCGTGGAGCGTATCATCGGCGAAGACCGCTTTGCTTTCTATCCAGTTGACAACCTTTCCATCAACACCTGAGAAACAAAAAGTTATCCTTAAAGTACATCTGAAAGGTTAATCGTACCCACTTCTAAATTCACGAGTGCATGATTTCTCATCCTGTCCCGTGAACAAAACGCGAATCCGTTTCCTGACTTTTTTCGACCGGGCAGTTATGTGTCTGTTGCAACCGTGTCCGGACGAATACCGAAACGGGGCTCCGGGATTGGCTCAGAGGCATCTGGTTAGGGCCTAGTACCTTTGAGTGTTCCTCTCTATAGGCCTGTCCAACTATGTACTGATTTCGTGCACCAATAAACGAATTTAACTTGAGGTGCAATGTTGTCAGCCCGGATTCAGTATGTCTCCGACCCCTACTTCCCGAAAGACTGCGCAGTTGACAAAAAAATTAGATGGACTTTGGACAAATCTTGGCCCTAAGAAATGGCAAAAAAAAATTGTGTGGCTAAAAAACACGTAACAGGAGCCTAACGAGGCCGTAGAAAAGCTACTTCAAAATGTTCTTGGAACTGCCGCAAACCCATGGCTACCAGTATCATACACCTAGTTTTTCGCGACAACCATTTTTTATTTTTTTTTAAACAGAGTCGATATACTACTTACCAATTGGAACTTCAAGCTTTACGTCAGGCGTCTTATCAAAACCTTTCAGCCTCAACTTGTCTTCGTCCAGATATGGAATGTTCCTGTCCGTTAGTTTTTTCTTCAGGAGAAACTCATATTCGTTTCCAACAGTCCTAAAAAAATTGAATAAAAATAGGCTGTCGATTTCAGGTAGAGGTATCTATACTGTCAAACTTTAGAATGTGCCGAAAAAATACCGTGGAGTATCAAAGACAGCTATGGGAGTTGTTCAAGTAATTTCGTACTAAGCACTTTTCTAGAATTTTCAAGTATCTGTTTTCTAGTACGGTACTGATAAATTTTCAAATACTATCTCAAGTAGGCCTACATTCTGTTTAGATCCCATCAATTTTCACTTTGAAATGCTCTTTGGCAGCATCTATCCAACAACTGAAAGCCTTCAGTAAAAATGGACTAAAGTCGGGCAGTCTGTGACGTAAACTGCACCCTTGGTAAACACACTACTAGGTGGCGAGAGATCCATTACTTAAAACGCGCAGTACTACTTCTTAATTCAAAGTCATGTACGGTGCTTAAGAACTCAAGTAACACTTGAGCACATTTGTTGTCAGGTACTGATACTTCAGAAACTTGAACAAAATTTCCAAGTACTTGATACTTAATATTCAGTACCAATTGGACAAAAATAAAGTACTTGTCCCAACACTTATCAGGGCAATGAACGGCAGTCGTGTACATGGGCTATTCCCCGCAAATCCCATACTGACTGGATCAGGAAATCGAAACGCCCTCCAATTTCGGATCCCGGCGAAACCTTTGATTTTGGCTGAATTTTAAAGTGACATGCAGGGGCGTCGGAAAGGGGGGGGGTTGCAGCCCCCCTCCCACACCTTTTTGAGATTCGGTAAAATGTTGGGCCAGAGGCCCAAAATTTTACTAAAATTGTTCGCTATTTTTCCGATAGCAGAACTGTACGATATATTTACGGGGATTCGGTAGTTATACAGAATCCTAAATAGGCTATCTGTACAAATCTCTTCAGTATAATGATCAGGATTCGGTATAACTGCCAGTATTCGGTAGTTATCACGAATTTGGTGAGAGATTTTTACTGAAATCATTTGGTAATTTTTCGATGCCGGAACTATTCGGTATATTTATGAATATTCCATAGTTACACAGAATCCGAATAAGCTATTGGTTCAGAATTATTCGGTATCATGATTGGGATTCGGTAATTTATTCAGCATAATTTCCAGGATTAGGAAGTTAACCACGAATCCTGACTTTGTTCCAGTTTCGACGAAAGTATACCGAATATGAATATTGTTCGGTAGTCTTTAGATACCAAAACAATTCGGTATAATAAACGGGGTACGGTAGTTATACAGAATCCCGAACATGCTATCGGTGTAAACTTATTCGGTATAATAACTGGGATTCGGTAATTTATCCGTTATAATTTCCAGGATTTGAAAGTTACCACGAACCCCGAAACTCAGAAGAGGTCGAGTGAAGCACTGGTCGCAGACAAAAGGGATGATCTATGATATCATCGATAGTCCTTACTTTTATTTTGGACCCCAAAAAGAATATCTAATCATAAAAAATTCGAAAATTCCGCCTGCAGCACTTTTCGTAATAGTCTCTATTTTGCTTAAATTTATTCAAACAATGTCTACAACGGATACGTCAGCTGTGATTTTTCATCAGCGATATTGCGGCCCTTCTTGGTAAGGGTCCTCGTCAGGCTGTCAATCCTCTGGTTACCTCTATTTTGCGGAAGGGGCGTCTTGACGGGGTTTTATGCCAGTCTTAGGATTGATATTTCAAAACATTAAAAGCTAGAATTCGGATGGAAATTAAATTTGGCAGGAAAAAGCAAAAAAAAATTTCACCTGCGGCGCTCACTTTATGTGATTGTAGGTAGTATGTTGAGTAGACTACAGTTGCTGCTGCTGCCGGAACGTCGCTCCATCCGGTTTCTAGAACTACTTTGAGTCTCGGTATTTAATCAACGGTAAATTATAGAATTTGTAAGAGAAGCAGTTAAATTTTAGCCTACAGAAGAAGAAAAATGGATTTCGAAAATTTTTGCCTGCGGCGCTCATTTTAATTTTCTATTGGCTATAATAGATAGAAGCTGTTACTGCAATCATGCCCGCCAATATTTTCTTCATGTGGGCTAGTTGGCTTATAGTCGTTCATGCCCTTTATTGTTATTCTTCCTACGTAATCGTTTCTGTTCCATAATTTAAAGCTCGAATTCCTAGTTCCTAGGATTCGGTAAAATTTGTGAAAGATTCGGTAAAATTTTGGATCTGTACCCCCTCCCCCCCCCCCCACCGACAATGCACCTGCGACGCCCCTGCTGACATGTACTGTAATTATGTTTGTTATCGGATTGTATTTTAGAACTGTAACATATAGGTGGTTATTTATGACTATGTCGACCATGTATGAGATCCACCACTATTTTTGTTAAAAGATATCATGGAATTAAACGAATTTTTTTAAAGTTTTTAAATTTTAAATCAAACATTCTTTGCCGCGCAGCACCTCTATCCGTGTAGGTCTATCAGGAGGGCTGCAAAGGAAAATCTCTTCGGAGGGGGGGGGGGCGGGCTCCACGGTTTGAGGGGTCACTGCTACTACAAAGGTATGTCCACACACAATCCGGTTTTCGGAGTCGGATGCGAAATTCCTCCTTCGCTCCGAAATTTTTACGACTCGATGCAGGTTGCCCCATCCGAAATTTATCAGACAGTGCGTTCACGTTGTAATGCCACGACCCAGCTTGCTCCTTGAGTAAATAATTAGTATCTGATCCCCTCTTCACTTTACGGTTAAGCCCAAAGCTGATGGGACTTGATTAACAGATTTGAGGTTGTATTTAAAGTCAAGTCTAATGTCATTTATTTGTCAATCATTTGGTGTCTGTACACCAGCGCAGATGTGTGTAAATAAATTGTACATAGCAACCAAACCTGGTCCTGTCAATATCCAGATTATATGACAGAATTCGTGCCGTGACACTAATTACTAATATTACACACGTATAAGCTTAAAGCGGGCCACAAAAAATGGCCTTTCTACCACACACACAATGCTAACCATCCCTACTGTCACTATGAATGTTCAAAACCACTAAAAACACCGTAAAACAAAGATCAAATTAAAAAAAAAACACCAAATTTCCTAGGTTTGAAATAACCCTGTCTGACTAAATCTCAGCCAATTATCCCGGACAACTGTTTTGGCACGTAGGGAGCCAAGGGTCAAGATAATAATTTCCATCTAATGCTCCAACTGTTTATTACAAATACAAATAAATTAAAAAAATAAGACCAGTGTGGTACCTCTGAAGACATACAAAAATTATTAGTTAGGTCTTATAATTCTTTGCTAATCAATCCTGGAAAATTTCGCCATCTAGAAAAGAAGACGTTGCGCGTGGGTTATTTCTCGAGCCACAACAGCAACTCGGCAATCGAGTTCAAATATAAACAAACCCGTGGCAT
Source organism: Branchinecta lynchi (assembly GCA_023053575.1). Lineage (NCBI taxonomy): Eukaryota > Metazoa > Arthropoda > Branchiopoda > Anostraca > Branchinectidae > Branchinecta > Branchinecta lynchi. The sequence goes on along the minus strand of JAKZAP010000003.1, from coordinate 4,079,038 downwards.
GCGATCACTAAGAGAAGGAAAACAGAATGTTTGGATTAGGTCTTTAAGTGGGTGCAAAAGACTCCCCGGAATGGAACTACTCTTGACATAGGTCTGAGAGTCTACCAACCGGATCAGAAAATTTAAAACATAGTCTGGGATGCGATCCCACCAAAATATTTGGTCTAGCTTTCAGTAGTTTGCCTTGCAGCATCTCCCCGTACCGGTCTATCAGGATGATCCGGAAGAGAAATATCAGCAATTGGGGGGATCCTCCGCGGTTTGAAAAGCCTTTGCTACTATAACGGGCTGCCCTGGTTCTCCACCACGAATTTAAACATAATAGCTGATACGGATAATTTTTAGGCAGTAGATACCTAAAAGCACTGGATAGACCAATGATAGCCTACTTACATTTTCGCAGCGTCAGCGAGAGGTCCGTAAAAGTCATCATGAAGCGTACACTAAAATAAATATACATAATAAGCTGCTAAATCCCTTCAAAGCACACCTCCGATCTTCAAGTCACGTAGGCCAGAAAATCTTAGACGCATGCAGACTATGACCAGGCTAGGCTCTACATTCAATGCGTGCGTACGTATTTCTGAACTTAACAACATAATCGCTGGTTTCGGCAGATGGAAATAATATACATAAAAAATACTATTCCGTGATAAGAAAAGATAAGATTTATTTATCCTAAGAGCCAAAGGCCATGGCAAATACATGAAAAATAAACACAAACAAACAAAATAATACCTTCTATAAGCACCTATTCCTACGGGCTAGGGCTACCCTCAGGAACCTCACCAACTGTTTAATACTTATACAACAACTATTCCCCATGACCCTGCACATTCATTCTTCGTTACCATTAATTTACTCCAAAATTCCTAACCTAAGTTCACTCTAATTTTAGCATGTTCTATTGCATTCGATCAAGTATGTCAGACTGTACGCAGGGGTTGGAGCAATTTCCGAAACCAGAAGCTTGACGAAGATGATGACGGCTGGAACAATATTTCCAAGACGCAATGTAGTGTGACCAGGGTCACTAGCGAGAAATCCAGAAATCGTATTTCAGAGTTGCCAGATCCTAATAATCAAGAAGCTGTAATAGTATTTCTCAGTTTACTGACCAAAATAATCAAGAAGCTGCAATCGTATTTATTTATTAACAGAAAAAAGAAGTAAAGCCGAAGCTTCTCTCTCTACAAGCACATGGTCGTTCTTCAGTAAGGTTCAAATGGCAAGGTAGCTTGTCAGAGATAATTCCTGTCCGAACTGGTGTTCGCCGTCTTATCTCCCTACATCTTCAAATCGGCCATATCTTCTTGTCTCGATTCCTTGCATCCTGCTTACTTCTATAAAGACTATGCCTTCAGCTACATAGCCTACGCGGACGACTTGCTCTTAATTAGCCGTAGCCGATCCACACTCACAAAAAATGTAAGTAAGCTGTCGTCAGAACTTTTCAAAATTGGCCTTGAAGTTAACTTGTCAAAATGTGAGTACCTGCATTTCAACCCTTCGTCAAATGGTTCGAATGCATCCAAAGCTTCTATATCTCTTGGATCTTTCATCGTCAAATCAACAGACTCTCTACGGTGGCTCGGCATAACATTCAAATCTTCATTATCAAAATTTTTCTCTTCGGTTGTTCTAGAAGTTTATAAGTCAATCCGTAGCGCCTATGGGCGCATCGTCCCCAACCGGGGGCGCCATAATCGTAAAGCTTTGGGAAATTTGTACAGCACCTTCTATACTATTTTGTTCTGGCGTCACTCATGTTCTGCGAAAGAAGGAGATTAAAAAAATGAGATCATGTTATTTTAAATATGCAAAGCACCTGCACCACTTGTCTAAATTATGTCATAACCATACATTGAAGGAGAAATTCAAGATGCAAGTGTTCCCCTTTTGGATGTTTCTTCATCGCTTTCAAAAATCGTAGACAACAGGGCTCAAGCAGCGCACGACGTCGTCCACTGCTTCCTGACCGAAGATTAAAAATAAAGTGTCTTTTTCTGTGTGTTTATGTGTTTTGTCTATTTTCTTTATTTTCTTCATTTACTACGCCTTTTCAAAATGGTGGGTCATAAATAAATTACTTACTTACTTATAAACTTCTACTACATTTTTCAACACTGCACTATACACTTATAAACATAAAACAAATATAAACTAAAAATGGTTCACATACGCGCTATGGCTGAACGTTGTACCAACAAGATGTTGCTTGAATGAAAGTAAATTTGGTTGGGAAACGCTCCTCAGATAAACCATTCCATGCCTGGCATGCACGGTAACAAAATGAACGTTGACCAATTTTCCGGTTTATTTTTGGTGGGTATAACGTCAAAGAATGCTGACGGGATGACTGATATGAATTAAACTCAACAAACTGTTTTTTGTCCAAAATATCTACCGATATCCCGGCGGAACTCCAATGAAGGTAGATTAAGATGTCTCATTCTGTAATCCAAGTTACTAGATCCAAAACATTAAGAAGCTATAATCATATTTCAGAGTTATTATACCCAAATAATCCAGAAGTTACAATCGTGTTTCAATGTTACATGACCCAAATAATCAAGAAGCTATAGCCGTAGCCTATGTCAGACTTACTAGACCCAAGAAATCATGAAGCTACAACTCACCAAAAATACTTCAAGTGCCAGATCCCGGTCCTGTATGAGAGACGTGTTCTTCATGTTGGCGGCAACTGTTGTTCTCAACACTAAACAAATATAAAGTTAACTCCCAAACAAGAAACACGGGAAAAGAAGTATCCTTACAATCTTCCCTCTTACATGCATGCATCACACTTCCTTTCAGCATGACTTGAGGAACATAAACAAACAAAACCCCGACCAATACTTCGTTCAAAAACTTAAACAGTTTGAAAGAGAAAAATTGAAAGAGCATACAACAAACCATGTTTCATACGATTTCATAGAGGCACCCAGTTTGTGCACTGTATTATCAATATTGTTACGTAAATTAATTTGCTTTAAACGTTCCTTCAAAATGATACAAAACAGTCAGCTAAGATTGACTTCCCCGAAATTTCGGCCCTACTTAGCAAAGGTCCGTGTCAGGCTGTAGCAAGATGAAATGAACCTGCAAAAATAAATTTCTGCTTCAAATCTTAGCTGACTTGTCCATTGTGAGTCATTTTTAGTGGAGTGTTCCTTGGAACAATCTACTATTGCAAGCGCTGTGGCAGCTTTTGGTTTTCGGTTTCCGGTTTTCACCGTATTTGTAGAGCTCATAACTCGTGAACCAGTGCAAGTATCAAGTTCAAACTTGGTACACTAGTGGGTATTGGGGTCTAGTTGTGCCTTTTGAGGGTCCCACTCCACACCCCAACCTGGTTCAGGGGCAAATGGGCCCAGATTGGCCAGTGAACAATGTTCATAACTTAACAAGAACAGGACACAGGACGATGAAATTCCTTGTACATGTAGATCTTAGGGCTGGAAAATTGCTTTTGAAGTTGCACCTTTCCCACCCACCCCGTTCATGGGCAACTGGGACCAGATTGCCAAGGAGTTATGTTTGTTACCCGTGACAGGAATCAAGTTGAAACTTGGTAGGTTTGTGAGCATTGGAGTCTCGTTTAATTTTTGAGGGTCCCAAACTCCACCTCCACTTGGTTAAGGGGCAATTGGGCCCAGATTGCCCTCTTTTTAATGTTTTTAACTTGACAATGACTGGAAATAAGGCGATGATATTCCTTTGTGCTTTTGGGGCATACTAACTGGAGATGTATATGTGGAGTTGAACCAGCACCCACCCTCCGCGTTCATGAGTAAGTGGGCCCAATTGCCCATGAAAATAGTTTTTGACCCGTGACTGTAATCAAATTCTAAGCTGGTATACTTGAGGCAAAAGAGGTGTATATACACATTTTGATGTGTCCCGACCCCCCCCCCCCCTCCCCCCTCTCGGTCATGGGCAGCTGGGCCCAGATTTCCCATGATTTAAGTTCGTCTGTGACAGGTCTCAAGTTCAACTTTTGTATATTTGGGCATTTATATTGGATGAGGACTTTGGTTTAACAGCAACAAATAAGACGACATGACATACTTTTTTAATGAACAGTTGGAAACTGGACTCTTCTGTCAAATGACCGATGATATGCCATTCTTAATGAATTGTGACAAAGGGAGGATTAGGCTGCTACGATTTGGTTTATTGAACTTGTTATAACCTTGCTAATGGAAAAGAGGTTTAAAAGGTCGGACTGGCTGGCAGACCATAGTTGGAACTCAAGCTATTCGTGCAAGATCTTCCAACATTTCTTCAGATTTATAATTGCAGTTTGTTAACATTTAAAGTGGTATAATTACAAGTTGGGTTATTTCAAAACTTGTTTGGTTATTGAGGATGTGAAACGTCCTGGTTCTAAAGCTGTTTATATCTAATATATGGTAAACATTTTACATTAACACTCCACGTCTGAACGCTTGCGCACTTGTTCTATGTCTAGCCTACCTGCTTTATTTTCTTCCCCAGTCGCTATAACAATGTAATGCTCCAGGATAAGTCGAGCCAATAAAGCTGGTGGGTGATTAATCTCTTCACTGATCCTCAGGATTACCCCTGGCTCTTCTGCCTTTTTGATGCCTTCAACATACCTGAAATCAAGCAGGGTGTTAAGAAAAGAGTCTACATAAGACACTAGGAGCCAAGAGCACAGAATCCTACCCTCATGTGCGGAGTTGAATCCTTCAGGCGAACAGGGAAAGATTAGCTTACAATCGCACCTGCTGTTACTAAATAGGCTAAAGCTGCTTCTCCAGGCAAATTTGCATTGTCTGGATTTTGTTACACAAAATAAATCTGGAGCCATGGCCATGGGGTGCTGGACATATTGCCAGAAGTTCATCAGGTAAATCTTCATTCCATCTTAACTTGGGCATTATTGGTGCTGTATAAAATCAATAATATCCCGAGATGGTTTGATATTTGGCTTTAATGTGGACTAGGGTCTAGGACCCTTGACATGCAATGCCAAAACAGGGGAATAAAATTTTCAGCTGACAAGATCAGTTGAGAACAACGAACACGTACATAGTCACCTTAGGCTTGAATAATTGTAAAGATTCTTTTACCTACTGTATATAGACTGAACAGAATCTGGCTGTGTTACTAAATGGTGTGTTTTCTTCATTCTTCTCTGTGTCAAAAGACCAAAAATACTCCAAAGTGTTCTCCTGGGAATGCTGAAAACATAAGTTGTCAACATTAGTTTTACAAAAATAATTTCCTAGAGCTAGGCTTACCCTAGTTTACATGAAAGTTTACAGTTTACACCGAATACTGCTTCAGCCATACTGAACAAAATTATAGAATAGCTGAGTCAACAACAGACAAGCCACTCTTTGATTAACTTTTGAAATCTGAGTCTTCACACACTGTAACACAGTGTCTGTGTAATACAGTGTCTGTATTCCATTTGCACACTAATTCATGTCTGCTCCATTTGGTTGTCCTACTAACTGCCTATCCACTCCTTACAAACTGCACAAATCTGAAACTAGTGATCCAGTTTTTACTTTGCCTCCACTTTGCCAAATACAACGGACTTAACATCTTATTGGGACCTTAGTCGTATCCTAACCTAACCGTGCCATAAGATGGATTAACATGTACAGGCACAGAAACCTGGTCCTTGCAAAAACTTTAGGCTACAGTTCTGTCAGGAACAGGTTTAATAATTTTATTTAAACCCTCCATACAAATACAATGTAAATGGTCGGAGGAGTTGGTAAAGAAACAAAAGAAAAAGAAAAAGAAAATTACACAACACTACGGCAAAATTCAGTCTTGGAGGGCTCTATGCTTAGACCTATATCGCCAAGAGCGGACGACACTCTATTAATAGATTCTTGTAGGGATTCTAAATTATCACTCATCAGAAGTAGGTCATCTGCGTAAGACAGATGACTAACATCCAGGGGCGTCGCAAGGGGGGGTGCAGCACCAGAGGCCCAAAATTTTATTAAAATTGTTTGGTATTATTTCGGTTTACGGGGATTCGGCAGTTATACGGAATCCTAAATAGGCTATCTGTACAAATCTCTTCGGTATAATGATCGGAATTCAGTATAATTGCCAGTATTCGGTAGTTATCAGGAACTTGGTGAGAGAATTTACTGAAATCATTTGGTAATTTTTCGATGCCGGAACTATTCGGTATATTTATGGAGATTCCGTAGTTACACAGACTCCCGAATAAACTATTGGTTCGAAATTATTCGGTATCATGATTGGGATTCGGTAATTTATTCAGTATAATTTCCAAGATTAGGAAGTTAACCACGAATCCTGACTTTGTTCGACTTTGGTAGTCTTTCGATAACAAAACAATTCGGTAAAATAACCAGGATACGGTAGTTATACAGAATCTCGAACACTCTATGGGTCTAAACTTATTCGGTATAATAACTGGGATTCGGTAACTTATTCGTTGGAATTGCCAGGATTCGGAATTTACCACAAACCTCGAAACTCAAAAGAGGTCCAGTGAAGCACTGGTCGCAGACAAAAAGGATGATCTATGATATCATCGATAGTCCTTACTTTTATTTTGGATCCTAAAAAGAATATCTAATCATAAATATTTCGAAAATTCCGCCTGCAGCACTTTTCGTAATATTCTTATTTTGTGGAAGGGCCCGTCATTTGACGGGGGTTTTAAGCCAGTTTTACACTGAGAGTTTGAAACATTAAAAGCTAGAATTTGGATGGAAATTAAATTTGGCAGGAAAATAAAAAAAAAAAAATTTGGCGTGCGGCGCTCACTTTATGTGATTATAGGTAGTATATTGACTAGACTACAGTTGCTGCTGCTGCCGGGACGTCAATCCATCCGGTTTCTGGAACTTCTTAAAGTCTCGGTATTTAATCAACGGTAAATGATAGAATTTGTAAGAGGAGCAGTTAAATTTTAGACGCGGCGCTCGATTTAGTTTTCTATTGGTTATTATAGCTGTTACTGCAATCATGCCCGGCAATATATTCTCCATGTGGGCTTCGCCAAAACGCTGCCTAATACTTGGCTTATCGTCGTTCATCCTGCCTTTTATTGTTACTCTTCCTATGTAATCTTTTCTGTTCCATAATTTAAAGCTTGAATTCTTAGTTCTAGGATTCGGTAAAATTTTTGAAAGATTTGGTAAAATTTTGGCTCTGCACCCCCCCACCGAAAATGCACTTGCGACGCCCCTGCTAACATCAATACCGTCATCTATCAGAAACTCTTCAATCGATCTTGTCGCAGAACGAAGCCCATTATTAAATATTACGGGGCTTATGACTGAACCCTGTTTAACACCTCTTCGAATTTCTATAGGACTAGAAAGTTGTCCTGCAGAACTAATTCTTACTTGGGACTTTCCGTACCAATTCCACAAACATTTACAAACGAATGAATCAACCCCTGCCCTCAGTAGCGACAGGATTACTTGCGAATGTAGGTTTGTGCAGACTGCAGGGTACTTGGTAGCACTCACTTTGGGAAGTGCCTGCACAGGTCTCTTGCTGACCTAACATGCCCATTTTGGAAGGTGCCACAAATGCATTTTAACACAGAATGTTCTATTACTGACTCAACGCCTGCCATTTAATTTAACTTGGACCTAATATATTTTTTGGTTGGCCTCTGAAATCCATGCCGAACGTAATTCGAAAGCTCCGCCAACGACCAAACTTTAATCCCTACCAGAAAAATTCTAATTTCCTTAGAGAGTAAGACTAGAGAGTAGATTATAGTTTAAAAATTCAGAAAACCAGATCATTACGGACTTTAAGTGAACTATAATATTTAAGCAATTTTTCAATAAACAGAAAAGAACTGAGCAACAATATAATTTTTTCATTCATATTGCGTTTCCAGGCAGGGTTGCCAAAGTGACACTTTTGGTGTCATTATGACACTTTTTGAAGCTTGTGAAACTTTCCACACTTTCAGGCCAAAATGTGGCACTTTTTGCTAAAATGACACTTTTGTGAAACTTTTTGAGCACTAGTCATACAGTTTGATTGAAAGAATGATTGAAATAAATATTGTAACAGTTTGATCTCTCATCTGAACTAAAAGTTGTGTTTGTTTTTGGGATCCCAAAGCGTAAGTGGAGGGATACCTATGACCAGAGGCGTTACTAGCCAAAATGTTTGGGGGGGGGGGGCGAGGCTTTTGTTGACTTTTTCTGCAGAAAAAACGACTGTTTTCAGCAACAAAAAGACATTTTTGAAAAAAAATCACCTGATTTTTAGAAAAACCGACTATTTTGACGAAAAATCGACGCATTTTCAGAAAAAAGGACTGTTTTGATGAAAAAAAAATCAACTTTTTTGACGAAAAATTGCGGTGTTTCGCTCCGGCTCGGTTATTTTTTACCCGACTGGGCGACAGCGGGGGAGGGGGCCTCCCCCCCCCCCAGTCGTGACGCCCCTGCCTATGAATGAAATCGCAAAAGTTGTCCTTCTGTCTGTCTATCTCTGAGTACGATAACTCTCGGAGGAAATGAGATATTCTGATGATACTTGGTGGGAAGATCCTTTGGGTCAAGTGAAAGGTCGAGTTCATAGATGGGCTCTGTAGCCCTACATTTAGGCGTGGGGTAGGGGGTTCAAATTAAGGGACAAACAAAATATTTGTAAACAGCTAATGAGATTGTCCGTTAAGGGGTACGAAGACATTCTGAACACGAATATGAAAACCCTTTTCTCGCCGGACAAGTAGTTAGCCCGGAATCCGGCCAAAACCGGAAAGTTTGTTACAAGTAAAAGTTTTTTTGAAGTTGACTAGTTGTTCGATGTAGGGGTAAGAAGACATGCTGAACAGTTATGTGAAAACCATTTTCTACCCGGAATCCAGCCAAAACCGTAAAATTGTTCAAAGTTAAAGTTCTATTTGTAGTTGATTAGCTATCCAATTTTGGGTATGAGATGCTGACTCCGTGTATGACGATCGTTTTTCACTCCGACACACAGTTCGCCCGGAATCCGGCTGGAACCGGAAAATGTGTTATAATTTAATTTTTTATTTGAAGTAGATTAAATGTTTGGTATAAGGGAAGGAAGATACACCGAGTTCATTTTTAGCTTTCTTTCTTCGCCGGACAAGTAGTTCCGGAATTCGGTCGAAACCGGGAAATTGGCAGAAGTAAGGCAGGAAGTTTTCGTCAAAACAGATATGACTTATAGGGGAAACACACATGCTGAATCCATATCTGAACTTGGTTTTCTCAGATGATTAGCTATTTGGAGTTAATCTGTTTCTGGATTTTATTAGTAAAGATGTTCACGGAGTCTCGCGAAGACTGGATCTGGGAAGACAAGACCCAGTTGTCTGGATCAAATATTAAATTTTTTGGGATCCCATCGAAATCTTTGGTCTTGTTATCTTGGATTATATGACGGGATTCTGTGGGCAACGACTTGTCTCGCAGATCCATTCTCCTGTTACGGGCGACAGTGTTCAAAACCGGCACTTAATATCCATTTTTAAACGGTAATTGGATAAATATTGACACAAATTTTGAAAACTGTCACTTAAAAACACATCTTTAGATCTCGAGAGGCTCAAAGGGGTTGCGCTCCCGTCCCCCTCCAGTATTTCGTTGGGAGAAAACATCTGAAAAGTGACACTTTTTGTGACACTTTCTGAATTTTTAAATGACACCGAATGGCACTTTTTGGCTGAAAAAGTGACACTCTCGGCCAAAAATATTTGGCAACCCTGTTTCCAGGACATAGGCGGCGAAGGCTAAAAGTTCAGAAGGCTTCAAATGTTTGGACGGACATGGAAAATGATAATCATGACAATTTTAGAGCTGGTTTCAAGTACTATCGCCAGAACATACAAAAGAATGACACTGTGAAGAAGAGCAAAATTCTAGTAGATCTGGAAAAGAGTCTTGAGCAGTTTGCTGTTTCAGTGAGTTTTAGTCTGATTCTAGAGGCGTTTTTCTGTGCTCCCACAAACAGTTTGTGGGTCGGCTGTGGCTCGAAAAGAAGGTTTGGCAGTCTTTCGTGCAGCCCAGAAGCGTATTTTCTTGATCAACAGGATTTTTGTGACTTGAAGTGTGTCTCAAATTTGACAAAGAACTGGCAAGGTGATTGTTGATTTTGTGTCTCGATTCTGGTGGGAAATTCAAATTAAGGAGCAAGATAGTGTCTTAAGGCCTTTTTCTCGACAAAATTGTGCGCCACATACTTCTGGGTGTTTGTTGCAGAAACAAGATTGTGTGCCACAACGAGTTGAAACTCGGGGAAACGCTGTTTTGTCTATTTCTTTGGCAGCAATCCAAAATATTTGGAGGGGGGCAAGATATTTACCAACTGCCTAGTCATTTTTACTGACTGTTTTGCAGAAAAACTGTTGCTTTTAAGAAAAAACTACTATTTTGACGAAAAAACGACTGTTTTGATGAAAAATTTACTATTTTTGAAAGAAAAACTAATGTTTTTAAGAAAAAATTGACTATTTACAAGAAAAATCAACTGTTTTAACGAAAATCGCGGCGCAAATCGGCCATTTTTACCGACTGTCTAACAACATTGGGGGGGGGGGCCCAATCAACAATCCTATGTTATCATGTTATGAAACAGATATTCAGGATTAAATATGATGATTGATTGATTGATTGATATTTGATGCCCCTTGTTGCAGTTGCAGCTTTGGCTATTCTATTTTGTGAGTTGGCTGTGAGTTGGCTGTGACAAATAATATAAAGTGTCCGATTGATTTGTTTGATGAAGGTGTTCGAATTCTAATGCATTCGAATATTTTCCAGCTGGCTTTGAAAGATCATTATGAGGGTGATGTCAGTCATCTTGGACTTTCACCCCCCAAACTCTGGAAAGTGTTCACAGTTTCAAAAGCACCAGGTAATGTAGAAAGGTATGTTGACATCCTTAATTGTGTGATTATGACTGACAGTAGAACAGACAGAAAGACTTGAGTCTTTCCGAAAGAGGTCGTGCAAAGTTATGCTTGGTCCGGATTATGTTTCCTATGAGGATGCTCGAGTCAAGCTTCAGTTGCCAACCCTTGCGGATAGTAGACAGCAACTGACGATGAACTTTTGGAAAAAAAGTTTAACTTCTGACCACCACCGGACTATTTTCCCAGACTTCGAGACTTCAGACCAGACCAGACCGAACACAAGGGGAAGACTAGCTAACATTGACAAGCCACGGCTTCTTCAGCCCCCCGTAAACTCAATCGAAAGGTATTTATCTTTGCTTGTGCCTTATTTTATTCATAATTTTAACTGTCAGAATATCAATAAGCCGTGATTCGTAATTTGTTAGGCTGACGATCCGCAGCTAGCAGTTGTAAGTGCTATTAAGGAAATAAATGAGTTATTTATAAGAAAGTTGACCATCATCTCTTGTCGTTTAATTTAAAGTTAGGTTTGGCTCCATCTGTAGGCTACTGAAGAAAACAACTCACTAGAATTTGTATGTTTAGATCCCATCAGTACACAAAATTTGGTGTCAGGTTGGAACAGTCTCCTACTATTTTTTAAGAATTTGTCAAAAGAAGAAATGCTATCTGGTGGACACATAGTTTCGCCTTTTAAGAAAGGCTGGGGAAATGAATTTCCCTTTCCTGCTCCAGTTACAGGTACTTTTGCATTCCAGGGGAAAAAAATTGTTCAGGGTTGTTACCTTTTGTTTCCCAGTGTTCTTACAATCGCAGATTCGAATCTTATTAGCGAAGCATGTGCATCAGCAGCTCAAGGGATAACTAGGTTATTTTGGATTGTTTAGTGGTGAAGGTTCTGAAAAGAACCGACATGCAAGCCTTGGCAAACCTCATCGGGGCTGTCTCAGACCTGATCTTAAAACTGATTGTCACATGAAGGAACTGTAAAGCTTATGTTTTTTACTTTGCTTTTCCTCCTTTTGTAGCGTATTAACAACTTAATACATTTTGAAAGTTCAAATTGGCAAAAACTCTATGAATGATCTGAGGTCATACTGGTGTGAGCCAGGGTAGTTTCTACCATAATTGTTGATTCTTTTGTAGTAGTAGGAAAGGACCTTATAAAGTTTTACCATATTGGCAGATAAACGATCTTGATCTAGGATGTAATCATAGCGTTTTCCTAGTTGGTAGGTTTATTCGTACAGTAATTTTATCAGTTTTAATTCAAGCAACTGTAATTTTGGTTTCAGTTCTAATTTTGACTAGTGACTTCTAAATGGTTCTAATAAGGTTGGATTTTATAGGTCTTTTACAACCTTTTTCTGATGAGTAAATTGTTCACTAGAGAAATGACTTTCCCAGTTCAGGCAGTTTGCTTCTAGGACTTATTTTGGTCAAAGGATGCTTGACATCAGAAGGACAGCTGCATTGGGCATCAAAATGCATCTCAGAATATCCCCTGTCTCCAAATAAAACCAACGTCGGACTGTTGGACAAGTAAGATTTTTATATATTCGGCTGGGTGTTCCTCTCACGCAAGGAGCAGGGTTGCCACATCGGAAACATTTAGAGAGTGACTTTTGGCCCAAAACAGAGAGTGAATTGGGAGTGAAATTCATTTTCATGAAAGATTCACTTTTGGTCCGAATCGCCTCTGTAAAAATGACGTCTTAATTTACTTTCGTGAAAAAAAATTGGAATAGTCAGTTCTGGTGGGAATCCCTGCAGAAAAAATGACACAATTGGTCATTTCTAAAATAAAGTGATTTTTAGATGTCCTACGTAGGACAAGAGTGACAAAAACAAAATAGAGTGACAATTCACACTATCGTACGACATGTGGCAACCCTGGTAAGGAGTCCTGTGGTTACTAATAAGACAGATAGAATGGTCAAGAGAAGGCCGAAGCTTTATCGCGGTGTGCCGGTGACTCATCGGACGAGAAGAATACTTTACATGACTAAAAGTTCGAACACACGATGAGGATTTCCCGTCCGGATTTCCTGTACTTTCATCATCAAGTTGAAAAAATTTCAACTTTTCCATATGGAAGTGATGATGGTGACGAAAATCCGGGCAGGAATTCTAGACCGGGAGCTCCGGATCCTGATCGTGTATCCGCACTATAAGTCCAAAACACGCCAGTGATCCTCAGGAAGAACTAGAAACCGTCGCACTAACGACTTAAACTCAACAATTCAAATCCTGTGTCAACCAATCACGGCGATCGTTGGGGACAGCTGTGGTGCCGCTTCCGGCTCTTCCGCTAGGTACACGGCGATTTTACATCGGCAAGGAGAGTTAGTCATCAAGAGTATTGGTGGCGATCGCGTATTTCCCTGTAAGATACTACAGTCTTTTCCTCTCACGTAAGGAGTCCGGTGGTTACTGTAAGGACGGATCAGATAGAGTGGTCAAGAGATGGTGAAAACATTATTGCGGTGCCCAATCCCGGACAAAAAGAAGTGGTGCCGAGTGCCTATTTTCCTGTAAGATATTATAGTTTAATTTCAGTAATGTATAACATGAAACAGTTAAAGCAGAACTGGAACCTGATACTACTCCATTATCTTGCTTCTCAATAGCTGCGTGTTTACAGTTACCGTGATATCTGATACTACGGTCAAAAAGTGTTTTTGAAGATACCGTGGTATCTGGCCGCCTCGTTTTTGTTGCAATAGCGCTGCCGCATCGCTGCTGCAGCACTTCTTTGCTTTTGCATAATATGCGTTTTTGGATTCACTCTCTCCTTGGTTGAAACGGCAGCGCTGCAGCATCTCGCAGGGAAGCACGGACTTGGTCGGGGAGCAAGTCCGTGATTCTCGAGAAGCGCAGCCGTCTTCCTCGGAAGCGCTGCAGTGCAAAAACGGATTTAGAAAGAACCAGTCCGGAATCGGCCGAGAAGTGGACCTGCAGCATGCAACAAAAACGAGGCTCAGGTATCGTGGGAACTGATCTTGGTATCTGAACAATTCATCTCACTTTCATCATCACTAACACGAGAGTCTAGTTTTTTGTCAAATTGGTGGGAAAGAAGATATGTCACTCTAGATGTCAGTGGATATCAGTATTTCTATTTGGATGATTTCTAAAATGGTAAATCTGGTAATTTTGGTTTTTACAGAGAAACCGTAGTATCAGATACCACGGTAACTGCAAACAGGACTAATTGCAGATCCAGTCACCTTGGTAACAGAAACCATGGTAGCAGATACCATAGAAACCAGAAACTATGTTAGCAGATACCAAACACAGTTAATAAGAAGCGCCATCAGCGTCCCCACGTTTTCAATTCCCTTCTACAGTTATTTTCGTGATTTTATCCTCAAGCTTAACCAGTTCTTCCCACGGACTTGATGGTGTGGCTTGATTGTTGTGACACACACTCGTATTCTCGTGAGAAACACTTGGAAGTGTGTGCCGACAATTGTGCCGCGGTAAAACGCCCTTTGTCCACTCTTATAAGAAGGCTAACAGTTTTACCTTTTAGTTGTGTTAGTCTGACAAATCTGCGATGGGTAACTCTCGGCTACCACCACAACTGGGACACAAAAGTAAGATATCTTATAGTCTTATGTTGATGTAGAAAGCTCAAGTGTAGTCTCTGTAGTCGCTCTAGTCTTAGCCTATAGTAGTTTAAGTTGTACTTCTTGGGGGTAACCTATAAAATGCAGGATTCCGGCAGGCGGCAATAGGTGACGCTTGTTCGTTAGGACGGTAAGCTAAACCTTTAGATAGGGGTGAGTCTCTGCCCTCATGTTATGCTGTTAAAAATATTTCGCAAGTCATTTCGTTTAGTTTACTCGGATCTTTTCTTTTTCTTTCCTTTGCCCAGTGCCATTTCTGTATGGGTTAATACAGTTATTGATTGATTGATTCATTATTCCGATGATGACTGGTGGTCGTTGGAGAGGCTGGCATACTAAAGTTGCGTTTTTTTGGATGTAGTTTCGGCGTAGTTTCGCTAAAAGGTGTTTTATTTGTCCATTCCATTTGCTGTAGTTTCGAACCTGAAACTACGGAGCTCAAACTACAAACTACCTCGCCGACGAAGTTGCGTTTTATTGGATTCACTTTTGTTTCGTCAAAGTTTGTATTTTGGCTCTTGTTTTGTCTTACTTGCGTTTTATTCAGTTCTTGTTTCCGAAAGTCAAACTACAACAAACTACGTCGGCGAGGTAGTTTGTAGTTTGAGCTCCGTAGTTTCAGGTTCAGGTTCGACAAATAAAACGGCTTTTAAGCGAAACCACGCCGACACTACATCCAAAAAAACGCAACTTAGTTTGGTGTAGTATGACTTTTCGGAAACAATAACTCGATAAAACGCAAGTAAGACAAAACAAGAGCCAAACTACAAACTATGACGAAACAAAAGTGAATCCAGTAAAACGCAACTTAAGCTACCCGTTAACTAAAGGCGTCTCTACAAAGAGGCTGTGGCTCGATTCCTTGGCCCACAAGTGACCAACAAAGTTTTGTGTGGCTCGCATTGCAGGTCAGATTTGAGAAACAACTCTCAGGATGATCTTCGATTTTGTGGCTCAAAGTTATATAATATATAATTATAACTAATATTATTAGAACTAATAAATATAAGTCCAAATGCTATAATAAGCTACTTTGTCAAGGCAGACATTGAACTAAGGATCCTTCTAGTATAGAATGGCTTGGGCGTAAACCTGTTGTGCTATTTATCAAGATTTTATGTGGATTTTTTTTTCAGGTGCCTCCCCCCCCCCCCCCAAAAAAAAAAATAAAATAAAATAGCAGTGTGTGGCAGACATTTCGGTTTCCGTGACAGTCGGGCAGGAATGTGTGACACAAATATGTCTCGCAAAAACGAGTTAAAGTACGTACCTGGCAGGTTTCTAATGTGATCACTTGAACTAGAAATTAAAATAACATACAAAGAGAAATTTTGAAAGTTTCACTTCATTGTAGTTACGATTCTCTGCGTAGAATCTTAATGTGACTTCGAGCCGGCTAGGAGTGCGGCCACGCTTCAGTTGAGGCGGTGATGTCACTCATCAAGTGCCAACACACGATCAGGATAGGGAGCTCCCGGACTGGAATTCCTGCCCGGATTTTCGGCACCATCATCACTTCCATATGGAAAAGTTGAAATTTTTTCAACTTGATGATGAAAGTGCAGGAAATCCGGCCGGGAAATCCTGATCGTGTGTTCGCACTTCAGGCGACAATATTCGAAACTCTGTCGTCAGTCGAAGTGTTACTAGTGTCAAATACTTGTTATTCTGCCTCTAGTAGCGCTGGGGTTCGAGCTGATGTAATGAGATGCCGACGGGCAATGACTCGAAGACACGCTGTTTTTCCAAACCAGTTGACGAGTAGATTCTGATTAGAACACGAAGTGTGCGGAACTGTTGTTGTTTTTCGTGAAAACATGTCGGCCAGCCCAGAAATACGCGGGTATGAATCTAATAAGTCTAGGGGCCGAAAACGGAATCTTAATGAAAGAAGCTCCTCTCGGTCAGAGACTCCTTTAGGGTCATGGAGCCCTTCCCGCGTTAACGGAGCCCTTCCCGTTAACGGAGCCCTTCCCATTAACGGAGCCCTTCCCATAAACGGAGCCCTTCCTGTTAACGGAGCCCTTCCTGGTAACGGAGCCCTTCCCGTTAACGGAGCCCTTCCCGTTAACGGAGCCCGTCCCGTTAACGGAGCCCTTCACGTCAACGGAGCCCCTGTATTCCACCATTAACGGAAAACATGACTGGGAAAAAACAGGAGGGGGGCACTTCCGCTTCCTTGGTGGCACGAGTGGAACAAGCCCAGCTCGACCAGGTCAAACTTGGTAAGCTGACCGATAAGAACTTGGCTGGGTTTGTGAAGGTCTATATGGAGACGCATCCAAAACCAGAAAACTATTTGCAACCTGTCAGGTGCTATACGTACTTTAAAGCAAAACTCTTACTAGAAATGACCTTTAGATGGAATGGCTCAGAAATATCGTTTTTTTTTTTAAATACCATTACTTTCCATGTGTAAATGACAACTTTCTTTTTAGCGCGTGTCAGCTCTGTCCATTTTTTTATTTTTTTTTATTTTGTTAGCTTTACTATTCTATTCATAAATATTCTTTGAGCCCAAGCTGCCTTTGAATCATTTATTCAAACAATGTTTACAACGGATACGTCAGCCATGATTCTTCATCATCCTGGCGAAGACTGGATCTGGCGAAGACAAGACCCAATTGTCCGGATCCAATCTTAGATTTTTGGGATCCCATCGACACCTTTGGTCTTTTTAGCCTAGTTTTGCTAGTCAGGCAATTAAAGCAAAGTCCGGTGATCGCGAGTTAAGGTACTTCCAGGTGTGCTAGGACGATGAAACTTGGCAGGCATATTAGGGACCCGACCAAACTAACTAGGAAATAGTCACTTGCCCGATCCGACCATCGTGGGGGGAGGGAGGGGAGCCGGAATCCGGAATTTAGTGACATGCATTACTATATTTCGGCCCTTCTTAACTTAAATTTACCTTAATATTTTCACCTTTTACTTTTTTCAATAAAAAAAACTGTTATAGTTGATGGTGGAAAACGGATACGTCAGCTGAATTTTATTGGAGCCATATTTCGGCCCTTCTTGGCAAGGGTCCTCTTCAGGCTCAAAACCGCTCAAGTTGGAAACTTCGGGAAATTTCTAAATGATTATTTTAACGTGAAAACGAGTCAAACATACGAAAACCAAACAAACAAGAGCTGGAAGCTCAAATGACACTTGCAAGGCTGGGTCAGAGGATGAAAGTAGGAATATTTTGCTGAAAAGTATTGTCTGTACTTTAAGAAATTCAATTGTAAGCAAAACCCTTGTGTTATTTGTTCTTTTGGTTAAAGTATTTTTTTTTTTACTTTTCGGTTAAGAAACGCACTTTAAGGGTACTAAAATTAATTTTTGAGCAAAACCCTTGAGACGAAATGTAGAATTTGCTTAGAAGCATTTTTTGTACTTTGTGGTTAGGATTAGTACTTTAAGGTTAGAATTAGTTCTGTAAGGGATGGTCGGATCTGAGAAGTGACAATTTCTAAGCCAATCTTGTCAAGTTTCTAATGTTCAAGCCAAGTTTCATCGCCCTAGCACATCTGGAAGTACCTTAATTCGCGAATCACCTGAATTCCGGACCCCCGTCAGTGCCCGAACCCGGTCCGATTTGGTCACTGACGTATATATTTCTTTTCCTAGTTCTTCCCACCAAGTTTCATCCCAATTGCTCCACTCTAAGCGCGTCACAATTCATCGGATCCGGTCTGGACTTAAAATGGGACATCTGAGACACGTGGTCTTTCCAAATATCAAGTTTCGTTAAGATCCGATCACCCGTTCCAAAGTTACACATTCCTCAAGATTCCGGATTCCCCCTCCCTCCACTCCCCCACGGTGGTGGGATCGGGAAGTTGACTGTTGACCATTTCCAGGTTAATCTAGTCGGATCCTTGACCTGCCTACCATGTTTCATTTTCCTAGCCCACCTGGAAGTAACTTGGGCTGGGGATTTCAGAATTCCGGACCCCCCCCCTCCAAGTCCCCCCACAGTGCACGAATCCGGTCCGTTCTGTCCATGATGTACGTAGTACTTGTGCGTGTACGTCCCACCAAGTTTCCTCTCGATCGCTCCACTCTAAGCGTTTCACATGATTTCCGGTTACCCCCTCCGACTCCCCCCCACATTCATCGGATTCCGGACTTGAAATGGAACATCTTAGACATACCGCCTTTCCAGATATCAAGTTTCACTAATCCGATTCACATCCGATCACCCGTTCGAAAGTAATGCATGTCACTAAATTCCGGATTCCGACTCCCCTCCCTCCCCCCACAATGGTCGGATCGGGCAAGTGACTATTTCCAAGTTAGTTTGGTCGGGTCCCTAATAAGATAAGATAAGATTTATTCCACTAAAACACAGAGGCCATGGGAAAAAAAATAAACACAAACAAAAATAAAAAACACAAACCAAATAAATGCTAACTATTTTACATATTCCTTTACAGGAATCTTTCTCTGTGGTTCATCGAGACCGAAAGGAATCTTCCCAACTTTTCAATATCACCAAATATTTTACTTCCCATTACTTTTACCAACCAATCCTCCCCCCAATTACTAACACCAAGAATTTCCCCACGAAGATCTGAAAGCACATTACGTGAAAAATATTTTCGTCCAAATGTCCACACATCGAGCAAAAGTAAGGACCAGACAACACTCTTACCTTACCCAAATATCCTCTACGCATTCCTAAAGGTAGACAATCACCTCGTAAACTCATTAACAACCTCAGTGATCTGCTGGAATCCCCTGCTCATTAACAACCTCAAGTGATCTGCAGGAATCCCAATGCCTGCCAAGTTTCATCGTCCTAGCACATCTGGAAGTACCTCAACTCGCGATCACCGGACTAACCGACCGACGACTTGGGCGGAAGGCGGCGAAGTTTGCTTTAATTGCCTGACTAGCAAAACTCGGCTAAAAAGCGCTAAAATGTCATAGGTAGAAAACAAAACAATGGCGAAAGGTGGTGCTTTCAGAAGCTTATAGTTCTGTAATGTGGCTGGGGATAACATAAAAAGGCATTATTTTCATTATTTTATCCTTTAGGTCTACACGGAGGAAAGCCGGTCTCCCTTCCCCTCAGACCTGAAAGAGCTGTCGGAGGCAATAGCAGCCATTCTTGGATTCAGTTATTTTAAAGCAGAAGCTGCGATAGTTAATTATTACCACATGAGCTCCAGTTTAAGTGGTCACACAGATCATTCAGAAGTGAATAAAGAAGCGCCTCTGATGTCAATCAGGTATGTCAATAATCCGTTATTGTTATTTATTTTTGCCGCACATCACGAAAGGAAAAGTTCAAATAAGCAAAAAAGAAGAAGAAAAAATTGGAACAATAAATACATTCTTCATTTCTATAATAAGTCAGTCCGGCTAGCAGAGGGTCTGTTGATGATACTGAATATTTGAAGTTACATAGAGCTACGACAAGTATGAAAGTATGAAAGACTTTAAACATGAGTAACTAGACTAGATTTTTGTATATCAGCCCTGTTCATAAATTTTTATTGGTTTTTAGTGGAATGTTCCTTGGAACAATCCACTGCGAGCGCTGTTGCAGCTTTCGGTTCACCGTATTCTGTGGAGCTCATAACTCGTGAAAGAGTGAGTCAAGTTCAAACTTGGTACACTTGTGGGTATTGGGGTCTAGTTGTGCCTTTTGGGGGTCCCAACCCCACCAGGTTCAGGGGCAAAGTGGCCCAGATTGCCCAGTAAATAATGTTCATAACTTGACCAGAGTTGGACTTAAGACGATGAACTTCCTTGTACTCGTAGATCCTAGGACTGGGAAACTACTTTTAAAGTTGCACCTCCCCCACCAATGCCATTCCTGGGCAACTAGGCCCTGATTGCCCCGGAGTAAAGTGTTACGCGTGACAAGAATCAACATGTATCAATCTGAAACCTGATAGGTTTGTCAGCGGCGATGAAATTCCTTTTTGCTTTTGGATTATAGGGTTGGGGATTTATATCTAGAGTTGAACCACCCCCTACCCTCCCCGTGCATGGGCAAGTGGGCGCTACGTTTTTGACCCGTGACTGGAAGCAAACACTAAGCTGCTATAGTCGAGGATATTTAGGTATAGATATGCAATTTGATAACACCTCCCCCCCCCCCTCTCCCGTTCATGGGTAACTGCGCCAGATTTTCCATGAGTTACGTTCGTCTATGACAAGTCTCGAGTTCAATTCTTGTATACTTGTGGATGTGTATTTATAGATGCAGAGGCGTAAAATCAACCAATAAGACCATGCGGCGCACTTCAAAGCTCATGTCCCCCCCCCCCCCCCTCCCGTTCATGGGCAGCTGGGTGCCGATTTCCTATGAGTTAAGTTCGTCTATGATAGGTCTCAACTTCAACTCTTGTATATTTGGGGAGATATATCTATGGGATTAAGATTTGGTGCAACAGCAACAAATAAGACGACGCGTCGTACTTTAAACTTTAATGAACAGTTGGAAACTGAACTTTTTTGTCATATGAATCATATGATCGATGATATTCTTAAGGAATTGTGACAAAGGGGGTATTATGCTGCTACCACTTAGTTTATCGCACTCGTTATTACCTTGCTAGTGGAAGCGAGGTTTAAAGGGTCGGACTGGCTCAAGCTATTTACATTTAAAGCTTTTAAAGTGAGGTATTTACAAATTAGGTTATTTCAATACTTGTTTGGTTATTGGGGATGTTAAATTTCTTGGTTCTGTATATTAAATGTGGTAAACATTTTACTTTCACACTCCATGTCTGAGTGCTTGCGCACTTGTTGTGTCATTCACTTAGTCCCGAAGCGAAGACGTAAGCGTAACTTGTGGAGTGACTGGTGCATTAAACAGCAGGGTTAGAATGATAATATTGATGGTGTTGATTGAGTGATTGATCGATTTACTCAAAAGGTAAGTACAAATCGTGGCAGAATTCCCAGTACCGTACTAACTTAGTCAACAGGTCATTATATAAAAACAAAAATAATCATAGTCGTCAAATACTAAATTTCAACAGATCGGACCAAAACACTAATATCAGCATAACTGCCCTTACGGCACATGCCATAAACCTTGACATGATACGGCGTACAAACTACAATACTGATAATCGTTCATTAATAAATTACATTAACAAGAGCTGTAAGCTCATATGGCACTTGCAAGCATACGCAGTAGGTAATGGTACCAGCTAAGATTCTTGCTATGTTGAGCCACAGACGAGTATGGACCTTTCAGATTGATGAAAATGTATGGTTTAGTAAAAATATGCCATGCAGTTTCCTGTTACAATTCGCAGTTTTAGAAGGCTATGAATCCATTTTTTAAGCAAATGCACTCGTACAAAAATGATCACTGGCCCTTGATGAGGAAAGAATGAGGGAGACTGAGAAGCGCCACCCAAAAGATGGGCCAAAGCCAATCGCCAAAGGTGCCATACATTGAGCTTCTTCGTAGTTTCAAGCTGGAATCTTTGGCCCAACGTCGGAAAATGTGCCTTAAATGCCTAATAGGCTAGACCTGCGCGAATGGTTTCGCAGCCCATTCCTAAGTTATATCCTTTTTCTGCATCTCACGACCGATACAAAAAAAAGCTTCATTCCGTCATTGGTCGAAATTTATAACTCATCGTAATTTTAGTATAACTCATCGTAATTCATGCTTATTTATAACTGTTTGAATCCTAGTTCTTATATACATGTAATGTGACGTCATTTGTCGAAATGCATAATTCGTCGTAACTCTTGTTTATGTTATAGTTATTTAATTTTTAGTTCTGATATAAGTCTAATTGTGAATGATCACTTACAGTAGTTACAGTGATTCGAACTGTATGTAAGTTTATTGTGTATGACAAAATTATGACAAAGATGTTGATGTTATTATATTAAAATACAATGTTCGGCTTGCCCGCGAAGGAATTTTAAAAATAAATTGAAATTGGATGACTCAAATCCTACACCCACCAATCAACGGTGTTCGTTGGGGTGTAGTGACTCTTCCGGCTCTTCGCTAGACACACGGCATTCTTCATCTTCACGAAGAGCTAGTCGTCAAGAGTATTCAGAATGTTTATTTGGTGAAACCATGAAACCATTTTCTAAATATTTCTGACGGACATCCCAAATATAATCCTAATCATTATTGTCAGAGTCAAAGTGCCCTCGGTGCCTCCCGCCTGTGCCCTCGGTGCCTCCCGCCTGTGCCCTCGATGCCCCGGCTGAACATTGACGAGATCAATAAGTCCCAAAGCTAACGACCCTGTGCTTCGTCTTTTCCATTCTCCAAAGAAAGAAAAACGTGTTGTATCCAACTTCAGTTAAATTGTTGCACGATACTTTGTACATTATTACCGTTACGACGCTTTTAATTCGCAATCGTACATACATATGTGTTTCACGTTTATTCCTAGAAAGACGAGAAATATCGGCTTTGTCCGGCTACGGTTTTTATGGCACTTGAGCTTACTCAAGTGCCATATAGCGATTGTAATTTCTGTCCGTCAGTCGGTCTGTCGGTCTGTCGGTCCCGGTTTTGCTAGTTCGGGCACTTCCAGATAAGCTAGGACGACGAAACTTGGCAAGTATATCAGGAACTGGACCAGATTAAATTAGAAATTGTCGCTTCCTCGATCCGACCATCTGGAGGGGAGTGGAGGGAGGGGGAATCCGGAAAAAATAGGAAAAATGAGATATTTTTAGCTTACGAACGGGTGATCGGATCTTAATGAAAATTAATACATGGAAGGACTTCGTGTCTCAGACCCTCCATTTTAAATCCAGACCGGATCCGGTGACACTGGGGGGAGTTAGAGGGGGAAACCGGAAATCTTGGAAAACACTTAGAGTGGAGGGATCCGAATGAAACTTGGTGGAAAGTACAAGCAAAAGTCCTAGATACGTGACTGATATAACCGGAACGGATCCACTCACTTTGGGGAGTTGGGGGGGGGGGGAGAAGTCCGAATTTGTAGTGTTCCCGCGAGTTCCGTGCTTCCTGATGTGCTGGGACGATGGAAATTGACAGGCATGTCTGGGACCCGACCAGCTTAAATAGGAAATCATCAATTCCCCGATTCGACCATCTGGGGGGGGGGGGAGTGGAGGGAGGGTGAAGCCAAAATTTGAGGTATTTTTAGCTTGCGAACGGGTGATCGGATCTTGATGAAAATTGATATTTAGGATGACCTCGTGTCTCAGACACCTCACTTTAAATCCTGGCCGGATCCGATGACACTGGGGGGAGTTGGAGGAGGGAACCGGAAATTTTGAGAAATGCTTAAAGTGGAGGGATCGGGATGAAACTTGGTGGGAAAAACAAGCACAGGTCCTAGAAACGTCATTGACATAACCGGACCGGATCAGGGCACTGTGGGGGAGTTGGGGTGGGGAACCGGAAATTTTGAGAAACGCTTAAAGTGGAGGGATCGGGATGAAACTTGGTGGGAAAAACAAGCACAGGTCCTAGACACGTCATTGACATAACCGGACCGGATCAGGGCACTGTGGGGGAGTTGGGGTGGGGGTCCGGATTTCTAGCGATCCCGCGAGTTCGGCATACTTCCTGGTGTCCTAGGGCGATGAAATTTGGCAGGTATGTCAAGGATCCGAACAGATTGACTTGAGAACAGCCGTTTCCCCGACCCGACCATCGTGGGGGGAGTGGGTGGATGGGGAGTCCGGAATCTAGTGGCGTGCATAACTTTTGAACGGGTGATCGGATCTTGATGAAATTTGATATTTAGGATGACCTTGTGTCTCAGACCCCTCACTTTAAATCCGGGCCGGATCCGATGACACTGGGGGGAGTTGGAGGAGGGAACCGGAAATTTTGAGAAACGCTTAAAGTGGAGGGATCGGGATGAAACTTGGTGGTAAAAACAAGCACAGGTCCTAGACACCTCATTGACATAACCGGACCGGATCTGATGACACTGGGGGGAGTTGGAGGAGGGAACCGGAAATTTTGAGAAACGCTTAAAGTGGAGGGATCGGGATGAAACTTGGTGGGAAAAACAAGCACAGGTCCTCGACACGTCATTGACATAACCGGACCGGATCAGGGCACTGTGGGGGAGTTGGGGTGGGGGTCCGGATTTCTAGCGATCCCGCGAGTTCGGCATACTTCCTGATGTCCTAGGGCGATGAAACTTGGCAGGTATGTCAGGGATCCGAACAGATTGACTTGAGAACAGCCGTTTCCCCGACCCGAACGTGGGGGGAAGTGGGTGGATGGGGAGTCCGGAATCTAGTGGCGTGCATAACTTTTGAACGGGTGATCGGATTTGAATTAAATTTGTCTGGTGAGCTATCGCCTCGGACGTTCAGTGTCACGTCCGAGTCGGGTCCGATACCTGTTGGGGATGGGGGGGGGGGGGGTTGAAAACTCAAGAAACTCTAAAAGCAGAGGGATTGGGACGAAACTTAATGGATGGAACAAGCATTAGGCCTAGATGAAGTTGACGGAGCCAGATGGTTTCGGGGCTCTGTGGGGGGAGTTGGAGGGGGTTTCCTGGAATTCCGGTAGTCGTGAGTTAGAATAGTTCCAGATGTAAAACGACAACGAAACTTTGCAGGCATATTAGCGACCCGAATTATCTTGACTTAAAAACCTGACACAACATACCCCCGGAAACTTCCGTTCCTAGATCCGAGCATTTTTGGGGGAGCAAGAGAAGAGAAATATGGACTTCTATAAATTGCGAACGAGTGGTCTGATTCGAGTGAAACTTCATGGGTGATACGAATCGATGGCCTCGACATGTAAAACATGCGTTCGAACCATATGCGACCACGATTAGGGGAATTGGGGGTGGGGGGACTTTTGACATGCACAAAAACCAAACGGATGGACCGAATGAGATGCAATTCGACAGTGCCGAGTTTATGCGGCCTAGATTTGTTATTTGGCGTCTGGGCCGGATTCGGCCAAGGTAGGGGGGGGGGGGGGGTACTGGAAATTTGCAGATAAGCTATGCTCCAATTTCAGTCAAACTTGATGAGGGAATTAAGAGACTGGGCCCGAACCGGCTCCGACAACGTTGGTGGGAAGGGGGGGGGGGGGTACCGGAACTTTCCAAAAATGCTCAGATTCGAGTGAAACTTGGTAGATGGTATAAACGAAGATGCTTTAGGTGGTCGATTTTTTTTTTTATTCCGAACCAGATTCGGCCACGGTAGGTGGAGATAGAGTGAGTACCGGAAATCGTGTAGCACGTCTAGGATCAAACAAATGGATTTATTGGGATGAAAGTTTGAACAGTCATGTGCATTTGCAATCGAGACGATGCCGGAACTGCTCAGAAATGAGTGAAACTAAATATCCTATTTCTATTTCCGAACCGCCTTTTTGGATGGCGGGTGTATTTTGTGACGTTTTCATCTACTTTCTTGTACAGCCTACTCGTACAAGTGCCATATGAGCTCGTAGCTCTTGTTATAAGTAAATGATTGATTATTGTGAGTAATTTAGACATTCAAGTTGTTGTAAACATTATTAATTATTATTAAGACATGGATTATTATTTATCTGCTTTTGTTTTAGCCTTGGACAATCGGCAGTGTTTCTAATTGGAGGAGAAACGAAGGATATCGTCCCACTACCGATGATTCTTGAAAGTGGCGATCTTCTAATTATGAGCGGGGAAAGTCGACTTTGTTATCACGCAGTACCCCGGATATTCAGCAACGAAAATCGAACTTGGTTATCAGGTGATTCCGATACTAAGACCCAGGAATACCTCCAGAACAACCGGATAAATGTTAATGTCCGGCAAGTGAACCATTAACCAGTTTTTTTATCCAATCTTGAAAAATAATAAAGAAAGAAAGATAAGTTTTAGATATTGAACTTGAGTGGTGCAAAGGACCCCTCTTGCTTATTCTGCCTTCTATATTATACCTAGCGCCCTTGACGAATTATAAGCTTTTAAAATTCTCACCTTTCTCCATTGTTTCGTTTTGTGGCTACGAATTTTAGCGCTTTTTCGGCCATGCCGAGTTTTGTCCGTCACACAGAGCAAAGTTTGCTGGAGTCTTCTATGTCCACCGACAACTCTTTCGAACATGAGGATGAGAATCTTCTTTTTTTCACTTCTTTAATTTGCTTAGTTTTCCAACTTTTTAACCACGGCGCAATCAGTTTTCAAACCTTTTGCTCTCACCCGCCGCGTCGGAGAGCAGGAAGGCTGGATAGTGTCGACAAGCGCTGAGAAGAAAATCGCTAATTTCGGGCGGGAAGTAATGGTATTTTTGGAAAACTTTTTTTCTGATCCCTTTTATAGGCAAAAGATCATTTCTAGTAGGAGTTGTGCTTTAATGATTTGTGGAAGGGACAACAAAATTTACCATCAGATCACAAAAAATTAAGAAACCAACGATAGTGGGGTTTGTAAAGGCCAACGATTGGTTTCTTCGTTGATTTTTTGTGATATGTCAGGCCAGTGTGGTTTACGAAATTAACTTCTTACCATCTGAGTACTGCCCGAAATTGAACTTGTCCGCAAGTGCATGGATACTATGGCTTTGGAGACCATCGATCGGTACTTCATTGGGCGTTGAGTCTTCTTACTTCGCACTGCTCCGACCCCTACTTTGGTCAAGTTTCAGGCAACGGACCCGGATTTCACTAGAATTTTCAATCTGCAATAAATCTGAGATTGGGGAAGAAAACTGACCCGCCCCCCTAAAACTTACTGAAATGGCGCCAGAGATCGCAGTGTCGATTTGTGTCCCCAAAAAGCCGCCAGACACGTCATGCAGGTGTGTGTGTGTGTTTTTTTTTTCAATAATATATTTATTTATTATTACATTTGGTGTTATATTTGGCACAGAGCAGGCTACCTGGGACCAGGGGTGGTTTGAAGTATTTGGGCTTGAGGGATTGAGGGGGGATGGCCTCACAACAGATCAGCCTTCAGAACGGCAAAGCTGAAGAATTATACCGGTTAGAAACAAAACTAAAAATAGACTAAAAATGCAGTACCACAGGCGAAATCTTTTATTTATTAATAGAAAAATGGGTTAAGCCAAAGCTTTTCTCCCTACCAAAACACATGAATTATAGTTTAGCAACCCGATGAAAAATTTATCTCAAAATAGTACTATGATGCAGTACGAAAAAGTTGCATGCAGTAGTAACGATGCTACTACATGCTTCTACTTCAAGGCTACCGTGTTAATGCATACTACTATATGCTCAGGGGTGGCCCGAAGGGGGGGAGGGGGGTGATTCACCCCCCACCCCCCCCCCTGCCTTTTGTTAAGTCATATCAGTCGTTTATTTCGGCCTCGTCGAGGTCCCAGGCATTCATTTGAGTCAAAAATAATACGAGTCGTTTAAAAAAAAAATGTTCATTTTGAGCTTCAGTCGTAGGCTCGTCTCTAAAGACGAGTCGAGTCGTTTAAATCAGGTTTCGCAACCCCGATTCATGGGGCAGCAATACGGCTACCTGTTCTGCTCCCTGGTGATTTGTATCTGCCTCACTTAGGTCTTTTAGATTTTAGCCTGTCAAAATTACAATAGGTTAGTTGTTAAAGTGAAGTCTCACGGGTATATTGTAGACCAAAAGTGAGAGACAAGGATATGTGCATGGATTGTTGGTCAAACTTTGACTATAAGTGAAAAAAATAAGAAATGGAATTTTTGAACGTAATAGAAAGGCCATCAAATGACAGGAGACCCGCGAAAAAAGGGTGCCCAGAACAGATGGAAAGATGTTGATTACAAAGCGAGGTTGAGGTGGGAACGACGCTTGAAAAGGACAAGAAAGATTTTAATGTGCACATGAAATTCGTTTCCCAGGACAAGAGGGGTCCTGCAGACGCTGGAATAGCTCATTCTAGTCGAGAGGTAAATTTTTTT
The DNA here is from genome assembly GCA_023053575.1 of Branchinecta lynchi. Taxonomy (NCBI): domain Eukaryota; kingdom Metazoa; phylum Arthropoda; class Branchiopoda; order Anostraca; family Branchinectidae; genus Branchinecta; species Branchinecta lynchi. The sequence continues at coordinate 4,050,690 of JAKZAP010000003.1, read as the reverse complement.
CCTCTATACGAGCAGAGGCGTTACTATCCAGGGGGGGGGGGGGGGCAAGGTATTTGGTCATTTTTACCGACTTTCTTTGCGAAAAAAACGACTGATTTTAAGAAAAAAATGACCGTTTTTAAGAAAAGTCGACTTACGAAAAACCGACTGTTTTGAAAAAAAATTGACTGTTTCCGAAAAAAAAGAATTGACTGTTTTTACGAAAAATCGCGGCGCTTCGCATCGATTGAGATATTTTTTTTAGCGACCGGCCAACAACATTCCCCCCCCCCACCCCCACCACATACGTGACGACCCTGTATGCTAGTGTTAAAGCGCATCTGAAAAGTCTTTGTAAAATTCTGAAAAATCATACAACTCGAAAATGATCAAGTTATGATGTTTAAGTTGTTTTAATAAAGCGAACTTCGCGTTCTTCATTTGCTGTGTATTACATCTTATGTCGCGTATTGAGAATCGGACCTAATTTCGTGGTGAGGTCTCAGATGAAGGTTGAGGCAGATATAAACCCTTCAGGTGTGCTTGAATATGCTGCATTGGGGAAAGACATGATGTTTCTATCGGGCGAAAGACGAAAGTTTGTTTCGTCAATGAATCCGGGTTTGCTTTTACACAGAAAGATTCAAATTCTGCAAACCAGTAAGTTGCTATTTTTCCCTGTAGCTTTACCTGCTTTTGTTTTCGTCATGAACGTACAGTGTGTCGACTGACAAATAAAACGGTACACGGTACTTTCATAATGAAACAAAAGGACATCAAAATTACAGTGAAACTACACGCGGAAAAAAACGCCAACTCAAGTCTCGTCATCGAAACGGCGTCTTTTTCTATCTGCAAAAGCCTGTCGGGCGAAGACCAAAAGTTTGTTCCGTACGTCCGTAAACCCGTTTTTTTTTTCAAATGCACTGGCAAACCTGTTTTCCTCATTTCAATTCTGAGGAAGCATATTTTTAACGGGAAAATTACTTTTTTTGCTACCAGTTCGGAACAAATCTACTTTATTTTTGATGGGTACTATTTTGTCATTTTTTTTTATCGACTGAGTCCTGATTTAATAGCTATTCTTTACTTTGCATTGGATCGCAGAAAGACGGCCTTTACGTCCGTAAATCCGGATTTTTTTTTTTTTTTTTATATACTGGCAAACCTGTTTTCCTCGTTTTGTTTCTTAATAAGCGCGTCTTTAAGGTGAACATTAGTTTTTTGCTATTAATTCGGAACAAATCTACTTTGTGTCTACTTTGTTTTATGGCCACTATTTTGTAACTTTTTCCGACGGGCAGATTTGTGATTTCGTAGCTATTTTTTCCTTTTCAATGAAAGAATGAATTTATTACATGCAGCATAGTAATAAGGCATTTGCACAGTAAATGGGATCGCGAAAAGACGCTCTGCTCCTCGGCATTTCACAAAATTTCCCCTGTAGCGCATTTCGTTGTATTCTCTATTTAGGGGAACGGTGTGTCATTTACTTGGCGATTATAAGGTTTGAAGCCAAGCTGACCATTCATTACGAAAGAAATAGAAGGGATAATTAGCTGATCAAGAAAAAATCCCGAAAATCACGGTTTTCTATTTCTTTACTTGGCGATTAGGCTTGGAATTTTTTAAATAAAGTCTTTCTAAATAAATGCTGATTAAAAATTTTTGCCTGTGGCTCTTGCTTTAATTTGTCCCGGATACAGGCGCTGAAAGCTTTCCGCTTTAGCGAAAGTTGAAATGTAAAGTTGAGGCTACGAAGGTACGTATACACAAATTTTGATGACAAGAATAACTTCACCTGGTGTATTGCGGCTAGTTTTACACCGGCTCTATTATTTGTTGGTGGGGAATGTGCGCCATTAGTGACAACAGTCCATTTTTGTCGGTATGTTGGGGCCTCACCCCCCCCCCCCCCCTGGCCTGAGTGCTTCGGGCCACCACTGTATATGCTACTATTAGGCGCATGAACATCTCGTGTGCGCTGTGCTATTCCACTGCCTGAGGATTTGAAGAATTTGGATCTCTGTTTGGATTTTATTGTTCGCGGGGGGTCATTATAACCCCCCTTGCGTGTAAGTCTTCATTTTTTTGCCTTTGATTGAAAAGATGTCGACGACGAAAGTCATTATTGATGAGCTGCTCAGCTTTTTCATCACCCGGATGGACACGGGGACTCCAAAGGACCTCCTTGTTAAGCTTTGTGCGGATTTCTACTCGGTGGAGGAAATCAACAGAGCAAAAGGGAACCTTGTTCCTTACGTTCCCAGTGAAGTGATCGGGTCTCTAACGAAGGAATTTCCGGACTTTGTAAAAACTCGATCGGGTCAAACCACGAAAAGCCCTTTGCTTTGTGAAATTTTTTCTATCCTACTACAAGTTGATAGAAAAGTTTTTCCGACATTCGTTGCTCGTAATTTGCTGCGACTTCCCTCTATGTCGCTTACGCACTTTGATTTTGCGAGTATTATGGGGTCTTACAGCTCTCTTAAATCTGAATTCGAGGAGCTTAAAATGCTTGTTCAGAACATCGCGTCTTCGGACATGTCAAGTTTAAAGCCTGAACTTGACGAGATCAAATCAACACTGAATTCGATAGTCGCTAAGCAACAGCCGGCGCCTGCTACTACGTCTCAGAGTCATCTGAGGCTCATAGCGTAGTGCTACCTAGCGGTGCTGTTTTGAGCGATAGTGTTAACGGGCATGCGCCTGTTCTTGATGATAGAGCGCGTAGTGGTTCCGGGTCTCTGTTTTCTAGACCAGCGACTGGTACCACAAGTCTGAATGAAGCGGGAACTTACGCCAGTGCTGCAGCGAAACCTGCTAACACTCGCAAGCTGAGACCTGCACAGGCCACAGGAGGACGTGGTTATGTTTCACATGGTCTTCAGGGTCCCAAGTCTACTGTGGGTGCCAACATCAGGTCTGTGTTTCCTAACATGAAGTCGGTTCTGCAAACCAAGGTATCTAAGCTATTTGTTAGTAGATTTGCTCCTGAAACTACCGAGAGCACTGTTGCTAATTATGTTTCAAAGAAGCTGAAGTGTCCCGCGACTTGCTCAAAAATTGTGACGGCCAGTTCCAACAGTGTCTCGTTTAAACTAGTTGTGCCGGCTGCGTTACGTGCGAAAGTGGTTTCGCCTGATTTCTGGCCGGCCGGTATCCTTGTTCGGACTTATTACGAACCTAAGCCTAAAGTGCCCCCTAGCGAGTCCGTACCATCGGATGTTCAACCTGCTATAGATGGGTGAGAAACTTCGTGTAGCTACGTTCAACTGCCACTCGGTGAAGCATAATGCAGCTGCAGTGAAGGCCCTTTGTGAGGAGTCTGATTTAATTTTTTTACAGGAGACCATGTTATTTGATTTTGATAATGTTTTTTTGGATGGTCTGAGTGGGGATTTTGTGTCGTTTGCAGTTAGTGCTACGAAAGCGGGTGATGGCCTAGTGAGAGGGAGGCCCAGAGGAGGGTTAGCTATTCTTTGTAGAAAAGCTTACTCTCACCTCATTTCTTTTCCCCTCCCCTCGGATGAGAGGCTGCAGCCGGTTTGCCTCCGTTGTGATGATTATGAGCATCTGTTTGTAAACGTTTATATGCCAGTTTGTTCGAATGAAAATTTGCATGAATTTTCCTTGTATTTAGGTAAGCTAGTATCGTTTCTATCTGATAAGTATACCTATGTTTGTTTCCTGGGGGATTTTAATGCCAATTACGGTGCTGAAACTGTTTTTAGCCGTGAGCTTAAGGCAGTTATAGCCGAGAATGATCTGGTTTGCTGTGACGAAGTGGCTTTGGAGCCATCGACTTTCACGTATATGAGCCCTTCAGGCCATACGTCATGGATTGACCACGTTGTGTGTTCGAGTTCTTTTAGTAGTACTATTAGGCCTATTTCTGTTAGATATGATATATTTGGTTCAGACCACTTCCCCCTTGTTTTTGAGTCATCTTGTGTTGTTCGTGCTGTGGACCCGTTGTGTGCAGATCCGCCACCCCCTAGTCCGCCTGCTGTGGATTGGGAGCGTGCGAGTGCGTCTCAGCTTATGGCATATGGTGTGGAAGTTGAGAAGCGTATCCTTGCTCTGGACATCAATGCTATTTACCATTGTACTCTTCCTTACTGTACTAACCCTTCTCATACTAACGGTTTGGGGTTGCTTTACTATACACTGGTTTCGATTCTTATTGTAAGTGCGTGCCATACTTTACCACTTCGTGTAGGTAGTACTAACAAGAAAAGGTTTGGGATGAATATTATTCCTGGTTGGAATAATCATGTGCGTCCTCATTACGAAGCTGCGAAAAATGCTTTGCTTTTGTGGGTTGCTAATGGCAGACCTCTTGGGGGTGTGTTTGATTCTGCGAGGAGAATTCTTCACGGGAGGTTCCGGAGTGCCCTTCGGTGGTGCAAAAAGAATACAGAGAGTCTAAGAACTTCGGCTCTGGCCAGCAGTTTTAGTTCACTTAATTTCCGTGATTTTTGGAAAAAAGTTGCTAAATCTAAAAATGCTGGTCCTCAGAAAATGTCTGATAGAGTTGGTTCAGCGACTGGGCCCAAAGATATAGCGGAGCTATGGCGGGGTCACTATAGCACTGTTTTCTCGTCAGTTGCTTCTGATCCTAAAGCAGCGAGTGCAAGGTCCTTTTCCAAACCATGGACTGATCCTGTTAAGCAGCTGATTACGGCAGAGTCTGTGGCTCGGTCGTTGTCTGGGCTTTCAGGCAGTAAGTCCGGTGGCCTTGATGGGGTGACGACTAATCATGTTAAGCATGGTGGTCCGACCCTGATTTGTCTGTTGACACTGCTGTTCAATGGGTTCCTTAACCACAGCTACGTCCCAGATTCCCTTACTGAGGTGTGCCTGGTTCCAATTCCGAAGTCGAATACCGGAGACATGACATCGTTAAGTAATTACAGACCGATTGCTATGGCGGCTGTTATTTCGAAAATTTTCGAAAAATGTCTCTTTTCTTTGATTTCATCCCAGATTAATTCGTCGCATTATCAATTTGGGTTCAAAGAAGGGTCTTCGACGGAGTTTTGTGTGTTCATTCTTAAATCTGTCGTGCAGTATTTCTGGCTTTTTTCAAGTCCTGTGTTTGCGTGCTTCATTGACGCAAAGGCAGCTTTCGACAGAGTGAACCTTGAGAAGCTCCTGGATAAAATGGACACAAAGGGAGTTGACCGTCGTGTCATTGGAACTCTTGAACATTGGTTCGATGTACAGCGTTTCAGAATAAAATGGAGTGGTTATTTCAGCATGCCATTCCCTGTTCTGAATGGTGTACGGCAAGGTGGGGTCCTCTCTCCGTTGCTGTATAACCTATATGTGGATGGTCTCAACCTGCGTTTGGCCCAAACTAAGGTTGGTTGTTTCATTGGAGGTGTTTGCTTTAATAACCTGAGTTATGCTGATGACCTGGTTATTTTAGCTCCTACAGTGGCTGCACTAAACCATCTACTTTCAATTTGTGATGAGTTTGCGTCAGCTAATGATATCGTGTTTAACACGGCCAAGACCCAGTGTATGGCGTTCATTCCTCGCGGGACCCCTCTGAAACACATCCCTATGGCATTGCTTTCTGGAGTGTCGCTGTCTTTCGTTGAGTCCTACAAATATCTTGGGTTCACGGTGGCTCCCTCCCTGAGTGACGAGCTCCATGTTAAAGCACTTTCACGTTCGCTGTGCTGCAGGGCTAACTTACTTATTCGTAAGTTCGGGAAATGCGACCCTGCCGTGAGGTGTTTTCTTTTCAGAGCTTGTTGCACCCCGTTGTACGGTCTTGCTTTTGTGCAATCTGTATCTGTTAAGTGTGAGAACTCTCTTCGGGTTCTGTATAACAATTCTTTTCGGTGGCTTCTTGGTCTTTCCCTTAACTGTAGTGCTTCCGGAATGTTTGTTGGTGGTGGCCTCCCTTCTTTTCCTGAACTTCGTAGGAGATCATCTCTTTCGATCCAGACAAGGATTCTTGCTTCGGACAATCCGCTCCTTCGGGTGCTTTAGGGGCCGCTTTTTCGGCTATCTCTGCCACTTTGGCGGACATGGTCTGGTGAGATCTATACACAACGAACTTGATGCTCAAGCACCTTTTTTGTTGTTTGTGTTTTTCTTTCTTATTTTGTTATTGTTTAATATGTTGTTGTTGTTGTTTTTTTGTATGTTTTTGAGTGGCCCTAGTTGGTCCTTAGTTCAATGAAATAAATAAATAAATATTAGCAAGACTGGATGCTACTATGGCAAGACAGGATGCTACTACTACATAAGATTGGACCAGTCTGAGGCACATTAAATGATAGTATTCTTTGCCATTACATAGTATTACATGCAACGTTTTCGTACTACTACCATACTACTACGCAGGCTACAAATTTTTCATCGGGAACACTGCCCTTTACACTGATATACATTAAAAAAGATTCACAAATGCGCTGCTACTAAACTGAGTACCACCAAGATGTTGCTTAAACGAGAGTAAATTTGGTTGGAAACAGTCTTCTCAAATAAACCTTTCCATGCCTGGCTAGCATGGTAACAAAATGAACGTTGACCAATTTGCCCGTTTATTGTTTGATGGGTATAGCCTCAAAGAATGCGGACGGGTTGGCGGATATGAACTGAACTAAAAAATCAATCTATCTACGGAGTGGAGGATTCTGTAAGTGTTCAGAATTTATAAGGTAAAAGGTCATTCGCAATAATAGTAATTCCAGCATGTATTTTCATTTTGACTTTTCGCTGGAGATCGAGAATCACCGGCAGCAAATAATAAGACCAAAGGTTTCGACTGGATCCCAAAATTTAAGATTCAATCCAAAGAGTTGAGTGTTGTAGATATCCGGTCTTCGCCTGACTCCCTGAACATTTGTATTATTAAAATTTGGAAACACAGTAAGGCCAATGGCTAATCATCTGAGAAAACCAAGTTCAGATCTGGATTCAGCATGTGTATTTACCCCTGTATGTCATATCTACTTTGACGAAATTGGCCAAAACTTCCCATCCCACCTTACTTCTGCCAAACTTCCGGTTTTGGCCGGGTTCCGGGTGAACTACTTGTCCTTCAAAAATCTAAAGCTCAAAAACGAATTCAGGGTATTTCCTTACCCCTACATCGAACCTCTGATCAACTTAAGATAAAACCTTGGCTTTAAACACATTTTCAGGTTTTAGCCGGATTCCGAGAAAACTATTTTTCCGGCTAGAAACTTTTTTTATATAAATATAATTCATTGGCTGCTACAAAGTTTTTTGTTCGCCCCTTAATTTGAAAGCCCCTCCCCCACTCCTAAATGTAGGGCTACAGAGCCCATCTACGAACTCGACCTGACACTTGATCCAAAGAGTTCTCACACCAAGTTTCATCAAAATATCTCATTCCATTCGAGAGTTATCTTGCTGACAGGCGGACAGACGGACAGACAAACAACTCCTACGAAGTCACAGGTATCCCTCCGCTTATTTTTGGGATCCCATAAGCTGAACAGAAAGCCGAAGGTGACATTTGTGAATTTCGATTTTTTTTTTTTTCTCTCTCTGTCCCTCGGTGTTTGCTTACAAAGCCAATTCATGTTAAAACCTTGCCATGTAGGTCTTTCCTGCTAAAATGCAAAGATTTTTGCGCCTCAGGCCAGATATTTCTAAAAAAAAAATCGCAAAAATAAAAGATTTTGGCACAAAACCTGATTTTGTCCAAATTGTGCGCCGCATGATGAAACTCAAGAATCGGTAACTACCTAAAGGGCCCATAATTGTCATTCTGGCAAAAAGGTCATTGTGAAAAGATCAAAATATACGACTGTCTCAGGCAGTCAGCTGATATACGACTAGAAAATTCTCTGTTATCGTAAGACTAGAAACAGGTCATTTGTAGGTGAATTCCGACACCCTGCCCTTTATGTAATGAAGGGAATGATGATTTGGAGCACTTTTTGCTGAAGTGTCATGAGCTTTCTGATTTAAGGGTGTCTCTGCTTGGGTGGGATTTGCGGCTTCCAGACATCTTGGATTGTACATCGGCGCAGATAATATGTAAAGTGTGTAGATTTATCGATGAAGGAGTGAAATTTCGAGAGAATAGAAGTTGAATTTTTGTTATATTTTGTTTAATTTAGTTGGTTAATTAGTGTATAACCTGTTCATGTATATGGCCTCTGGCTTTAAATACAGATTATTATTATTATTATTACTGCTTTTGTCATTCTAGCAAGCCCAAAACATAAAATCTTCTGACAAAATCAGAACGCAAAACTGCGGTTTTGTCAGCGACTAGAAAACATTTTCCGGGCAATATTCCCGATTTGATAACTGCTGTTGTGTCATTCTGGCCTGCTCTAAACATCAGACTGTCATACTGACAAGTTATAACATACGACTGAGAGTACGATTCTCTAAATCATCCCCCCCCACTTCGAACCGCCCTGGCTGGAGGCTGCTAGGGTTTGGTAGATATTCCTTCAGCCCAAGCTGACTGCGAATCATGTTTGAAAATGCATAACGGTGAAGTCAGCTACATTCTATTAGTGCTATATTTCGGCCCTTCTTGGCAAGAGGCTGGAGAGGACCCTTGCCAAGAAACCATCGATCAAGCACAACCAGCGGTAGAGCATTTGTACCATACTTCGTTAAGCACCACAACCTGGAAGCAGAAAGCAAACAAGATCATGACACAACAGTGGAAAGAAACCAGTACTGCATATAATGTTTTTATTTCGTGCTTTTATTTAAGGTTTCTACATCCCAGGCTATTTTAACGAATATTGGGAAAAATAAAATGATTCTGATTCTGATTCTGAAGGGCCGAAATATAGCTCTAACAAACTGTAGCTGACGTGTCCGTTTTGCATTGTCAAATAGGATTTGGTTGTAAATATAGTGCTGAAATAAGGCGGTTTTGTCACTTCTACTTTACAAAGAACAAGTTAATTTAGAGAAAACTTTTAACAGTACAATCATAACGTGTCAACTTATTAAGTAGTCCCCTACAGAGGCGTTACTAGCCAAAATGTTGGGGGGGGGGGTCAAGGCATTGACCGACTGTTTTTGCAGAAAAACTACTATTTCAAGAAAAAACGACAGTTGTGAAAAAATCGACTGATTTTCAGAACAATCGACTGTTTTGACAAAAATCAACTGATTTTCAGAAAAATGACTTTTCGTGAAAAAAACTAGCTGTTTTTACGAAAAATTGCGGTGCTTCGTGCCGAATCGGTTATTTTTTACTCACTGGCCGACAACATTGGGGGGGGGGGGGCAAGATATTTTACCGAGTGGCTGGTAATTTTTACCTATTATTTTTCGAAAAAAATAACTGTTTTTACGAAAAACTGCGGAAAGTTAAAAACGCCAGAAACTTATCGGTTGTGCGCCTCTGATTTATCGGTGTTTACTGTATTTTTAGCTTTTTAGTTATTTTTCTATTTTTCCGCCAGAAATCGTCAGTGTTGTTATGATACTTTCAGTCTTTGGCTCAAGTGCCACATATTGATCGTAATGGAGACCCGTCTGTCTCAGTTTAGGGCAGTGGTTCCCAACCTTTTCCGTATCGCGTGATACGGATAGTGCACGACAGACACGTAGAAATATATACAAAATCAATGAGACATGTGAGGCTGCGTTGTAGCAAAACTGTTGTCAAATCTCGGCTCGACGAACATTTTTTACAGTTATCACATTTTTACCGGAGCTTGACATCACGTTTCCACGAAATGGATTTTGAATCCAGTCATAAGTTGTACCCTGTCTGTCACGGCAAACTGATAAATGACAGGCACACCAATATTTTTGTTCATGCTGTCCTCGGTACTGTAGGTTTTCGCAAAACAGAATATTTTCTTTTATGTCAGAAACCCGATAACGGACAAATACTATCATCTGAGCTTCATGTGACACATTCCGCAAATCCCTGCTTTCATCAAGCTGGATCGCAGACGTTTTCTTTAATTTTGTTCCGGACCTGAACTACAATATTACTTGCAATGCCTTCGCTTCTTTTTGAACAAAATTGTTTGACACAGGAATAGATTTTACAACAGTAGCTAGCTGATCTGGAATCAATATTATTTCATGAATTTCACTAGGTCCTGTATTCAGAGGCGTCATGCATGGGCTGGGGACACCCCTCCCCCTAAGTGATCGGCCAGTCGGTAAAAAGAAACTGGTCGTCGCAAAGCGGCGCAATTTTTCGTAAAAATAGTTATTTTTTTCGAAAAGCACTAGGTAAAATTTACCAGCCACTCCGTACAAATATCTTGCCCCCAAACAAAAATGTTGGATAGTGGTACCTCTGCTAGTAGTATTAGGCTTTCGGCAATCAAAAATTAGTGAGGCGAAATTTTGAAAATACAGATTAAACAAATTTTGGTACATTCGCGTACCCCTTGCAAGGGTCTCGCGTACCCCTTGGAAGGGTCCCGCGTACCCCTTCGGGTACGCGTACCACCGGTTGGGAACCACTGGTTTAGGGCACCTCCGCTCCACGCAAGCTAAGACGTTGACACTTGACGGGCTCATGAAGGACCCATATTGAATGTTCAGCGAAACCGTATTTTCCCGGATTATATCCAATCATTCGTGTAAGGTGGAGTGGAGGGAGCGGGAATGCGGAAAGTTGTGACCCGGTTCGAAGGAGGCGATATTCCGTTTATGTATCCGGACTCTTCGGTATTTGTGGAACATGCGCTATAGTACTTGCATTTCAATAGAATATAAGGATTCCATATTTGGAGCATGCGAACAGTTTTAGAACATGCGTTGCAAACGAGTACACGGATTGGGATAGAACTTGGATGGTACGAAGATCATGGGTCTGAAACATGTGATTTTCTAGTCCGGACCGAATCCGGCCTCCGGTGCGGGGAATTGGAAGGGGCGTACCTTAAATTTTCCTGAAGTACTCCAGTGGAGCATAAAAGCAAGTGTCTGAGCTTACACGACTAGAAAATTTCTTTGTTATCGTACGACTAGAAACAGGTCATTTGGGACATCTTCCTTTAGGTTGGGGATAAAATGATCAGACATAACCACCCAGAGTTCAGGCATGGTATTCCAATGACCTACCATCGGTCACGATCTCGGGCAAAGTGGGGGTTCGGGATAGACCTGGTGGTTCCGGTCTTAGAATTGGCACCTTCAAGCCGCGTTTCCAAGAACAGGTGCCTAGGTATGTGCCCAGGAATGATAAAAGCAAATGCCCTTGATGCGACATTAATTTTCCGAATCACAACTGATTTTAATGAGGGTTAGAGAGGAGGTCCGAAAATCTTTTAGTATTCGAAGGTACCACTTAGATTGTCCGAAGATCATGAAACCTAGATATATCGTTTTTGGGTCACGCGCACTTCACTGCCGCCGCAACCAAAGAATTTTTCTGCTAGTGCACTTGCTGATGCCAAAAACAGATATAGCTCAATAGAACATATCACCTACATAGGTTTTGTGTCAGAATTCTACTGTCAGACCGATCCCAACGGCGGCGTGTCGAAGTTTTTTCGGCGGCGGCCCGCTGAATTATTTTCGGCGGTGAGACTTCGCGCCCGACATCCAGCGACAAAGTTTCTTATCAATCCTTTTCCGTTGACTCTATATCCTACTTCGTCAATATCATCGTCACACCCAAAACAAAAATTCAGGGACAGAAGACTTGATCAAGAGAGGTAAATCTCAAACTGTATGAAATGCTAGGAAAATTGGTGTTATTATAACATCTTACTTCTATCCCCAGAGGTGCCTCGAAAGGGTCTACGGTCACCTAGGCAGTCAACCACAAACCCCTGATTTTTGGATACCCTATGCCAAAGGCCGGATATGTCTAGCGTTTGGCATACCCTATGCCTAACGCTGGATATACTATGCCAGGTGCTGGATACTGTAACCCCGTACAATATTGATGATTTGAGTGAAGCTAAAAAATCAACCAATCAGAACTCCTTTGTATTGAGGTAGGTCAGGGTTAGGTTACCAACAGGTATCCAGCGTTTGGCATAGGGTATCCAGCGTTAGGCATAGGCTATGCTAAATGCTAGATATACCCAGCGCTTGGCATAGGGTATCCAAAAATCAGGGATTTGTGTTAGACAGGTGTTAGACTGCACCTAGGCTGCACCTAGGCTGCACCTAGGCCAGTTTGGACAGGCAAGCGCAAGCATCTTATTCCTTGCTCTATTCAGTACAAATTGCTACTGCATATGATTTTACTGACATGAATTTCATGTTACTGGTTTGTGTGGAATTTGTTGAATTTTAAGTCTGATTAGGACTTCTTTCTATTGGGTTTACTGTGTCCTTTTCCAGGTAGTCACCGCCAGGTTACTCTACCCTTTTTCAGAAAATTGTGGCTAGGTAGCGTGGAGGAGACAAGCTTTTCAATCTGTTCATCGAAAGAGTGTTTGTCTCTTATTGTATTTATAGTGATTTTTTATGAAAATAACTAACCTCAGAGCTGTCTCAGAGATCCAAAATGGTGAGTTTTTAACAAGAAAATCAAGTCTTGAGCTTAAAGGGGAAAAAAATATAGTTTAGTATCTCTTTATACTGAGAACTAGTCCGCAAAGCAGCTGGAAATCAAAATTTCGCAGTGGTGGCTCATAATGAATTTATCACCACTTGATTTATCTTTTAGTTTTGTTTAGTCATTCTTCAGTTTTTCAATTTTGAACAGATTTTGATTGTGATCAACTATCTTGTTTACTATGTTAACAGTTGTTATCAAAAATCAGTAAACTCAAATAAATACAAGAAAAGCAAACAAGCAAAAGGGAATATTCACTCGACTGAACTGATGGAAAAGCTTGACTCTTCCACTCTACCTAGCGGCGACTATATGCAAAAGGATAGAGTAACCTAGCACCAGTCAACCACAAACCCCTGATTTTTGGATACCCTATGCCAAACGTTGGATATGTCTAGCGTTTGCCATAGCCTATGCCTAACGCTGGATACACTATGCCAGATGCTGGATACTGTACCCCAGTAAAATACTGATTAATATTCTTTGAGCCCAAGCTGACTTTGAAACATTTATTCAAACAATGTTTACAACGGATACGTCAGCTATGATTTTTCATCAGCGATATTTCGGCCCTTCTTGGCAAGGGTCCTCGTCAGGCTGGCCTCACAGCCTGCCGAGGACCCTTGCCAAGAAGGGCAGGCTGGCCTCACAGCCTGCCGAGGACCCTTGCCAAGAAGGGCCGAAATATCGCTGATGAAAAATCATAGCTGACGTATCCGTTGTAAACATTGTTTGAATAAAAAATACTGATGATTTGAGTGAAGCTAGAAAACCAATCAATCAGAACTTCTTTATATTGGGGTAGGTCAAGGTTAGGTTACCAACAGGTATCCAACGTTTGGCATAGGGTATCTAGCGTTAGGCATAGGCTATGCCAAAGACTAGATATACCCAGGGTTTGGCATAGGGTATCCAAAAATCAGGGATTTGTGGTAGACCTAGCACCAAATACCTGGGAAAGGATAGAGTAAACCCAATAGAAAGGAGTGGCTTCAACAAAAGTCAATGTATCTCGTCAATGCTCTAATATTTTGAAAATTGGAAAAAGCCATGCCCCATGCCAATACGTTGGGGCATAAGAAATTGATGATTTGTGTATGACTGATTTGGATTAACGTTGTAGAGTAACAAATCGGCGAAAGGCGCCAAAAGAAAATCGAAAAGGGAAGGTGGCAAAAAAAATTTGCAGTGGTCAGCAGCAGCAGGTGTTTAGAAGAAAGGCATTTGGAAATGGGTATTGCATGTATATGTGTCATTGACAGGAATGGCAAAAATAGCAAGGTTTCCCATATATCGAATTATTAATTGTCATGTTTGTTCAGCTTGCTGTCCAATCATTATTTGAAAGCATTTTTCTACTCTGGAGCTGTGGTTTCTGCAGGGATTTTTTCACAGATTTGTCACAGGACAGCGAGAAAAAGTTGCTTTGAGCTCCAGTCTTGGAATGGAAGTTCTGGACTATGTTTGAGCGTACATAGCCTAGTCATAGGTTATTTTTTAGTGGTCAGTTTCCAGGAGGTTAGTGGAATAGAGGTCCTGAGTTTGGATCATGGCCTCTGTGGCATAAGTTTCCTATGCACTCTTAGCTTCTTGATGGGCTGTATAGGCTGATAGTAAGGCTTGTATTTGCTGTCAGAGATAAAATTCTTGTTGCCCTTCCTAGACAAGTTGAAGTATGCTAGTATGTTTCCTGAAGTGTTGGTTGTCACCATAGTCCCCTCATTGAGCCCAGACTTCACCAAACCCTTGTAAGTTTGGTGATCACAAGCTAAACTCTATCAGGAATATGCATTGTGATACTATAAAAACACCCTCTGTAACTGCAGAGTATGGTTTGTAGCCTACAGTCCACTTTAGACCCTCACTCCTCCCTTGTTTGCACCAATGTTGTAGGTTTCAGGAAAGAGTGATCTTGATAATGTGAATATGTTGCCTGGTTGTGGGGGATCCAAAACGTTAGGTGACAGGCTATGACTTCGTAAAAGTTGTTTTCCCGTAAGCACGATAACTCTCAAAGGGAATGAGATATTTTGGTCAAGCTTGGTTTGAGGATTCTTCGGGTCATAGAACAGGTCGGGCTTGTAGATGGGCTCTGTAGTTAGCCCTAAGTTTAGGGGTGGGGAAAGGGGTTTGAATCAAAGGGTGGACAAAATATTTGTGAGAGGTAATGAGGTGGTCAATTTAGGGTTAAGGAAACATGCTGAATCCATTTATGGAAACTATTTCCTTTCCGGACTAATAAGTTCACCCAGAATCCAGCCAAAGCAGAAAATTAGTGAAAAGGAAAAGTTTTATCCAAAGTTCATTAGAAGTTTGAATTTGGGATAAAGAGACATACTGTAAATGTGAATTGTTTTCATGCGGGGCAAATAGCCTACTTCACCCAGAATCCGTCCCAAACCAGAAACTTTTTAAAAGTAAAAGTTTTATCTGAAGTTAATTAGAGGCTTGATTAATATATGCTAAACCCGTTCACGCAATATTTTCTTGACTAAGGTTCTAATAGTTTGCCTGGAGTCTCGACTTACAAATAGTTGGCCCGGAATCGGGCCAGGACTGGAACATTTGTTAAAAGTCAAACTTTAATTGGAAGTTACTTAGAGGTCTGATGTAGGGGTAAGAAGACATGCTGAATTTGTTTTTGAGCTTTATTTTCTTGCCCGACAAGTAGAATTAAAAGTTAAGTCTGTAGGCTAGCTGATTAAAAAATTGGTATGAGGGTATGGAGAACTTATTTTGAATTTATTTCCATTGGTGTATAAGCAGGTCTCTCAGAAATTTGGTAGAAGTAAATTTGTTTTGATCGTAGGCTAGAGATTCGTTACTAGAGTAAAAATACATGCTGGAAGGGCTGAAACCGTTTCTGAACTTTTTTTTTTACCTCACAAGATATTTGTCTGTATAAATAATGTTGAATCAGAATATTTCATGGGTTTTCAACTAGCAATGGTCTCCCACAGTCTGCGAAGTATTACCTAGGGACCAACAACTTGTTAACTGGAAAGACAGAAAGTCTTCAAGACCTCAATTGTTGGATGAAGAATTTCTATTCGCCTTTGGGATCCCATCAAAACCTTTGGTCTTGTTTTTTTCTGCCCATCCCAAGTTTTGGGATGCCAAAATATAACAAGGTATTCTTAAACATTGTGTTTTTGAACATCTGCTTGTGATCATTTTGAAGATGGGCTTTTGGACTAGCATGGAGGTTGATACACAAGATGTTCTGTTGGAACTGGTAAAACATTCGTTTCAGGGGAAAACATAGTTTATGATCCAGTAATTGATAATGATAAATTGATGGTTTGACCGGTATCCTTTCTGTATAAGAAAGGAAACTTAAAACAAGCAAAATTGCATAGTTGAGCTGTAAAATCGACAGTATGGGGCTAAAGTAACAAACTGATGAAGAAAAGCAATTATTTTTTCCCAATAGATCAAGACCAAAGGTTTCGATGGAATCCCAAAATCTAATATTTGATCCAGAAAATTGCGAACGAACTACCATACTTGTCCTGGAAAAAAAGTTCAGAAACGAATTCAGCGTATGAGAGAGAGAGATAGGTTTGAGAGATAGGTTTATTTAAAACAACATCGTAGCTGACAGCTAATTTGCGTTGCTTCACTATACTAAATAACAAACTCACACGAAAAAAAAAAAAGAAGAAAATATCACTCGGCTTTGTTAGAAAATATTCTTCACGTAAGTGTTCAGCATGTCTTCTTAGCTCTAAATCGAACTTCTAATCAACTTCAAATAAAACTTTTACTTTTAACAAACTTTCCGGTTTGGGCAGAATTCCGGGCGAACTACTTGCCCGGCGAGAAAATGGTTTTACCATCGTGTTCAGCATGTCTTCCTACTCCTATATGGAAACCTAATAAACTTCAAATAAAACTATTGCTTTAAATAGACTTTCCGGTTTTGGCCAGATTCCGGGCTAACTACGTGTTCGGCGAAAAAATGGTTTACTCTTCAAATACTCTTCACGTAAGTTTTCAGCATGTCTTCTTACCTCAAAGTCAAACTTCTAATCAGCTTCAAATAAAACTTGTACTTTTAACGAACTTTCCGGCTTTGGCCGGATTCCAGGTGAACAACTTGTCGACTATCAGATTATCTGTTTAAAAATATTTCATTTGCCCCTAATTTTACCCCCCACCCCTAAATGTAGGGCTACAGAGCCCATCTACGAACTCGACCTTACTCTTGACCCAACGAATCTTCACACCAAGTTCCATCAAAATATCTCATTCCCGTCGAGAGTTATATTGCGCACAGACGGACGTACAGACAACTTTTGTGATGTCAGAGGTATCCCGCCACTTACGTTTTGCTATCCCAATAAGACCTAAGGTTTCGATGGGATCCCATGAATCTCATATTTGATCCAGGCAACTGGGTCTTGTCTTCACCAGATCCAGTCTTCGCCAGGCTAATCATTAGAGAAAATCAAGTTCAGATATACCTCTATAAGGACTATAAGCCATATCTATTTTGACGAGACTGAACGAAACTTCCTGCTTTATTTCTGCCAAATTTCCGGTTTCAGCCGAATTCCAAGCGAACTACTTTTCCAGCAAAAAAAGAAAAATTCATAATCGAATTCAGGTATCTCCTTATCCCTATAAAGAACATCTAATCAATTTCAAATAAAATTTTAGCTTCTAAAAAAAAAAAACGGTTACAACCGGATTCCGGACGAATTATATATCCGGTACTAAAATGATTGTCATATACAGACTCAGCGTCTCTTCTTACGCCTAAATCTGTCATCTAATCAGCTTCAGATAAAACATTACTTTTACAAAATTTTCGGTTTTGGCCGGATTCCGGTCGAATTAGTTGTCCGGATAGAAAATACTTTTCACATAAGTGTTTAGCATGTCTACTTACCCCTAAATCGAACATTTAATCAACTTCAAATCAAACTTTTACTTTCAACCAACTTTCGTGTTTTTGCCGGATTCTGGACAAATTACTGGCCCGGCGAGAAAATGGTTTTCACCATCGTGTTCAAAATGTCAAATCGAACATTTAATCAACTTCAAATGAAACTTTTACTTTTAACCAACTTTCCGGTTTTTGCCGGATTCCGGGCGAACTACTTGTCGGACGAGAAAATGTTTGGCATATTCGTGTTCAGCATGTCTTCTTACACATAATCGACTGTCACATAGCTGTTTAAAAATATTTTGTTTTCTCTTAATTTTAACCCCCTCCCTTACAGAGCCCATCTACGAACTTGACCTTACCCTTGACCCAAAGAGTCCTCACACCAAGTTTTCATCAAAATATCTCATTCCCTTCGAGAATTATCATGCTAACAGACGGACGGACAGACAGACGGACAACTTTAACGATGTCATAGGTATCCTCCACTTACGTTTTGGGATCCCAAAAATGAGTTTGATTTGTATCTAGTGAGAACTTGCAATTCTATTATGTACTACATGGAGGTCCAGATGACTCAAAGGTTTGTGATGTACAGTTATTTTTGTCACCCCCTGTGTGTAAGCCTATTTTCGCCATATTGAGCCCTTAAAAGCGGACTAGTTTCTGAAAGTCTTCCATTCTCTCATTAGCAACACTTGTGACAGACATAGTAAGCCGTATCCACGAGTTGATAAGTAGAAAATCCACAGTTTGCTTTCCAAGCTATGGAAGTTTAAGAGATAACCTAGTATTATCTGCCCATTACACCTAATACCTTTACTATCTCTCTGTCACAATTTTGTGTAGTGATATAGGACTGGAGTTTCAGAAACTAATTCACGTAGAGTTTAGAACTGGAATAAGGCGAAATGCCTTTTGTTTTCTCCCTGGGATTCCCTCTTTGAGCTCTTGTCACATATCATCACTCCCTTTTTGTAGGTCATGAGCAGTCAAAGAGGGAATGCCCAGAGGAGCCGGACCCAAAAGTATGCAAACTCAAAAGCCTACAAAAACAATCTACATGGGGAGACCAGAGTAACAAAAATCCTTAATAATCTACAAGTCTGCAGTGTATGTGAGAAGTGCACAAACCAAATTGAATGGAGGATTAAGTTCAATAAGTACAAGCCACTTACAGGCCCAGCAAAATGTGTAAAATGTGAGCAGAAGTGTGTCAAGTATGCATATCATATGATGTGTGGGCCCTGTGCAGAAAATCTACAAGTCTGTGCTAAGTGCGGTGAGAAGAAAGAGGTTGTAGTGAAGGCACCACCTTCAGCTGCAGAGCAGGCTCGGATGGATAGCGAGTTTCAAATGGAGCTGAAGATGTTACCAGAAAGGAGACGTAGAACCATAATGAGATACCTAGCAGCTGCTGATAAAAGTAAGCACTATTTTATTATGGGTCCATGAAAGAATTTGAGGCTGGTCACAAGGTCGTGCGGTATAGGGAATAACGAGTAAGGTTCAATTTTTTCTTCGTGTTCGACGATGCTACACTTATTTCAGCGATATTTCGATCCTTCTTAACAGGGCTGTTCTCTCCGGGCTGTAACTAGGAATATGAACCTGCTTTCTGGAATCCATAAACATAAGTGACAGGATACCTCTGACCACACAAAAGCTGTCCGTCCATCTGTCAGCACGACAACTCGAAGGGGAAGAGATATTTCAAACTTGATTGGAGGCTTCTTTGGGTCAAAGTATCTGTCAAATTCTTAGATGGGCTCTATATCCCTATGTTATGGTTGGGTGAGGGGGTTTCAAATTAATGGACGAACACAATATTAGTTCGCCTGGAAGCCGGCCACATCCGGAAAATCTGATAAAAGTAAACTATCTGACGTTGATTTGAGGTTCGATGTAGTGTAGGACATGTCAACGACATGCTTAATTCATCTTTGAACTTGTATTTCCTTGCTGAGAAGTAGTTTGCCTGGAATCCGACCAAAACTGATAATTTGTCGGGGTAAGGCAGGAAATATTAAAATACAATGAGGTAGTCGATATGGGAATGTGGGACGCCAGTCCAGATTTATGGGGCCGAGCTAACGAGCTCGCATCCTGCCGGCCCCCAGTAATCAAAATATATTGTCACGAAGTATTTTGAAATAAAAGAACCTGAACCTGAAGCTTATTTTCTCACTTGTCAAGTAGTTCGCCTCGAATCTGGCCAACACTGGATAAAACTAAAAGTTCAACCTAAGTCGATTAGAGCTTCGCTTCGGGTGTAAGAACACACGATACATCCATTTCTGAACTTCAATTTCTTGTCACCCAAGTAATTCTGCCGAAATTCGTCTAAGCCTGAAATTTGTTAGACGGACTCAACAAATAATTTTTTTGACTAGCCTACTGAAATCGTTTATTGCAAAAACGAAATTCAGAAAAGGCTAGACCCATCGTTAAAGTGTCAGAATCCGGATCGAGAGGTTATAGTTCGCCTCTCATCTCTTTTGGTGAGCATACATGTTGCGAAGTTTCAGAGCTGCTAGGCGTCAGTTAAAGGTTCGAAAAGTTGGTAAAAAATACATGTTGAACCCATAAATTAACTTTGTTTTCCTGCCGGACACGTAGTTCGCTCCAAATCTGGACAAACCCTGAAATCTGGTATAGGTAAAATGCTCTCTGAAGTTGAACGGCGATATAGATGCAAAGAGACACGTGAATCTATTTTTGGGATCTCAAAACATAAGTGGAGGGATAGCTATGATTATCCGTCTGTCAGCACGATAACTGTTGAAGGGGTACAGATATTCTTCAAACTTGGTATGAGGATCCATTGGGTCAAAGTGCAGGTCAAGTTCGTACATGAGCCCGGTAACCCTACTTTAGTCGTGGGGATTTCAAATTAAGAGATGAAATAGAAAATTTTGAAGCCAAAATCCATATCTGAACTTTTTGTTCGTGCCGGACAAATAGTCCATCCGAATATGACAAAATGCAGAAATTTCGTGGAAGTTAACAGTTGTTCCTGGGGTCGATTGGTTACTCTCGGGCAAAGAGTACATGCTGAATCCAGTTTTGAACATTATTTTCTTGCCGGAGGCTACAAGTGGTTCATCTGAAATCGGGTCAAAACCGGAAAGTTTTTGGAATTAAAAGATATTTTCTGAACTCGATTAAGGGATCAATATAGGGGTAAGGAGACTTGCTGAGTCCAAGTTTGAGCTTCGTTTCCTTGACGATAAGCCTTTCGTCTTCCGGAGTACGGACAAAATCAGAATTCCCTTCAAATAAATGTTATTTTTTTGCTTAAAAAAAATTCCTTCGAAGTCGATTGGAGATTCGATTTAGGAGTAAAGATAAACGATGAATCCGTACCTGAACTTCATTTATTCATTGGACAAGGAATTCGTCTGGAATTCGACAATCCACAAATTTCATAAAAGTTCTGATGATTCTGATTCTGAAGTCATCTACAGCTTTGATTTGAGGGCAAGCGTGCATGTGATATTCATTTTGTTTTTTCTTATTTTCTCAGCTGATCATTCTTCTAGCCCTGATCCGCGGAAAACCAGTATTTTTACTCGTTACATTTCTAATAAATCTCTATCTGTATGTCGGTATAAAGATAACAGGAAATGAATCGATCTACTTGCTTCGTCTTACCAACGGGTAAATGGGACGATTATAATCGGACGCAGTCAGAATTAATAAAATCTACCAATACAGTTTATAAGGTACATAAAGAACGTGTTGGATCGGAATAGTTTCTACTAGCAATGATATTCCGGTCGTATTCTAACACAGTCTGGATTATCTGAGCTGGGGAAAAACAACGGGTTTACGGGATCTGGCGAAGACAGGAAATGGATCAAGAAGTCCAATAATTATAAGATTTTTGTGATCCCATCGAAACATTTGGTCTTGTTGATGTCGGAGAAGTAGTACGGCGAGAAGAAACGGTAAAACAAGGAATTTTCGTCAAGTAAAAAACTTCTCGAGAGTCGATTAGAGATGAGATTTAAAAATACATGCTGAATCCAACACTGAACTTGTTTTTCGTATTTGATTAGCTGTTTGGCCGCAATTTGTCAACCATACCACTACGGTATAATTTTTGTACATTTCTGAGCTGTTTATTAGGGATAAATAGTAGCATGTTTAAGAGGCATGGCTAAGACCAAAAATCTACAAAACACTATTTTCAGGATCAAGAAGTCCAGTAAATATTCCATTTTGGGATCTCGTTGAAGCCCTTGGTCTTTTTTACTTGGTTTTGTTGTTTCCGCGCAACTTACTTTCAACTTACTTGACATAAGGCTCCTCTCGGAAGTAACTTCAAGTGTAGAGAGACCTAGAGTAGGCTTCATTAGCTGCCACTGTTGGACGCGGTCGAAGGGCCAGTGCCGTTCTTGAATATTCGCTTGTGAATAACGACTGTCCATCTGATACGCGGTCTGCCGATTAAAGATAGGTGCCCACAGAGCGCGATTTTTTTCCGCCAACGAATTTTGTTCTTTTGCGCCGCTCACCGAATTCGTTTCATAGAACCCCACTGGCAAAGAAAATGTGAACGAATTCGCCAGGACTAAATTTGTATATGTGGATACTAGGACTAGAACGACAGTAGGGTGAAAAGTCAACTTTATGGTTTATATACTCTGTATTTGGTTATATACGTCCTCTACTTTGGCCAGGTTGATTGTTGATTTCCTTGAATTTCCTCAGCGCAAAGTGTTGCGACGTGAAAATAATTTGACTTGGAGTTGAAACGGTGCGGCGCGAAATTTTTCCCTAGCGAAGCGAATTTTTTCCGCTAGCGACGTCAAATTCGCCTAGGCGAACGCGAGCACCTATCTTAAGGTTGGTGCCTTCAGAACGCGAATCCGCGTTCGCCTATGTTTAATTCAGTGTTACTATCGGACAAAAATTGCATTCTGTGAACACCAAACTTCAGGCGTCTCTAGCTATGCGCAGTTGAGGCTAAATTCGTGGACGACCCTTGCTGGTTTGGTCGCTTCAAACAAAGTATATAACCGTGCTAGCGGAGGGGCCTAACCGAGGTTTGTTTGATGGTAGATACTGAAAATCTTTGTAGGATGCTGGGATTCCTAAAGTCCAAAATGTGAGCCATTCCTTGGAACTGTAGACTAATCATGTGCAGACCGAGTTAGGATTTATGATTGTCTCAGTCTGGTCTGTTTTGCAGAGAAGAAAGTGAAGAATGATTCTGAAGATGAGGACCAGCCGTCAGCTCCACAGAAAAATCCGGTTTCCAGTGATGAAGCTTATAGGATCGCAAAACAGAAGATGGCAACCATGAAGCTTGATAACAAGAAAGATGATGATGATGACAGCTGGTTTAGTGGTGAAGATGATGAAAACAGTGATGATCTTGATTCTTGTGGAAGTGATGTTGAATAAAGAGAAGTCTTGGGTTGAAGTCTTCCCGGATCGGATCATGTACATAATATTATTAAGAAGGCGAATATAGCACTAAGGAATCTAGTAACGACAAAGCGTTTTGGTTTTAGTCGTCCATCACTTTTAAATTTTTACAAATTGTATATATGAAGTATTTTAGAATATGCTTGTTCTGTGTGGCATCCAGGGTTGAGTAAGGAACAAAGCAGTGACCTCGAGAATGTGTAGAAGCTAGCTGTTCGTGTGATATTGGGCCAGGAATACACGAATTATGAAGAAGGTATAAAGCTCCTTGGTATAGAAAGCCTTGTTGTCCGGCGTCACCAGCTTACTTTGACATGCGGCAATAAAATGTTGGAATCAAGTAAGCATCGTGATTTGCTACCGGAACCGGATATAACACGAGACATCGAAATAAATTAGAGCCCTGCAAACCATCCGCTTCAAACCGGTATAGAACTTCTCAACAGAAAACAGAAACAAAAATCATTAAAATGTTACAGACAACAAAAATAGGCACGTTAAAGTTCAAACTGAAAAGAGCTGGGATAGGACAATATAGTTACCCATCACTTATTCACTTAAATTGGGTTGCAGACCCACTGAAAATGCGTTACTTCGATTCTGCTTTTCATGAGTAATCGATTTTCAAATAGTGGTATTTCCGTGTGATTTGTGGTACCTCTATGCACTTGTATTGAAAGATTTATGATTTTTTTTTTTCAGGCACTAAGCAGTCTTCCCCAATCTGACCATTGTCCACTGAAGAGCCGCGTTTGTGTTGAGATTAAAATTTTCCGCGTCATAGTAGAATTTACGTTGTGGGGACGGCTACACAAATTCTGAATGTCATAACTAGAGCAGATAGTGCAAAATAAAAAAAACTCTTTGCAGAATCCAATTGATTCAGCGTAGTCAATGAAATGACACAAAAATAAGTTGGCTTTTCAGTTAAACTTTAAAGTTTAACTGAAAAGGCAGCCAATTTTTTCCTCTGATATTTGCGGCACACCCACAGATATAGTAACAACGTTCAGAGTGTGCGCTGCTTGCACGACAAACCAAAATTCAACCAGATCTGAAGAACTTCGACTTAAATAAAAGGCCTACATTGCCAGGATTAAAGATGAGACATCGGTGGTTACGCGTGTAGAAAAGTAAAACAAATTATTTTAGGATATGTCTTGCAAGGAATCTGAGATTCTCATTTTATTTTTTTTGCAATGGCGCAAATATTTCATGCGTAGAACGATAAGCACATAGAGGTACCACAAATTCGCAAGAACAGGTTCATTTTATGAAATCGATACGCATTTTATCGGGTTTTCATGAATATTTAGGT
This sequence comes from Branchinecta lynchi, assembly GCA_023053575.1. Classification (NCBI taxonomy): domain Eukaryota; kingdom Metazoa; phylum Arthropoda; class Branchiopoda; order Anostraca; family Branchinectidae; genus Branchinecta; species Branchinecta lynchi. The sequence goes on along the minus strand of JAKZAP010000003.1, from coordinate 4,026,558 downwards.
GAACAAGTGATATGTTACTAGCCTGGCTGTTGGATTTCAGCCCTATTCGGTTCAACTTTAATAATGTCACTGAGAACTAAAAAGTCCTCGACCTTCGACCCACCCTACACATTTATTCGTCACATTTTAAGCGTTTTTCCGTTTGTCGACAACACATCCATTTTCACATTCGTCAACTAGATCGGTTTTCCATGAACACAAGGTGGTCTTATCCAACTTTATCTTGCTAAAAGTTCTTCACCTTTTGCTGAGGTAACAGGGATTGTGTTAGCCAGCTTGAAAGCTTTCCATACTATTGGTAAGACATCTTTCAGATTGAATCACTCTGGTAAGTTGTGTGTCTGGGTCATCCTTGTAAGCTGTGCTGGGAGTCTATGATTATTTTAAAATTCTGGTAGATTCCGTGGGACAAAGTCCGGTAGATCCTCTGATCCAGTCCATTAAATTCCCTGAGATAGACTAAGTTCCGATAGACTTCCGGTAGATTCTTCTGCAAGATTTCAGTAGATTCCCTGAGGAAATTCCTGTAGGTTCACTGAGCTATAATCCGATAGATTCCCTAAAAATCATCATGTTCAGGCGAATTTGACAGATTATAACTGGCGCGGCTTCGCCACACTAGCCAAAATTTACCAGCCTTTTTCGCCATAAACCTTCTGAAGGGGAGAGGGGGGGGGCAGCCCCCCCACACCCCCTCGAGACGCCCCTGCCCCTGGTCATTAGTCAGAACGATAAGAATCCTCGAAGACCAACTTTATGCTTCATGTAATTTGACGAAGGCGAAAGCCCTTTGGACCGGGGGTAGATTCGAGCTTGGTCCGTATGCCATCAAGTGATATTTCGACCAGCATCAAAGCTGAGCATAACTTTCTGGATACGCTGATTCTTGGTCTTTAGGATATTGAAGCTGAGGGGACCGGCTACCCCCCCCCCCCCTCACGGTACCAAACCACCCTTGCGACTCCCCTACCCACAAGTCTAGACGTGCTGATAAAATTTTGAGATAAGGGTATACATTTTTTTCAGGAAAAGTATATATTATAGAGGCGAGCCGTCGTCCCGCGTTTACATTTGACTCGCGTGTCTAGGGAAAATTCTTAAGTGCTCTTGGGCCAAAACTGCATTGCAGTGGGGGGGGGGGGGGGAATATTGCACCAGGATTGGGGTGGTCGCCGGGAGGATTATGTACGGGGGGGGGGGCCTAGAAACAAAAGTTTATCATTTTTTTTTATCAAATGCAAGATGTCTCTAATTTTTTTTCCCGCCAGTTTCGAACAGACATCACAGTATTCAGTCGTACGGATTGAAAGGTTTCATACTCCCCTCCATTCCGATAGCCATAAAGTCATTCCAGACAAGCTAATGTGTGACAGCAGGGCCGTCGCGAGGCAAAACTCGAGGGGGGGGGGGGCTCTTTGGGGGGAGTTGGAGGGAAATTCTGGTGATCGCGATACTTTTTTCAAATGCTTCAATACTTTCAGATACGCTAAGAACGATTAAACTTGGCAGACATATTAGTGACCCGATCAAATAGACAGAAGGACCCGACTCACTGCCTTAGAAATACTCTGTTCCTGGATCCGACCATTTTTGGGGAGTTAGGGAAGGGGGTATCCGGAAATATTTGACTTCCGTAGGTTGCGAACGATTCAGGTGAAACTTTATGGGTGATGAGAACTGATAACCTAGACATGCAAAACGTGTGTCCGAACCGCAGGATGCAAGTTGCACAGTACCGAGTCTATGCGGCCTAGAGTTGTTATTTGGCATCTGAACGGGATTCGGCCACGGTAGGAGGAGGATGAAGCGGGAACCGGAAATTTGAAGATGTCTCCGATTTGAGTCAAACTTGATAGACGAGAAGAGAAGATGATGGAGATGCGAAGTTTGTGTGTCCGGGTCGTATTCGGCCACAGTGTGTGGGGGGGGGGGGATCCCGGAAATTATGTGGCTCGCATACGAGTCAACCGCATTACCGGAGTTTCTCCAAAAATGCTTGGATTCGAGTGAAACTTGATAGGCGGAGAAGATGCTTTAGTTGATCCGTTTTTGTGTCCGAACCAGATTCGGTCTCGGCAGGGACAGTTGGAACTTGGAAGGGGAGGGGTCCCGGAAAGAGTGTGGTGGGTATAGGGATCAAACGAGTGGATCTAAACTTGGAAGGATAGGATACTTATTTTTCTTGATAAACACAATTTAACTCTTCTGTATTTACATCTACTGCACTAATGGAAAAACCTACGTTTTTGCTGGCGTGCAGTAGTAAAGGTTAACCATTTTCTAAACACACCAACAAACAACATAATAAATAACTAATGCGGAAGGTAGTCTTGTACCGTAGATTATCAATTCAATCCAGTTTTGTTTCAACACCAGTTACGGCTAGCCGAATGGCATTAAGAAAATTAAGAACTAACCAACATTATCAACATATACTAGAAAGTGGTCGAATTAGATATAAAATACTGAGAACAAACAATATGAAAAGTAACGATTGGGGAAATAGAAAACGAGGGGTAAAGTCGATGCCGGAAATGCTCAGATACGACTGAAACTAGATATCTTATTTCTACGTCCTATCCTAGGGGAGTTGAAGGGGGTATTTTGTGACGTTCTCGTCTACTTTCAGGCACCACCTACTCTCAACAAGTGTCATATTAGCTTGTAGCTCTTGTTGGCTCGTTCTTTTGGGAGGTATTAGAGCTCTTCTGGATTCCATATTTCCGTTTTCCGCGAGGTGGATATGAAAAGTGGAGCCACACTAAAGATGTCGGTGGTTTCGACCCCATATTCTGGAATCGGAAGGAATAAAGGCAACACGTTTGCTAGACATAATGAATTTGGAGTTGGGTTATGTGCAAATTGGTCTTCTCTGTTCAGTAACTTAAAAAATATTTTATACTATCCCAGTGTGATCGACGCTGATTGCGGTGTGAGGAGAGGAGCGCTGAATACAGGAGGGGATGCCGACCTCGAATTACATGACCTCGAGATTGGCCTCAAAATGTTAAAAGGAAATTCCTGTGCGGTCCTGGCTAGTTCCTTTTGCTTCTTCACAGTTAGGGCCAGTTAAAGATTGTATATAGATTTTCTGTTTAAATTTTTAAGCCAATTTTAATTCGAGGTTAAGTGATAATTCGAAGTTGGCGACCTCTCGTGTAGTGCAAGGCTAGCAGTGAGCTAATGAGCTTTGCCATTATTATTTTTGTAGTGTCCGAAAGAATTGGCGAGAGAGTGCGAAATACCCAGATCTCATGTATTCTTTAAGGCCGGAACCTGATAGGGTGTCGACTTTTTTGGCGAGGCTGAAGAATGGACTTGTTCTTTCAGGTTTAAATGGGTGTTGAGATGCCAACGGAAGAGGAGGTGAAAGCTGAGTCGAAGGATCCCACTCCTTGCCAGACCGCTACTGATCTTCCACCTGCCACAATTGAAGTTTCCGAACCAGATTTGAAGTCTGATCCCACAGTAGAACCCATGGACCTACCAAAGGCTGATCCAAAGTATACAGCTGATGCTAATCCAGCAGCGATAGTCGAGTATACAAAAGAAGAGGCAGCCACGAAAGAGCCCAGCGTTGAAGTGATCGCAGAAATCGACTCCGAAGAAATAGCTAAACAAGCACCCCCTGCAGACTCTGTACTCTTTGAGCTGGCAAACAGTAAAATAGAAAATGGAGAAGTTCGTCGCTCGACCACACCTCAAGCAGAGGTTCACCCCGCTACCGTTCCGGGATCCTGTGCAGAGACCTTGTCAGTAGAGCCGACTCCACTCCCTACACCCGTTCCCAACTCGGACCACACACACATGGGTTCAGAAAACGCTCAAGCAGAGGTTCACCCCGCTACCGTTCCGGGATCCTCTGCAGAGACCTTGTCAGTAGAGCCGACTCCACTCCCTACACCCATTCCCAACTCGGACCACACACACATGGGTTCAGAAAACGCTCAAGCAGAGGTTCACCCCGCTACCGTTCCGGGATCCTGTGCAGAGACCTTGTCAGTGGAGCCGACTCCGCTCCCTGCACCCATTCCCAACTCGGACCACACACACACAGATTCAGTCCACGCTCTCGAGTCTGAAGATTCTCACGGTAAAATATCCGCTTCTGGCCTGATCCGTCCTGTCAGGCAAGAGAACGACCTCCCTGCTCAACCTTCAGTCCTTATCTCTGCTATGAATCCCTCTATTGAAGCTATGATAGTCAATACTTGTGACTGCAAAGAGGGAGACGGCGATTACAGTTTACCGTGCTCCGACTCAGAGCTGTCTATAAAAAGTGATAGCGATAATAAAGAAGAAAAGACGACGTTGAAGAAGTCTGGGCGCCCACTTCGCGATTCACCCAGGAAGTTGGGATCGGAGCTACCCACCGCTGTTGTACCTTCTGCCTCGGAAGGCAAAGTCGAGACTCTTGTGAAACATTCGGAAATAAAGGAAGTAGACGACTCGCATCAAAAAGACGAAGCAGTCCAGCCTGCTGACGGTGAGCTTCACCGCGTTCAAAGCTTCATGATTGACGAAACCACCATCATCGACCCTACACCTACCGACTCTGAGCCCAAGTCTGTCGGGAGAGCAAATCTGAATTTTCATAATGCATTCGTCCAGAGTCTTCAGACGGATAGAGAGGACAGTAATGCGGCGTTTGACGAAAATGATGATTCCATGGCGGCGTTGGATGAAACAACGAACGATGATACCGTGAGTTTTTTATGGTTTCTCAAATTAGGCTAGTGTTCGTTGCAAAACCGTTTGGGTCCTGTGGTGCCTTACGGAAGATTTGTGAATTAAAAACAAAGTTGGCTAGAGTCAGCGTAAACTCGGAACTTGCATAGTTCAGCATCTCAAATGCGAAGACTAGTAAAAACTCATTTGATGGTGAAGTGAGAGCGACCCTGGGACTTGTTCGGTCAGGTCTTATGATTAGCACACCAGTAGTTTTCCTTCATTTCAAAAAGGTGTTTCTCCGCTACCCCACTTCGATCAATCATATATTTCCAAATATCTCTTAAAAGTGATAACATAGGATTGTCAATATAAGAACAAGGTAATAATACACTTCCAAATCAATACACTTACGAATCAAGCTCATTATATTTATATACAATTATAAGTCAATCAATCAAGTAGTAGAATTGTAATTTTTCTTTCTCAAGTCCGCTTTGAGTCCGTGGCTCGAAAATAGTAAGTAATAAGTAAATAAGTAATTTATTTATAACCCGCCGTTTTCAGAAAATTTCCCGATGTTCTGTCTATCTGTCTTCGCGACCAACAGTCGTGTTGATAAACGCCACTCGAGTTTATTTTCGATTTTCGACTCGAAATTGGGCGGGGAACTCAAGCTTAGGGGCAGATAAAATCCACATACTAAAATGAGCTCCTTTGTCAAACAGCTTACAACTGAGTATCCTTAAAAGCCTGAGATTGAGAAATTATTGCCAAGAAAGATAAAAAAGTTTTTCCGCGAGTTTCAACTTCTGGGTCAAGTGTGACACTCACTCAAAAGTGGTGGGGGTGGGGGGGGGGGCACGAATATGCCGCAAAAATAATCCTCAAAGGACACGTCGTACTTATGATAGTAATCCATGCGGATTTACTAGTTTTTCCATCCATTCTCCTTCCTAAGATTCTAAAGTTCATAAATGTATCCTATCCATTCTATTAAAATACACTGATTATCACGTTTGCGACGATTTCTTCTATTTACGTAGCATATCAGGCGCCCGATCATTGTTTCCAATGAGCTGTTTCCGTCCGAAGACCGCTTATGCACGTTTTCCAAAATTGTCATCCAAGGCAAGTGGCATAGAAATATGCTTAAAGGACCACTCTTGCTTTTTCTGCCTTTTACATTATCTCTAGATCCCTTATGGAATTATAAGCTTCTGAAATTCCCACCTTTTGCCATTGTTTCGTTTTCTAGCTACGACTCTTAGTGCTTTTTGGGATCCCAAAACGTAAGTGGAGGGATACCTATGACATCGCAAAAGTTGTCCGTCCGTCAGTCCGTCTGTAAGCACGATAACTCTCGAAGGGAATTAGATATTTTGATGAAACTTGGTATGAGGATTGTTTGGGTCAAGGGTAAGGTGGAGTTTGTAGATGGGCTCTGTAGCCCTATATTTGGGGGTGGGGGAGGGGGTTCAATTTAAGGGACAAACAAAATATTTTTAAACAGCTAATGTGATAGTCGATTATGGGGTAAGAAGACATGCTGAGCACGATGGTGACAATCATTTTCTCGCTGGACAAGTAGTTCGTCCGGAATCCGGCAAAAACCGGAAAGTTTGTTAAAAGTAAGAGTTTCTCTTGAAGTTGATTAAATGTTTGATTTAGGGGTAAGAAAACATGCTGAGCACGATGGTGAAAACCATTTTCTCGCTGGACGAGTGGTTCGTCCGGAATCCGGCAAAAACCGGAAAGTTGGTTAAAAGTAAAAGTTTCATTTGAAGTTGATTAAATGTTTGAATTAGGGGTAAGAAGACATGCTGAGCATGATGGTGAAAATCATATTGTCGCCGGACAAGCAGTTCGTCCGGAATCCGGCCAAAACCGGAAAGTTGGTTAAAAGTAACAGTTTCATTTGAAGTTGATTAAATGTTTGATTTATGGGTAAGAAGACATGCTGAACCCGATGGTGAAAACCATTTTCTCGCCGGACAACTAGTTCGCCTGTAATCCGGCCAAAACCGGAAAATATGTTAAAAGTAAAAGCTTTATCTGAAGTTGATTAGATGATATATTTAGGGGTAAGAAGAGACGCTGAGTCTGTATATATATAATGATCATTTTTTACCCGGACATATAATTAGTCCGGAATCCGGCTGTACCCGCATTTTTTTTAAGTCAAAATTTTATTTAAAGTTGACTAGATTTCTTTATAGGGATAAGGAGATACGCCGGCTTCGTTTCTGAATTTTTCTTTTTTTGTTGGACTAGTAGTTCGCTCGGAATTCGGGCGAAACCGCAAATTTGGCAGTAGTAAAGCAGGAAGTTTCGGTCAATATCTTCAAAATAAATATGGCTTATAGAGGTATAGATAGGTAGATAGAATATCTGAACTCGGTTTTCTCTGATGGTTAGCCTGGCGAAGACAAGACCGAATTGTCTGGATCAAATCTTAGATTTTTGGGATCCCATCGACACCTTTGGTCTTGTTTGTCTTAGCCGTGTTTTGCGAGTCACGCAACATAAACTTCGCCAAAAGGTTGAAGGTCCGCCGACAGCTCTTCCACACACAAGGGCATGGGAAACTTCAAAGTTTCTCCTTTTGGAAGATATGGTGGTCCATCAGGTCTATATTCTGTTTTGGACTTCTTTTGTTCCCACTTTTTGACCGCTGCGTGTTCGGATTTCAAATATTTTGCGTCCAGCCGCCGCGTCGTAGTGCAGGAAGGCTGGATACAGTTGACAAGTACTAACAGGAAGATCGCTCATTTCACGTGGAAAGTAATGGTATTTTGTAAAACAAAATTTCTGAGCATTTCTTCGCGAAAAGATCATTTCTAGTAAGAGTTGTGCTTTAGAACAGCTGGAGCCGTGTTTAATTCATAGTTTAGTTCTAAAGTCTTCATCTATCTCAGAACAGAACAGCAGAAACACCATGATAAGATAAGATAAGATTTTATTGAGCTAAGAGCCAACGGCCATGTAAACCAATGATAGGTTCTTGCCCTGTGTTATTACTCTTTATACTCCGACCGGCGGTTTATGTCCCACTTGGGATCATTATATGGTAGCGTTCGAGCGGCGGCAGTATTCAACCTTCGAAGGCGTATTTGGGATCGTAGTCTTTCGTTTGGTAGTTCGAGCTGACTTACTGTATTGATAAATCGGTATCACACAATTCCTGATTCTTCACAACAACTTTTGCTTGGCTTATTTCTAATTGGCATCTCCATCGCATCTCTATCAATGCTCATCTGCGTCAAAACCGCTGTTCTGTTCCTGCTCTCCGTTACCACAGTTTCCGTTCTTTCACCACATAAGGCATTCCTAAGAAACCTGAATACCCAAGATTCTACGTTTTTTTTAGCAGGATCCAAAACCTCAGCTTCCAGGATATTCAAACCAAAGTCTAAGTTTCCAAGGGGAAATGAATGTTCTTTTACGTCTTTTATATTTTCTGAACTAAAATTAAAATTGCTTCTGCTAATTAATTATTAATGACCAACCCAATGTTACCCATGGCATATACATAGCCTATTGAGAAAAAAACACCAACAGACACAAACAATTTTAACTCCTATAGGCACCTATCCCTATGGGCTAGGGCTACCCTTGGGAACCTCACCAGCTGTTTTATATTTCCGAAACAGTTCTTCTCCATTACACATCCATTCTTCATCCATTCCCCTTCCATTCACTCCACACATTTCTAACCTAAGTTCACTCAGACTTTCGCATTCACACAATAAATTCTCATCCATGCTACCACACATCGGACATGAATAAGGACGGGACCGACGTGCGAGATGTCCTTTAAGGTGAATTGGCACTAGCTCAGTTTAAGCTGAACGGATTCCCAAAGTATGACTATTTGATGTTATTTTCTAGTTTGGTGTGGATATGATGGACAATAGCATCAGCTCCGTGCAAGACCAGCCACCAGATTCGCTTGTGGATCAAAAGAAGGATATAGAGCTCGTCGATGCCAAGAAAAAAGGCAAGAAGTCGAAGATTGTCAAGCCAAGACCTCCACCACCAGCCAAGAAAAAGGTACTTATTTCCTGAGTGGAAACCATATAGTCACTATCGCTTTTTGCTAGTGGTAAAGGGATGCTACGAAAGCTCCCCGTTGCAATGATTGCAATAGAGTTTTATGATCTCGAAGGTTACGTCTTATCTAAGCAATACTGTGAAAGCTCTTGAAAAAGTGTGCGGCTATGAATCGATAATCTGCGTTAAACTTATTGGTTCAATTCAGTTCAGTTTATTATCGAAACTGTCACACCGGTCAACCCGAGTTGGTGTTTCTCGTCCATATACAAAAAAAAAAAAAATTCTAAGCTATATTTCAATTTCAATTTCTTTTATTTAACGGTTTTTGAAAACCATAAAAAAACAAAACAAAAATAAAACACTCGAAACGAACAGTACACTAAACTAAATCAGTCAGGTCGAACGTAGTTTCGACGATAGTTATAGTTTGGATATATCAAAAACCTGTCAAACATAACACAAAATATTCAAATCTGATACAATTAATGATGCAAGTTAAAAAGGTTGACGAAAAAACTTCTCAGGTAACGATTCGTTGCGTGTTTAATTGGCTGCAATTTGGGTATTGGTTTGGCTACCACTCTCTCAGGCCTTACACTTGCCGCTAAAAAATCTTGGGGGAGGATGTCACGTAGTGCTGGTGTATTTAAGATTTTAGTTCCAAACACTAGCGAGAGTTTTTCACTGCGCTTCAACAGGATTTCTAGATTAAAAGTATTAAGGAGGTTTATATGCGGCATTTTAGGGGACTAGTAAACTACAAGGAGGGCTCTGAACTGTGTTCAGTCAAGCGAGTCAGACTGTTCACGAGTAATTCCAAAGAGCCATACAGGGCAGAAGTGGGCGTATGAAAGAAAGATAAATTCTTAGGAGATGCTTAGGTGGGACTGCATAATAGGATAATACTTTGAGGGAACGGAAGGAAATGCTACCTCTCCTTAGTGTAACTTCAACCTGTCTATCCCACTTCAAATCCGCCGTAACAGGGTTACGTTTTAAAAAGGAGATTGTTAAAATCACTGATTTCTCCATGTTAACAACCAGATGCTCAGCAGCGGTTCTACACAAACAGTATCTAAAAATAATTGGGTACTGCTTGTCATTATCACTACGACATATCTCTTCAGTGGGCAAGTCGTCTACGTACTCCATCTGTCTTAAAAAGGTACGGCAAGCTCGTTGATCATCAGAAGAAAAAGCAAATGGCCAGTAAGAGTGCGTTGTAGCAAGAAAAAATAATCAGACTGTCTCTAGTCTGTAGTCGCTATGAAAACCCCGACAAAGCTGAGCGACCTAGAGGTATTTACTCTAGCTATGACCTCCTGTTGATGCCCGTTTACTCCTCTTCCGTCTTCGCCGTTGCTTATCGCACAAGAAATAGTGAACGAGGCTGGCAGAGACTTAATTCGCGCGCTGACCCGCTTTAGAGCGCATCCATAGAACCAATCAGCTTTGATTCCTCCTTTCTTCGCCAGCGACTTAACAGCGATGTAGCTATTTGTAGAGGTAATGAAACGTGATGTGGCGAGAAGCTATTAACCTCCGCTCGTTCGTAGCAGACAGGGCATGGGGAAATATTCGATCCCGCATAGTTATATTACAGAGATGGGGAGACGGAGGTTCTGTCAGACTATTTGTTCTTGCTTGCATTGCCCGGCAAAAAACGGGGAGACTATCCGAATAGGTTGATTTATATTTAATCAATATCAATAATTCATATACCACCTTTTTTGTTTTGTTTTAATAGTTTCGACGAGCTTGCTGTGTGCTATGGCTAATTTATTTATTTATTTCAAATCAAATCAAAAGCCTTTTTTAACTCAGTTGCAATTAGATTAATCCAGTTGCCAGGTTTAACTAAAATTTTAAAAATTTTATCAAGTAAACTGACCAGTAAGGTGACATGACGATCGTTCATTGCGGAAGCTGTCCGTCTCGGGGATTCCAGGTTCGTAAAGCTATGTTTTACGGATTCCAGGTCCCTGGATCATGCTATAAAAAACGGCATCCATCAACTGGACTGCAAGGCAGATCCAGCTCTGGTATTCAGATTTGACAAGAAAACGATTTCGGGCAAAAACATAAAGAAACATTCTCTTGAGATTCGGCTAAAGTAGGTTTTCAAATTGGGACCTTGAATGCGTTATTTTTTCAAGAAAGTTGAGCTACTGGCACAGGACGACGAATCCCGTGGAAGCATCACTTCCAACACGCCATCTATTAGAAGAAATAGAAGCGATATCGCCCTTCTTGGAGAAAGGTAATGGCTCTTCCAAACTTAATTTTCGCTAGCTTTCCGTCCCGTTGCCCCAATGCGACATCCCCTATGGCCGTGTGGTTAAAACAGGTCCTGGCCCTGGGTCCCTTTCCCCGCTGAGAACTTTTGCCATGTCATAGGTATCCCTCCACTTACGTTTTGGGATCCCAAAAACCGGTTATGTAAATTGTTTCCCTGTTTTCGTAACAAGTCAACGGGTCTCGGAAAAGGCTTAAAACAGCCAAAACTGCGGGTTATTTGCTGAAAGAACAGCCTAGTTCTAAAGTATTCAAATATTTTAAAATGCTGTAAGTTGAAGAGTAAATAGTGCGAGGGGTCCTTTAACTCTCGCAATGTCTCTCCACTTTAAAAGACGACTACCTATTATGTGCAGTGTTGACTAACATTGCCAACAAACATTAGTTGCGTTTTGGCAGTTACCTTGCTATCTGATACTACGGTTTCTTTACAAAAACGGCAGTTGTCGACTTTACGCTTATAGAAGTTATCCCAAAATAAATAGTAATATCTACTTGCATCACAAGTGCCAAACTTCTTTCCTGCCAATTTGACAAAAACTCAGGCTCCTGTGTTTATCTGTGTTAATCCGTGGTATCTGATTATCAGTTACCACGATAACAGGCTAGGTACCGCGATACTGCAAAAATGCCTTTTGACCGTTGTATCAGATGCAACTGCGAAAACAACTTTATACCTTGGTATGAGATACCATGGGATCTGCAGAAACGCAACTTTTGTCTCTGATTCCAGTCAGAAACGACGCATGATTCGTGGCTTAACTGTGAAAAGACTCCTTGGGAAGATTCAGTTTGGTGTGTGTGCAAAAGCTTGAAAACAGTACTATGAAAGGAAAATTGAAAAAAGCGGACGGGTGATGTTTCTTATTACTGAGAAGGAATAATAGTAATAATAATTTATTTTTAACCCACAAATCGTACAAGACAAAACAGTTGAGTACAAAAGAAAATATGAAAACAAGTAGGGAAAACACAACACATAAATCTACTTAGGTGTCAAACAAACGAATAAGCCCATGAGAGGGCGACAGACGCGCGTACGCCGTTTCGTACAGTTTTCTGTGAATAACAGACAATTTCTCCGTGATATCCGGTAGCGAGTACTTACTAATAATTTTAAGAATTTCTTTGCCAAGGAGGGAGAAAAAGAAGAAATTTACAAAAACGAAAGTAAGAGAATAGCCAGGTTTCAGTTCTGCTTTCATGTTTCAGCCGTTGCGAGCCTGTAACGGCTAGCAGCATTACCGAATACGTCTGGCCGCCGTACGACCCTCGTGCAGAAAACTGGGTTCTCCAGGAACATATCTCAGAATACATGGATCTCAAGTCATTCAAACGAAGGTATCCCAAGATTTGGAGACGCCCCGTCGAACCCGTGGAGAGGGATAACCTTATTGAAAATGGAATTGTGACAGAGAAACAGTGCGATCTGGGTAAGTAGGGGGTCATCCAGTCTACAATCCTCAATTTTATAACTGACTGTGCTAAATTGATACTTCGGCTGAACTTGTTAGGTGGATATTTCGGCCCTTCTTGGCAAGTGTCCTCTTTAGGATCGAAATCTGATTTTGTATGGTCAAATATGATTCGCGATCAGACTGAAGGAATATCTCTATCTGATTTTGATGAATTTCTCTGTGGGGAGTTAAAGTTGGTGCTACGGTATCATTTTGGACATGGCTGCTGTTTTTGAATATATCTTTTCCTACACATTAGATCTGTTGAATTGATAATCTGTAAAGAAAACTTCTTCTTAAAATAGACTTTTTTATGTGGGTAGTGCCCTTACCCCATGGTGGCCCAACTATGAGCACTGGGCCCAAAAACTCAGGATTTGTGCATGACTGGGGTTGGCGTTTAGAGCACGTTCTGTCACCATTTTGTATGGGGGTACTTTGCCCTTGCCCCCTGGTGCACCGACGCATGAGCACTGGGTCCAAAAATTGACGATTTGTGCATGACGACGCAACTATTGTACCAGCCACTAGCGAACCAGCGGCTATGGTACCGCTGATAATCTGATCAACAGAGGGTTTTGGCTAGAAAATACAACCGGCGACCCCCCCCCCCCCCCCCGCCCCCACTCAGTGTTAATAAAATGCAGTATTTTTTTATGAAAAGTATACATAGAGGCGAGTGGCCATCGAGCCGCAATCACGCGTTTACGTTTAACTCACGTGTCTAGGGATAATCCTTAAGTGCGTGCAGTACAAAATACAAGCGGCGACCCCCTCCCCCCCCCCCCACACACAAAGTGTTAATAAAATGCAGTATTTTTGTATGAAAAATATATATAGAGGCGAGTGGCCATCGAGCCGCAATCACGCGTTTACGTTTAACTTACGTGTCTAGGGATAATCCTTAAGTCCTTGCAGTTTATAATGAGATATTCTGATCTCCTATATATTTGCATCACCGTGTGGTTTTGCCTTTTTTTTGGGGGGGGGGGGGGGGATCCAGAGTGGTTTTCGCCGGGGAGAGGGGGGTCGCCTAGACCCATTACTATAGTTGGTCCTAGTTTCTTATTAACTGCCGGCTAAGTATCTGATACCTCTTTCTAGGTTTAACAGCTCTGCGAGTTACCGAAGTCCTTGACATTCTCTACAACGACTTCCCCGATAAATATGAAGAGTATCAACGGGCCCAGAGGGAGCGCCGCGAAGCCCTTCGCAGAAAAGTGCGAACGGAAACTCTTGGCGCGAACGTCGATGTCCGCGCTGTAGCGCTTCGTGACGTCACCTCTTGGAACGCGACGTTTAACAAAGAGCGCAAAGACAAACGCGCATGCGCCTTTGACCTCCAAACGTTCCAGATTCACCGTAAAGTCAAGCCAATAGAAATTATGGAAAGGGATGAGCCTTGTAACATGTACCCGGTGGCGCTGCTTCCTGGTCAGTACCAGGACTCAGTAAAGTATTTCACGCCTGCGGAACTCAAGTCCATGCCGCTTAGCTCGGTGGTGGCAGCTCCACCACCGGAAGCGCTGGACGATGGTAGTCAGTCGGATTCGGATGAGTCTTCATCATCCGACGATTCGAGGTGAGTCTGGTTGAAGCAGAACTCTTATTAGGAATGATTTCTTCACGATACAATTTCTGTCTTGTGCCAGCTCTGGAGTGACCTCTAACCAGCAGCTGTCCCACCTTCGGCCAAAGCGGTGGAAGCCGCCTACAGACTCAAGGTCTTTTCTAACGGTCGCCACCAGTTGATAGCGAATCCGATCATGAAAGGGATCCGAACCCGAATCAAGGGCTAGGTACGAGTCCGATCCGAATCCACCATTGCATACCCGAGGATTCGAATCCGGATTTGAATCCGAGCTTAAAAATATCAAAGCATGTATATATATTACAGTTTAAAAATCAGAGGTGACAAAAAAGCACTGATGCCTAAGGTAAACGAGATGGTCAGTTGGACGATGTAAACTATATTTCTAGGTTTTCATGTGTGCTTCTTATAGTATGGATTTCTTCTCGGGAACCAGGATTGAATTTGGGTCTCGTTAAGTAATACCTTCAGTACAGTCAAAATTCGAATCCTGATTCGCTTCCGTCCAAAAGGACGAATCCTAGGTTCGGATCCGGATTCGGATTCGCCCATTTCTGACCAGTTCTTGAGTTGGGTAACTGGTCTCCTTAGCCAATTGGGTATGGGTTCTGCTAGGAGAGCGTGCACCAGGTGGTCATTCGGGCGCCAGAGGACGTGACCGAGCCGAGGTTGGATGACAGTTGCTGCGCTGGGGCTCGGTTCGGTACGAAAGAGGCTGAAAGATCAGCTAAGATAGAAAAGAGAGGTATTGACGTCAGGAGGTCGTTCTTGGGAGTCTCTCCACGACAGTAGTAGGTGATCCCGACCCCCTCCCCTTTCCACCAATTTGTTTTGTATAATTTTTATTTAAGTGTAATTATTCTTGAAAATACTTATTATAGACCTTTAAAATAATAGTGTTTTTATCTTCTTAAAAGCGCGTTTAGAGATGTGGATGGCCGCGGAACCGCTGAATAATTTTAATCACAATGGAAGTGCCGTAGTTGATTCGACGGGGAGCGTACCAGTCGTGTTTTATCATGGGGAGTTTTTGGTGTTTGGTATTTCGTCGAGTCTGGTCCAGAGTCTCAAAATTAATAATAAGTAATAATTCGTTTAATTCCTTATTATTATTTTAGAAAAATAATACTCATACACTACAGTTAAAAATGAAATACGGTAACAAACAAAACTGCCAAATCAATTAGTTTAAATTCTGAAGTCACAACCATTAAAATGGAAAATGAACAAAATAAACTTACAGCATGGAGGTAAGAGCGTGTTCCACCCTTCTAACAATAGTTACTATTTCCGTTCCATCCTCACGAAAAGTTACTCCGCTGACCGTTCCAACCTTGTCGGAATAGTAACTAATAGTTACTATTTGCTTACCATGCTCGGGAGCGTAGTAAGCGTAGTAACTACGCATTTCTGTAACGTGATTGGTCGGATTCGCCCGTGGCGTGAGACCCTGCTGGAAAATAGAAAAATCGTTCCAGCCTTGACGGCAAAAAGCCAGAATTCGTGACGTCATGCGTAGTAACTAGGTAAGTAGGATGGAACACGCTGTAAGTGACTCTCGCAGCTCATATCCGAACTTCTCTCTAGCTCAAGCTCATCTAGCGACGACACTCAGAACGACGAGACAGCTTCAGACGTGGAACCTGAGGACACATACCAGAGACCTGGTGTGGCCTGCAAAGTTTGCACTCTCGAGAGAAAACTCACTCGGGATATGAAAACCGTACCCTTGATACACTGTACCAAATGTGATAAGAGTGGTAAGTTTCCTAGATTATTTTTATACTATAGAATTCTTGTCTTTTAATCCACTATTGTCCCTTGAACCAGAAATAAAGATACAAAAATATATCTTCTTATTTTTAGTTTACATAAACATATAACGTAAAGTTTACAGTAAATAACAGATAGAAACAAAAGAAAAAATTGACGAAATCAACATGAGAATTTTAAGACAAGGTAATTAATAACCGAAACAAACACAAATACAAATACCAACACGAGAATTTAACAGACATAAAACGAAAAAAAAAGGTTGGGGCAGTAGTCTTATTTTCCTCCAGTCAGAAACAAAAATGAATCGGAAAGCCCAAACAGAAGAAATATAATGCTAGAGAGTCCTTTTAAGAAAACATTCTTTTTACCGTTTGCCGATTCAACCGTGCTAACCTGTTCTCGGTCGCGGCGGCTGGACCCAAAATATTTGAAAACTTAATTCGCCGTTGGGCAAAAGTGGGAAAACCATGTAAAACAAAAGAAGTCCAAAACGGAAGATAGACTTGATGACCTACCATGCCCTCCTAAATGAAGAACAGCACTTTGGAGCTTATCATGTCGTTATGCGTGATAGAGTTTATCTGCGGACCTTGAAGCTTTTGTCCAAGTTTGCGTTGCGTGCCTATCAAAATTTGGCTAGGTGGTAAAAACGCAAACAAGTCTTGGGTTAAAAAAAAAACAAGCAGAAGGCGGTGATTTCAGAAGCTTAAAATTCCACAAGGGAGCTAGCGATAAAGTATGGATAAAGCAGAATAAGCAATAGGGGTCCTTTATAGGACCTATGATATTGATTCAATCTACTTCGGTAGTATTTCCGTCTATTCTTGTTCCCGTGATTGTACACTTCATCAGTGTATGCTATCTCCTGTATTCGCATTACACTGATTGCCGCGCTGGCTAAGTTTGCTTTCTTTACTTGACATATTAGGCTCGCGATCATTGTTTCAGAGAAGTTATTGGTACGAAGAGCTTTTATGCAAATTTTGCCCAGTTTGTCGTCCAATTCAAGGGGCATGGAAATAAGCTAGAAACAGCCAAAGCCTTGTGTATTTTTCTGGAAGCATAGCTGAGTTTTAAAGTAGTCAACTGTCTCAGAACATTTTAGCAAACATATTATTTAGTGCGTGGTGTCCTTTAAAGGACCCCTCGCCCTATTTACTCTTCAACTTACAGTATTTCAAAATATCTGAATACTTAAAAACTATGCTGTGCTTTCAACAAATAACCCACGGTTTTGTCTGTTTTAAGCCTTTTCCGAGACCCGTTGACTTATAGGGAAACAATTTACATAACCGGTTTTTCTGATGGAAAAACTTCTCGTAGACAACTGTCGACAGCGTGATACACATCGAAGGTTGCAAAACACGGCAAGTTGGAAAATCAGTGTGGTCTTGTTAGAGGGGTTAGAATGTACCGTACGAAATGGTGTTTCCGGGTTTAGATATATATGGAGTGATTATGGGAGTAGGTTGCGTTAGTATTATAGGTAAGACAGGTCCTTTAAGTATTTTGGTTTCAGTTCATCTAACTTGCGTCGGACTTACCATGGATATGTACGCCCGTGTTCGCGATCACAACGGTTGGATGTGCACCGCCTGTCGAGTCTGTGTAGTCTGCAAGGACCAATTCCGTCTTGACGCCAACAACGAGCAGCGCTTTGCCAACTGTGGTTATTGCGACCGAAACTACCATCTTAAATGTTGCGGCTTGAAGAGAAGGCCAGATGGCAGATGGCATTGCCAGGACTGTGCCAAATGCACTAGCTGTGGTACGACGAAGCCAACGGAGGAAAATGAACCTGGCACTTGGCACCATGAGGTGAACGCCCTTTATTTGCTTTATTTAAAACATTACTTAAGGCCTACAATTATATATAGCACTTGTTAGACCGATGCTGGAATGCCACTGTTACGATGAGGTCCTTTCCAGACTAGCACACAAACTCAATGGTAAATTTGTAGCACCATTTCTAATTTCTACCCAACACTTCGGAGCTTGAAATAGGAGGAAAGTCGCTGGGTTCTCATATTGCCGCCCCAGTCATACTGTTTGCAGATACCTGGTTAGTTCTGCAGAATATGTAACATGCACGACTTATACGATAATATCTCACTTGATGCACTTTTGAACTTCTATACTATATCTCCATATTCCAGTTCAGAGTTACCATTGCTTCATTAATCCCACAATGATCATAACTTTCAGCAACGCGAGAAAGGACAAACAGAGACCAATCCGCGTGTAGCCTTTACTGGTACAAGGCCAGTTGCCTGCGTTCAAGTACAAGTTTATAATTTGTGACACTAAACTACAAATACATTAAACAAGTAGTCCTACTGTGGTAGTGGAAAAAAAAAATCTGTACATTCAACGCTTGTTAATAGTTATACTATATAATAATATGACTTAAAGGACCCCTCTCACTATTTACTCTTAAACTTATAGTATTTTAAAATATTTGAATACTTCAAAATAAAAAAAAATCAAATCATTTAATGTAAACCAGATACAGTCTCTCATAGGCATAGCCCAAATATGGTATCTTTTAGTCAAACAGTTAATACAAGAAAGATTTGTCAACGAGAAAAACAAAAAGAATAGGATAAAACGCACAAGTTACGAATTGTTAAAAGTACGAACAAAACTCGGCACAAAGCTTCGAGAATAACGCTGTGACCTGGAGTAAACCGGTGTCAGTTTTGGAACTTTCGCAGCCGCCTCTCTGGGGAGTCGGGATCTGAGGGGGACAAAGGGAGGCGGGAGGAAGTTCTTGTAGATGGGGTGGAGGAGGAGGGTTGAGCCAAATTTTAGGCACAGTTTCTCTCGACGGACAAAAAGGGGGTCAAGTTTGTATTCTTTTAGATAAAAAGAGTAAGGCAGTGGGGAACCTCCGTAGATGATTTGTAGAGACCTCTTCTGAAACCGTTCAATTTTATCACTTTCTTCTTTTGTAAGAGCGAAATTCCAAACAGGACATGCATATTCTACTTGTGGGCGGATGAACATGCAGAAAATTAACGACATTTTCATTTCTCAAGAAAAGCCTACCTGAATTCGAACCACCTATAGACCCAAACCTCCTCAGTAACAGCACTACCCTGCTTGGGGTAGTGATCTCTTCTGATCTAACTTGGCATGAAAACACAAGATTGATTGTAAAAAAGGCAAATGGTGCTATCCAAATGCTGAAGACCAAATGCTTAAGATACTTTAAAACTAGGCTGTATTTTCAACAAATAACCCACGGTTTTTGGCTGTTTTAAGCCTTTTCCGAGACCCGTTGACTTGTAGCGAAAACAGGGAAACAATTTACATAATCAGTTTTTCTGATGGACAAACTTCTCGCAGACAACTTTCGACAGTGTGATACACGTCGAAGGTAGCAAAACACGGCAAGTGAGAAAATCAGAGTTAGAGGGGTTAGAATGTACCTTACGAAATTGGGGTCTCGGGGTTTAGAAATATATGGAGTGATTATGGATGTAGGTTGCATTGGTATTATGGGTAAGACAGGTTCTTTAAGAGCCAAAGCATCAGTGTTGTGCCTTGAAAGAAAGGTTTTCATCTAGGAGTCACATATGTTGAAATATTGGAATAGAAACCTAGTTAATGCGATTTGGGGTTTAAACGAGTGTATTTTCAGACAAGGCGACTGGCGGATGGAACTCGTGTCTACTTCATGACGTTCTGCGTTCGATGTCTACGACTCTGGAAGCGTGGTAGGGTGTGCCCTGTATGCCACAAGTGCCTGATCCCTCCCATCAAGAGTCATGAAGTAATTGACTGCTGCTCATGTCAGAGGAAGATTCATACCGGTAAATGTTTTTTCTTTGTTCTTAAACAAGTTAATTACTCGAGAGTTGAAAGGCTCTTTCGTCTTATGATCAAGTGTATCCTCCGCTTTATGCTTTTGGGGGGTTATTAAGTGGATACACACGCCATCGGAAATCCTTAGGAAATTTATACAGCTCTTGTTGTACTCCATCCATTTTATTTCGCTCTGCAGTGTTGCACTTGTTCTACGGAAGAAGGGGTTGCAGAAGATGGGAATATGCTATTTTAAGTATGTGAAGCACCTGTTTTATTTGCCAAAGTTATACCATAGCCACATGATAACGGAGCGTTTCCAAACTAAAGATGCAAGGGTCGCACTTTTGGAAATTTCGTGGGCCCTGCCAAAAATCATGGACAACAGGGCCAAGCCAGCACATGACATGACACTCTACATTCTTTTCTGGCCGATGAATGAAAAATTGTATATTGGATTTGTTGTGTTTTATTTAATTCTTTTATTTTACTTACTTAGATCACTTCAAGACAGTGTAAACGCGTACGGTCCTCTTCATAAAACGTTGGGAACCGTAAAACATATTTACCTAAGAAAACTCGAAACTGGATATAGATTTGTGGCCGCAAAAAGCCAAGTGGCGCTTTGAAAAACCCTCCAGAAAAGTAAAGAGGCTACAAATACTGGCATTGGTCTGTCGCCTATGTAGAGGTTCAGCTTCCTTTAATTTTGCAACAAAAAATAAATACGACACTGAGCAGAGTGGTGAACTCGATTCACAGGAGAGATGAATAAGGCACACAAGCTTTGCAATGATCCTACGACAGTGAGCTTGCAGACTAGCTTCTTGCGCCAGTTCAGACTTGGCGTCTTAGACGTTGGCAGGCACATGTCTGGAAACGGCATTGTGAAGGGTTGGGACCAGCTTCCGCCACACTTCTTTGTCTTGTGACAGTATGTTAGAATACAGTAAAAAAGACATACACGTTAGCTGCATTCCTAGTAGTTTCTAGTTTTTGCTCACCAGTGTCTGGTGTTTCCACCATAAGGAGTTTTTTGGCCTGAATCCCGACCGGCTTCTGGTTAATCCGCACTGCCGAGTTTGGAAACGAGTTATAACACAAGGGAGTAGCCACCGGTGGGTCCACAAATGCCTTATAGGCGAAACCGAAGACGACCGGCGAGTGACAAAGAACGTAGCTAATATTTGTATTTCCTTTAATCTCTTTTCATCCTTAGAGTGTGTCAAGCATCTATCGGATATAGAGAAACGTCACTACAATTGTCCGAAGTGCATCCTGAAGGGGAAAAGAGGTCCTGTTTTTCTACCCAAGTTTGGAAGTTTTGGAGGATTTGGAAAATAACTGTCGAGGCAGCAGGTAACCATGGGGGGAGGGGAGAGTCGAGGAACTTTGTCGTATAACTGAGATATTGGGCTATATGAATCTTCTTCGTAGCCATACATGTTCAAACAAGCCTTGGTTTTCGGCACCTCGCCGTTCAGTGTCCTGGTGTGGAATAAAGCTATTACCTCATGACTTGATGTGCGATAACACATGTTATTGCCTGGTGAGAAGGTAATGCTGCACAAGGCTGCGGGGATGCAAATACCATACCGTTCATTTGAAGTGTCATTATCTGAACGGAGCACAGATTGGTGTTATCGGAGACTTTTGGAGTGTACTGTAAGAGGGCTTTAAAGCATAAGCTCATGAATGGAACCAACTAAGTGCGATATGAGATTGATTTTGAAGTATAAGAACGCTTCCAAGCTGGTGTGGAACAGAATCTCCGAGACTTGACACTTGCACAGTGGAGTAAATCATACAGTCGAGTAAAGAAGCTAGTTTCCGCAGAAGGAGGTAGCTGAAACGGAAGGAGCAGTTGGAAGTTAAGATCCGCGAATTTAGTTTTTCTTGAGAAGAGTTGTGCATAATATAAGGTGATAGTGTAATGTATAATAAGTACATACTAGAGCAGTGGTTCCCAATCAGGGGTACGCAATACCCTCGTAGGGGGTACGCGAAGGTCCCAAATCTCTGAATTCTAAAATGTCTGCTTTTGTCCAAGAAATTAGAGTTTCGGCTTACGAAGTTTCAAAGAAACAGCGCAAGTGTCTTTCTGATCCTTGACCACCTTGACGACCTTGCAGTCTCAAGTATCCCCTTTATTTGTATATATTTTTACACATTAATCCCTTGCCACTTATGACGATAAATGACGTCTTTTTTGGCGTTCTGGTCTTGACAGATCTTATTAGAATAGTAGCACAATGTTTCTTCAAAAAGGGGTACGCAACATTTTTGAACCTTATTTGGGGTACGCGACACGGAAAAGGTTGGGAACCACTGCACTAGAGGGCTTCAAGAAAGATCCAGAATAGATATGTCAGTCAAGGTTGCTGGAGACGTAGTATAAGTATCGTTAGTCCATGCTTTCTGCGAATCATATATCAATCAATCAAATTGATTTCCAAATTAAGCTAGAATAGAAATAAAATATTAACAAAATACACAAAAACGAAGCATATTTATATCACAACATGTGATCAGAAATAAATGATGGGATGAAACTATGTAAAAATTGGGCAGATGAATTAGCAGGATATGGAGAAAACTGATTGCCAGTGTTCCTCTCGGACCGACGCACGATGAAATGTGATGCCAGTCAGCTAAGACTTGCTCCAGCGATACTTCGGCCCTACTTCGCAAAGGTCTTAGCCAGGCTGTAGCTTGAAGAAACGAACCTCCAGTCGTGCAGGCTTGTTTATTTTAGCTACAGCCTGACAAGGACCCTGGCTAAAATGGGCCGAACTACATCTTGATCAAATTGATTGACTAAAAAAAAAAAAAAAATTGTATCCGTTTAGTGTCATTTTCGAGCCGCGAGTTCGGATCTCAGCAAGTTTTGGCAAATTCCGAGTGACAAAAGGCATGCGCAGTCCGATCGTATTATCGAAGCTTCAGGCCCGTTAACATTAATTTATTGAAAGAAATTGGCACAACTGTGAAATGCCTTCAGACTTTTTTAAGGAAATCTGTAGGTAACTTTGCATAACATGTGTCAAGGAAAAGCTCGTCCCGAGTTGAAGCTAGGTTTACGAGGCACCTTCACTAGCAAAAAACCGTGCCTGCAGTGCTTGAAATGGAAATAGCCATTTTAAGTTTCGTCACCCCTCCTTTGTGTTTCATCTGCATTCTAGTGTCATACCATAGAGAAGAAGAGGTCTGTAATGTCTTCTCTATGGAAGGGCATATCATGTCCGTCGTTCTGCTTAAGAGATTCTGTTTTATTCCACCGTCATTAGTTGCGCTTATGATCAGAATTCTCAGTTCTCAATTCTCGATTCCCAGTTCTCACATTTGACAAAACACTAATGCCCGGGTCCCACTATGAGCGTGTTCCACGCTTCAACACATAGTAACTATTAGTTACTGTTTCCGTTCCAACCTCACCAAAAATTACTACGCTGACCGTTCCAACCTTCTCGAAATAGTAACTATTTGCTTACCACGCTCGGGGGCGTAGTAAGCGTAGTAACTACGGATCTCTGTAACGTGATTGGTCGGATTCGCCTGTGCATGATATTCTGCTGGAAAATAGAACAAGAGCTACGAGCTCATATGGCACTTGTTACGAGTAGGCACGGCTCGGTTATGTCAATGATATATCTAGTGTTTGCTAGGTGTCTTCCCACCAAGTTTCATCTCGATCCCTCCACTCATAGCGTTTTCCAATATTTCCGGTTCTCCCCTCCAGCTCCCCCCAAAAGTCACCGGATCCGGTCCGGATTTTAAGTGGGTCGTCTGAGGCATGAGGTCTTTCCAAATATCAAGTTTCATCGAGATCCGGTCACCCGTTCAAAAGTTATAAATACCTCAAGATTCCGGATTCCCCCTCCCTCCACTCCCCCGACAGTGCCCGAATCGGCTCGGTTATGTCAGTGATGTATCTAGTGTTTGCTAGGTGTCTTCCCACCAAGTTTCATCTCGATCCCTCCACTCATAGCGTTTCCAAAGATTTCCGGTTGCCCCCTCCAGCTCCCCCCAAAAGTCACCGGATCCGGTCCAGATTTTAAGTGGGTCGTCTAAGGGATGAGGTCTTTCCAAATATCAAGTTCCATCGAGATCCGATCACCCGTTCAAAAGTTATAAATACGTCAAGATTCCGGATTCCCCCTCCCTCTACTCCCCCCACAGTACCCGAATCGGCTCGGTTATGTCAATGATGTATCTAGTGTTTGCTAGGTGTCTTCCCACCAAGTTTCATCTCGATCCCTCCACTCATAGCGTTTCCCAAGATTTCCGGTTGCCCCCTCCAGCTCCCCCCAAAAGTCACCGGATCCGGTCCAGATTTTAAGTGGGTCGTCTGAGGGATGAGGTCTTTCCAATTATCAAGTTCCATCGAGATCCGATCCCCCGTTCAAAAGTTATAAATACCTCAAGATTCCGGATTCCCCCTCCCTCTACTCCCCCCACAGTACCCGAATCGGCTCGGTTATGTCAATGATGTATCTAGTGTTTGCTAGGTGTCTTCCCACCAAGTTTCATCTCGATCCCTCCACTCATAGCGTAAGTTTCATCTCGATCCCTCCACTCATAGCGTTTCCCAAGATTTCCTGTTGCCCCCTCCAGCTCCCCCCAAAAGTCACCGGATCCGGTCCGGATTTTAAGTAGGTCGTCTGAGGCATGAGGTCTTTCCAAATATCAAGTTCCATCGAGATCCGATCACCCGTTCAAAATTTATAAATACCTCAAGATTCCGGATTCCCCCTCCCTCTACTCCCCCCACAGTACCCGAATCGGCTCGGTTATGTCAATGATGTATCTAGTGTTTGCTAGGTGTCTTCCCACCAAGTTTCATCTCGATCCCTCCACTCATAGCGTTTCCAAAGATTTCCGGTTGCCCCCTCCAGCTCCCCCCAAAAGTCACCGGATCCGGTCCGGATTTTAAGTAGGTCGTCTGAGGCATGAGGTCTTTCCAAATATCAAGTTCCATCGAGATCCGATCACCCGTTCAAAAGTTATAAATACCTCAAGATTCCGGATTCCCCCTCCCTCCACTCCCCCCCACAGTGCCCGAATCGGCTCGGTTATGTCAACGATGTATCTAGTGTTTGCTAGGTGTCTTCCCACCAAGTTTCATCTCGATCCCTCCACTCATAGCGTTTCCCAAGATTTCCGGTTGCCCCCTCCAGCTTCCCCCAAAAGTCACCGGATCCGGTCCGGATTTTAAGTGGGTCGTCTGAGGCATGAGGTCGTTCCAAATATCAAGTTTCATCGAGTTCCGATCACCCGTTCAAAAGTTAAAAATACCTCAAGATTCCGGATTCCCCCTCCCTCCACTCCCCCCACGGTGCTTGGATCGGGGAAGTGACTATTTCCAACTTAATCATTTGGGGTCCCTGATATGCCTGCCAAGTTTTATCATCCTAGCTTATGTGGAAGTGCCCGAACTAGCAAAACCTGGACAGACCGACAGACCGACAGACCGACAGACCGACAGACCGACGGACGGACAGAAATTGCGATCGCTATATGGCACTTGGCCGAAGGGCAAGTGCCATAAAAACCGTTCCAGGCTTGACGGCAAAAAGCCAAAGTTCGTGAGGTCATGCGTAGTAACTACGGTAAGTAGGATGGAACACGCTCTATAGTCTCACTTGGTAATAAGCTCTGGTAATAAGACCATTTAGAGTCGAAACTTGGAAGAAAAGACGCTGAAAACGTAAGTTAGTCGAGATGGAAAAACCCATATCCGCCATTTTTAAACGTATTTTTGGACCAATCACAGACCATGAGTGTTTTGTTTACCCTTGAGTGATGATGGTGGTAATACGTCTCGAATTTCTTTGTTCCAAGTGTGGCCAGGATGAAACGTAAAGAGTGGGTAATAACTAAATTAACGGACCAAATTACGCACAGATGACTGAATGTGGCCCCGGCATAATTTAGCCGTACGTCAATACCTGATTATACGGATTGAGAATCCGCCCTTCGTTGACCAATCAAGAAGGAGAAGGGGAATCGAGAAGTGATTGTCGATTATGCAGAATTTGGAGGCTTTCCCCGTTCTTGATTTTGATAAAACGCAAGAAAAGAAGAATTGGCTTCATCTCAATAGTAAAAAAACGCGAAATAGGAGGATTGAGAGGACAATTGATATAAAAAAACGCAACTCCTGCTGTATTAGATAGTGCCCTGTGAATTCAGATACATGTGTAGACATAGCATCGAACGGTATTGATTTGTGTTTCGGCATACGCCCCGAATTTAATGATAAGAATATATTGTGTCGTGGAAGACTTTAGCTTCTACATATCTTCAAGAACAAATAATCTGACAAAGCCTCCGTCTTTTCTTTGGTCCCATGCATCGACTATGGATACCTGACAAAACTAGAGCTAGAGGTACTTGCTCTAGTTTTGAGTGAATACCTATTTCCGTCTTCGTCGTTGCTCATAGCATCGGAAGAAGTGCAGGAGGCACGCTGACCCTCTCTGGAGCGCGTCCAGGGAACCAATCGGCTTTTACTTTGAAAGTTTCTTCTGCGCGGCTTCACAGCGACATAGGTATTTGTAGAGGTAACGAAACGTTGTGTCGCTTAGCTCCTAACTTCCGCATGGTCGTATTACAGAGATAGGGAGACAGGTCTATCAGATTGTTTGTTCCTGATATCTTGAGCAAATTGGGAACGATCGTACAGAACAGAGGTAAAATTCTGATCTATAGTACACTTGAAACTATTCGTCAACTCAGCATCAACCGCATCATAACGGTCTCAGAGGACACAGCTTGAAAATTTGTGGTGAGAAATTCCGAAAAGACATTGGAAAATGGAGCTTCAAAAACCGGATAGTGGAATACTGGAATAATCTCCCCGAAAATGTCGTAAATGCCGAAAATATCAATCAGTTTAAAGCAGGCGTGGATCGACACCTGGCTGAAATTGAATTTAGTGTAAACAGTGTCCCGAGAAATTAACAGAGGCGAAAGCCTTTTTTACTGCAGTTATATTATTATTATTATTATTATCTTTGGTATAGGGCTGTTGCAAGGTCCACCAGTTCTGTTTGCAGAGCTCCTCACATCCTTGAGGAAATTTGATTTGCAAGCTTGAATGCCTGCCCTTACGATGATAGTTCAAAAGTATTCTTCAGCCCAACCTGACTGCGAATCGTAAATGATGGATGAATGATGAAATGGATGATGAAATGACCCATAAGTCTGATAAGATTTATTCAATCGATATTCTGGCCCCTCTTTGCAAGGGTCTTCTTCAGAGTCTAGCTAGATAAGTGCAGCACTGCAACAGAATTTATTTATTTTTTATCGTAGGTTCGCTTATCTAGTTGGAACCTGTAGAGGACCCCCTGCCAAGAAGGGCCGAAATATTACTCAAGTAATTCTCAGCTGATTTATTCAAGAAGGGCAGAAATATCACTCTGATTTATCAGCTGATTTATCCGGCTAGTTCTTTCAAATGAAATATGTCGGTTTATGCTGAATCTTATGATTTTGATCTATGTTTTCATGCTGTATTCCAGTTGGTATTTTTTCAATATTTGTATTTTCAACTTTGTATTGTGCTGATAATAAAATTGCATTATGTACATCTTTGCGGTGCCTTAGAGCAGAAACTGTTACCGGGGATGCCAAGTTCTTAGTGAGATTGAGATACTACCTGAAGCGGCTGAAGCACAACTGAAGGCCTGCGCTACCCCATTTATTTTGCTGCTCAATGACCACCAGGAACCTGGAAAACTAGCTACATCGATCCATTGTCAACTTCCAGACGATTTAAAGCACAACTCTTAGTAGAAACTGCATGGTTATGTGGAGGTCGGCTGTATTCGCGAGAGCACCTGGTGAGTTGTTTTATTTTATTATAAAGATAGCTGTTTCCCAACCAACTTTGTATTGCCCTTGGGATTTTGTTTCATAAATAGATTTTGTTTTTTGTCTATAGTTGCGTTTTTGATCGAAGTTTTGTTCACCGTTCGCTTAGCCGGTTGCTTAATATCCGTTTTTTAACGCCGTCGAACTTCACCGTTTGCTTAATTAGTGTTTTTACGACTCCAGCGATCCTTGCTTCAAGCAAACTTCGAACTTGCTAGCGTACGAAGTTCGACGGTCAGAGTTTGAAGGACGAAGGAACTGTGACCGTCGACCAAAAACGGTATTTAAGCAGAGACCTTTGAGGTTGAAGGTAACTTCAAACTTCGATCTAGAACGCAACTTATGTTAGTTGTGTGTAAGTTTGTCAATAAAAAGAACTTGAGATTGAGAGTTGAGATAAATGATCTTTTCACGACAAAATGGCTTAGAAATAACGTTTTGCGAAAATATCCTTACTTTCCACGTGAAATTACCGATTTTCTGGTTAGCGCTCTTCGACACTTATCCAGCCTTCCTGCTGTCCAACGTGGCGGCTGGACGCAAAATATTTGAAAGCAGAACGTGCAGTGTTCAGAGTGTGAGAACCAAAAAGTATGAAAACCAAGCAAAGCAAAAGAAGTCACCGTATGTGCGGAAGTTGTCGGCGGAGCTTGATGCTTTTGGCGAAGTTTGCGTTGCTTGAACGGTAAAACTCGGCTAGGCTGAAAAAGCGCTAAAAAGTCGTAAGTTGAAAACGAAGCTATGGCGATAGGCAGGGATTTCAGAAGCTTGTAAATTCCATACGGGAGGTAAAGATAATGTAAAAGGCAGAATTAGCTAGAGGGATCCTTTAAGGTTTGACCGAAAAGAGCTGCGATAGGACAATTTAGTTACCCATCACTTATTTACTTAAAGAGGATCGAAGACCCGATCAAAACGCGTTACTTCGTTGCTCCGCCATTCATGAATACTCTATTTTCATAAAGTGGAATTCCCCTGTCGGATTTGTGGTACCACTATGTGCTTGTACCTATGTTGTATGAAAAATTGTTCCCGCAGTAAGCCACCTTCCCGAAGATGATCATTAGCCACTGAAAAGCCGCATTTGTATTTAGATTCAAGTTTTCCGTGTCATGGTAGAATTTTGCGTTGTGGGGACGAACATCATACTAGAGCAAATAGTACAGAATAAAAAAATCCCTCAACACTATCCAAATAATGCAGTGTAGCCTAATCAGTTAAATGATAAAAAAATAAGTGCGCTTTTCAGTTAAACTATAAGGTTATTAGGTGCGTTCGTTTGCTCCTAGTCAATTTCAATTTTTTACTCATTCATTATACTCCCAGAAGTTTCATAACAGAAAACACAAGGATGCGCAGTTTCAACAGATAGGATGTTTGCTTAAGGCGTACTCTCGCCGTTCCCCGAGGACTCCTCGGGGAATCGAAAAGAACGGCGAGAATAGAGGGAGTCACTCCACGAGGACTCCGCGTTACAGAAATAGCGAGAACACGGGGAATGCTTTCAAAATGGATTTTGTTCGAAAAAGTAATATGCAGTTGACGAAATTAGTCGGGATCCACTTTATTTTTGGTTTTGTTTATTCTGATTGTTTTTCATTAATCTTACATTGCACCAACACCACCAAAATTGATTCCCCTCCGAATCTGAAAGGGAGTCCTTATTGATGATCGTGATGATAATCGGAGCATTCCCCGTCCATGGGGACTCGCGAGAATACGGGGAGTGAGTCCCCGGGACAAACAAAAACGCGGGGACTCCTCAAGTGGAGTCCTCGGGGAACGGCGAGAATATGCTTTTAGTTACTTGTTAGCTTAGAATGTTAGCTGTTATGATTTTCCAACGTTACGTCCATTATCTATTTCTTCTCATTGCTAGAAGAAAGGAAGTGTCTAACTTCTGTGGTTTTCACACTAAGGGACATCAGCTCGGATTTGTGAAAATGATATTGCATTTTGAAAAGCTTCGAAGAACTCATCCCTGGCGTCAAAAGGATGTTGTTTGCTTGTAGAAGATCCCGAGTCTACAGTGGGCATAGTGGAGTGGAGTTTCATAGTCTTGTTTCCGAAAGGGGTGTTTCCAATTATGCAGCCAAGCTTCCATTTGTTCAAACCATCTTTCTGCTTCCGAGTGGAACGCTCCATTGTATCAGGCAGGCACCAGTTTCTAGTTGATGAAGATAGGCTAAGGTCTGAATATGCCGAATATGTGAATAATTTGCGGGCCGCCGTAGCAAAAATATCGACCTCCTTCGGGTAATCGAGAAATAAAAAGTAGCATTTCCCGGGTTTCCGAAAATCCTGCCATCTAGTGTTACTAGCCATTTATGGTCATGATTTCTGTTGATTCATCATTCCATTTCTGTGCTTGGGATTGGGATTGAGGAATGGTCTCATTTGTGCCTGCAAAACTTTAAAAGTTCTGTCGGTTCTTGAGAAATTCGAGCTTAATCCTTACCCCTTCGTAAGTGGTGATTATTAGAAAGTTGTCCTACGGTAAGAAAATTAGCTTTTGAACCATTATAGATATCCTGTTTTTCATCGCTGAGCGATAGCCCTTGATAAGGCGATTAAGATATGTTTCACCAGTTTTATTGTACACAAGTTCCGTCTTGAGATATACAATTTTGAGGTTTTGATGGGGTGGGCAACTTTGTACTATGCTGTACTAAACGGATCGAAACCATGAAGCAAGAGAAAGACTTGTAAGTAACAATCGGTTGTTAAACCCTGGTCGTCTTTTGCGAAAAGTGGATTGCTAATTTTGCTAATTGGTGTACTTATTCTTTGTTCTGAAGAATTTGAGGGTAAAAAGAATCATTCCCATATGTATCACGGAGAAAGACTTGTGAGAGTTGTGAGTCAGAATTGTCACCTTTTTTTGTCTCCATACATTTCCTCCATACATCAGAGTCAGCTACAGATGAGTTTTTGCACAATGGTTACAAATGAAAATGCAACACAATTGACGTGGTTTCGAGATTATTTGTATTCTATTTATAATGGTATCGTATAGTTCTCAAAAGTTTTATAGTAGCCTACTAAGATTAAAACAGTTCGCTTGCAAGTGTTTGCAATGCGATTGCTTGAAAAGGGAATATATCGCTTTATACTGAGTGATAGCCCCTGATCTCGTAACAAAATTTCTAGGATAATAAACACCTTTTTTATTCTAAATTTTCTTTAAAAAAAATTGAAAGTTTGTAAGTTTGGAAGCAATACATAAATCACTCGTTGACTTGCAGCGACATCTAGCGCTTCATTCGGCACTTGTGGCTTCTCATTAGCTATCTATAGTCGGCGCTAAATCGATAATTTGTTTCAAGCGTTGATTTCAAAGGTAAAGAGGCGTGAGTGGTGAGTATCCGTTGACCAATTGATGTTGGTTGTCGTCGCTCATTCTACCACAAACTGGCTTCTTTGTTTTGCTAACAGGCGTAAAGTTTCTTGCACTCGGCAACGCTTCTGTCTTGTGTGCGTGTATTGCTCACACCCAAAGGCCAGCAAAAAGCTTCCATATTTCTTTTATTTTTTCACTTGAACCGTTCTTCTAAAAGATACCTTGCTATTTGTCCCCCCCCCCCCCCATGAATGAACATGCATTTTCCACCCTTTCTTTCCTGCCTCCTCACTTACAGTAGAGGTATGCTTATGTGAACGTTTGTTGACAGTGGACTTTGCCATTTTCATGCACTTGCTGTGTCTAAAGCTAACTACCAGTTAGACAAAGTATGTAATTAAGGGCATCTGAAAACACCTGTATAGGTATTTTGGATCTACATTTTACCATTTAGCCCAAAACTGCACTGTTCACATCAAAGTAACTGTTCAAAGAAGCATACCTCTGAGCATACCTCTACTGTACTAAAGCCGTGTTCGATTTATCCTTGTCTCGGGTCTGTCCAGGTCTGTCAGCCAAATGTTGTTTCATTTAACTTGCCCTGTCGCTGACAATTGTCAGTGTCTTGTCAGACAAGAGCCGTGAGTGATGACATGATCTAGAAGCAAGTCTTGGTCCTGTCTTGGGTAGATTTCTCGACTGCGTTTTATTTGTAATGCTTCTCGGCTCAGTCGCTCATCTAATAAGCCTAAATAAAAGGGCTTTAAACCGCGACAAAGCATTAACAAGAAGAAAAGACAGAGACAAGGAGGACTCATATCGAATGCAGCTTAAATAAAGGAAATTAGGCCCTGATTAGAAGCTGCAATTATTCTCTACAATGTGACATTTTTTTTCCATTTTTGTTGAACAAAGTTGCAGCATTGCCAAATGCTTTGATTCCAAGACCCTGCTGACGACGATCAAATTGCTATTGCTCCATCTTCCATTTCGAATTTTTTTTTAGCCTTTCGCTGATTTATTTGTGCTGCCAGGTCAACCCAAGCTGCTTGAGAATGACTATTTTCACCAGCCTTATTGTGTTGCATGTATTTGCGTTTTTCGAGTAGGAGTGCCTATTATGAATACAGCTGTACTTTTCTTTCTGCATAATCTGCAAAATCAAATTAGCCCTTTACATCAACCAGTCAGTCAATCTTCACTTATTAATTATTCAGTTGGTCAAATTGCATTAACTAGTTCAGGTGATACACCTTTCCTTCTCTATAAATTGTAATCTAAGCGGGAAATTCTAAAATAAAAGTGTTGGTTACAATTTTTTCATTTTTAGTCAGATACAAGCTAAATATTTGTCCCTTTGTCTGATTTTCGTGTTGAAGGACCCCTCGCACTGTTTACTCTTCAACTTACAGTATTTTAAAATATTTGAATACTTTAAAACTATGCTGTGCGTTCAACAAATAGCCCACGGTTCCTTTTCCGAGACCCGTTGACTTGTAGCAAAACAGGGAAACAATTTACACCGTTTTTCTGATGGAAAAACTTCTCGCAGACATCCGTCGACAGTGTGATACACGTCAAAGGTAGCAAAACACGGCAAGTGAGAAAATCAGCGTGGTTTTGTTAGAGGGATTAGAATGTACCCTACGAAATTGGGGTCTCCGGGTTTATAAATATATGGAGTGGTTATGGAAGTAGGTTGCATTAGTATTATAGGTAAGACTGGTCCTTTGAGATCTATTTTGCGCTTGACCATGTGGGCGATTCTGGATCACGCCACTAGATGATCCCTCGGTCATTCCTAGTCCTGGTTTGAAGTAGCGACTTGGATGGGGGATGGTCTTGATGTTGCAAATGGTAGAATGTTTCCGATTTAACTTCTTTTGCTTTCGCGCTATAGAGAGATTGTAACCTACCCACGAAAAAGGATATTACATCACCATCAGCAAAAGTGCATAACAAAAGAATTTAACATTGGAAGGTATAGGACTTCCGCCATTGAGACTAAATTATACTAAATTTGGTAAGTATTTTAGGCCTGAAAATTGTTGGAAACGCTGATCAGACTGTTTATTTTACGTATAACCACATTTAAAAAAAATAAGTTATTTTGGACATAAGAGCTTGAAGGCTTAAAAGTTTAAACACTAAAAGTCGAGTCTCGCATCATATTGTTCGGTTATGACGCGTCTTGCCAAAACCAACCAATATAGGAAGCAAGATTCGTTCTTGTAGCAAAGGTTTGAAACCTTCAAGCTCTCATTTCTGATGAAACTTTTATTAATCTGTGATTAAACAATTAAAAACGAGTCAAGAAAAAGTTTTCGATCGGTTACAGGCTCAGATTAGGTACCAAACGCTGATAATTCAGTCTCAAAGTCGAAAGTCCTATACCTCACAATATTAAATTATTTGTTTATGCTCCTATCCGTTTTCGTCGGGTAGGCTGCAATCTGTCTATAAATGCACCAGACCATTTATTCCGTTCCAGCTACTAACCAACAGTAACGATGCCGGTCCGCAGCAAATCTGAGACAAAACCTCCACTTTTCCAATATAATTTAGCAAAATTTTTTAATTGTTTGGACCACAAGGGATAATTAGTGCGATTTTTTGGCTGACCCCAACAAATGGCAAACAGAAGGGGGAGGAGAGACTATGGGAGTAGCCTAAGTAAAGTATTCGTTGGCGTTACGTCGTTCAGATCTTGTTCTTTGAAAAAGACGATAAAGTTGCTTCCTTTTGTATGTAGTTTCGGCATAGTTTCACTTAAAAGCCGTTTATTTGTCCATTCCATTTGCTGTAGTTTCGAACGTGAAATTGCGGAGCTCAACTACAAACTACCTCGCAGACGTAGTTTGGCGTAGTCTGACCTTTCAGAAACAAAAACTCAATAAAACGCAATTAAGACAAAACAAGAGGCAAACTATAAACTTTGGCAAAACAGAAGTTGAAGACCAAGCTGACTGCGTTTCAATAAATAATGACGCAAAACGGATAAGTCAGCTAATATTTTCTTCAGCAGTATTTCGGTCCTTCTTGGGTAGGTTTGCGTCAGGCTGTAGATTGAAAAAAATGAACCTGCAATCTTGGACTTGGTTCTAAACTACACTGTAAACAAAAACCTTGCAGTATTTGCTACTGGGATTAATCTTGTCTTTAAAGAGATAAGATTATCCCTAATTCGGATTAATTTTATCCCAATAGAGATAAGATTAAATTAATCCCAGTAACAAATACTGCATCCTTATTCAGAGAAACTTTTTACAGTTTACCGAAGTACCAGACAACTTTTCCTCCTAAATACTTGCAGAAAACGTATACATGTCCAGTTTATCCGGTGCGAGATGGATTTTGAAATATTTGCTCTTAATTTCCTTCAGTATCTTTTTTTGAAGACTTGCACTAAGCTATAATTTCAGCAAGAAGATGGTGTTCTGACTAAAAAGCACACCCCAATGAAAGAATAAGCATATTTAAATTCAACAAAAATATAAAATAATAGGATTGTAACTCTCTTGATGTAAAATTTCTTATTTTCCATTAGTAGTCATGTATATATCTATTTCCCATCAACAATAGCTACAAAAGCATGAGACGGAGTATAAAGAAGATAAAGAAAAATAACAGAAAAAAACGATTATCCTGCAACTAATTACAGAAAAAAACAAAAACTATATACCAAGGAGTAGGAAAAATAATGCTTTTGAAGTGAACACTAAGAAAGAAAGTCATTCACTTATGTTCAGCTATTCCGAGTGTTGGTTCCCGCAGACCTTATTTTCTAATAAATCGTAGAATTCTAGAATTCCAAGCAGAAATTTTGCATATTTTTTGGAGATCGGATTTGTCTCCATCACACTAAATTTTCCAGAGCAAGAATTAATACCAAGATGGATAAACATTGAGAAAAGGGTTCAAATAAGCATAGGCCTACCTACCTATACAGTAGGCAATCAGGTGTCCCCTTTGTATAAAGGTTGCCTATCTTTAGCTTTTGAACTTGTTTAATTGTTTGAAAATTCCACTGTTTTTTACGGCTGGTTTTACCTCTCACTGCCCACTGCCTTCTCTAGGTAACAATCGATATACCTGGCCTTGAATGTACTATTTTTGTGGACTCTCCCGCATCCGTGTCACTGATCTTTTTGCCTCCAAACCTTTTTGTGACGAAAGCGGTAGTGTTAACCCGCATGCGACACAGAAAACCAATGTCCTTTTTCCATTATATCAGTAACATTTGTAGCATTTGTGGAACAATACCTGGAAGAGTTCCGTATTCTTGTTGTTTACGAGTTGTCATCTTGCAATTGTGTTATTTTTTCAACTACCCGAGCAGATTACATTTACCTGTGTTTGTCATGACTGATTAGCTCGACTTTGTCTATGTAAACGTCATTCCTTCCTTGATGGTTTCTAAACTATGGTTGCTTCATTTACCACGATTCCATCCGTGGCGGATATAGAAAAATAGTTCCTAATAGAGGAAGGTATAACAGAACAGCGCTTGGTAGTTTATATAATAGTTTTTGTTCTCCCTCTGTCTGCAACCTTTCCGGAATTTTTGATATTCTGAGGCTAAAGGATTTAAAACGTGTCAGGACTTATTATTTCAAATATTGTAAATTTCTCTTGTACCTTCCTCGACGTTATAGGAATTCCCGTATAACTGCAACTTTTTTGCCCTCTGACCCTTGTGCAAAGTTATCTTAATAAAATCATCATCAACATCATCATCAAACCAAATTAAACCACAAAAAAAACCACTCAAACATTTGACTATAAACATTAGAAAGAGCGTAACCGGTACGCATTGGACACCTCCAAACCGCCCACTATTACAATACGACAACAATAATTTTCACTAGAAGTATGATCAGACAACGCTAGTTATTTGTGTATCGATTGGGTTTTGAACGTTATTATCTCCTGTGGGCTATCACACCTGACCAGAGCGGGTATAACTTGGCGGCGGCTCTACCCAGCGTACCTTTGTTATACCTTAAAGGTGCATACCCAGAGGCTACTACCCATTCTTCTCCTGTCTGAAAAGATGACTTCGCCAGTCTCTAACTTGCTGTGGAGTCCAAAATAATGTAAAAGGGACATAGTAATTCGTGTAAAAATGTGGTGGAAAGTCTTGCTCTTATTGGGGGCTTATAGTGCCTATGCTCAAAGGCCGAATTTCATTAATGATTTGGATAAATTGGTCAGCGTTGCCAGGATAGGAAGTCTGGAAGATTCTAGTCAATGTGCTTGTGCGTCTTTTTGTGCTAATAATGTGACAGTGGCTGAATGCCCCGGAGGGCGTGTGACCCCTAGACCAGAGTGTGATTGCTGCTTTGCGTGTGCGAAACAAACAGGGGAGCCGTGTGACGGTGTGAATTCACTGTGTGATTTGGATAAGGGGCTTTTCTGCACTCCAAGAAGGATTTGTGAACGTAAGTGTCTCTAACAGCACAATAGTAACAAGGTTTCGTGGGGTTGAAAACTGGGGAATGTTTAAATTCCTTGGTAAGTCGATGTTGATAAAAAAGATCTAACATTTTTAGTCTTCTAATTTAGAGCCACCATGCAGTTTAATTCCTATTAGACGTCCAATGATCACCGCCATCATTATATGCAACTAAACTCGAACGTACGCCTGCGGAAGTTTAGCTAGCATACGCTAGAGACCCCTTGCGGTCAGAATTTCGCGACATGTAAGAATCTGTAAACAATCCCCCAGGTAGGCAAGTCTAAATGGCTAAAAGTGAATGTGTTTCGTGCTTTTTGGAGGCTAGGGCGTGACGACATACTTCCCTAAATAAACTTAAAATGTTTACTGCGGTAATCCTCATGTGGAATGGCAAGTTAACACTTCCCGTGTATCCAATTTCGTATCACTCCGTCTCCGTGCAAGGATAAATAAGGTTTCTGTGACATTTATAGATGTCGTCTCTGTTACGCATTAAGGGGTCAAGCCCCAGTTTTTGTGAGAATGAGTTATGATACTAGGGCTATGGATCTTAGCTTCTGCATCTAGTGTACATTTTTTAGAGCCCTTTGACAAACCGTTCCTGAGATACATGAGTTGCTCAAAAGGCCTAACCGCCACAAGAACGGTCAAAAAGATCTAACGGACAAGGGTCTAAAAGACCTAGGCCATAGATCAGCTTTCGTGGTTATTTTTTTTTTTTTTTTTTTTTTTTTTTTTTTTTTCAAATAAGGCCAACATGGGCCACAATATAACAAAAACACAATGAACAAACAAACAAATGTAAATACCAGATCACTTACTTGACTCCTGTCAAAAGTCCCGCATACGAGTCCACGCAAGCCATACAGGCAGAGAAAGCCGCATCTGAGGCCCACAAAGGATCCTAAGAAGTGGGCTAGGGGATCGGAGGATCCTGGTTTGAAGGGAAAGAATTGACCGCCTCCGAAGTTCACCAAAAGATGGAAGCCCTTCACCAACAAACATTCCCGATGCACTACAATTCCAAGGAAGACCGTGAAGCCACCGGAACGAATTATTATACATTACACGAGAAGAATTTTCACATTTCACACTAACATTACAAGCAAGAGGAAGGCAGTAAAGTGGCGTGCAGTAAGCCCTGAAAAGGAAGCTCTTTACCGGGGCCTCGCAACTACCAAACCTCCTTATCAGTATATTTGCTCTAATAGATAGAGACCTCATAAGCGAAGAAACATGCGCTTCAGCAGTCATCGAAGATGAAAACGTGAAACCCAAGTATTTGAAATGCTGGACGACTTGAATCTTTGAACTAGATAGTACAGCATCTGGGATAATCTTCAAATGAAGACCACGTGGAATGAATGCCATACACAGCGTTTTCTTCGTGTTGAATACGACATCATGCATCAAAGCAAATTCATCACAAACCGCCAGTAGCTTATTCCCGATAGTTATAGTTCCCGATTTGCAATTATTGTCAACAAAAATATTTACAGTAGGCCCTATGTGTCAGCACACTTGAAACTCAATCAAGCTTCGCTAAAAAGTCTTACGAATGTTGGAATAAAACTTTGAATACATGACGTGTTTTGTAGATACAGGACAGAGTCTGGGTACCCTAGAACTTCTATTATTTCTGGTCGATCGATTCCCGACGTTATAGAAGGGGACGGGAGGATTTGAGAATTTCTCAGTTTCAATATAATAATATTAACGATGTTTATTTCCTGATTAGCTCATATAATTACTCGCTAGCGTCGGATCGTCACACAATTATTAACACGGCTATTCTGCTCCACCTCTGCTATCCTGGATTCCCATGTGGGGCTCTTTGACAGTAAAAACAACCTAGTGGCTTGACTGCTTGTTCCTCAAAAGAGCCTAGGAGGGTGGTTAAAATGTTTTGCACAGTCCTGCCACAGAGTAGTTGCGTTTTCTATCGAAGTTTTGGTGGCAATACTCTTTATGACTAAGCCCAAAACATGCCAGTGATTTTCAGGAAGAAGGAGTAAAAGTGTCCGTAACGACTCAAACTCAACGACTCAAATCCTGAGTCTGCAGCGCAGCTTTGACACCGTTTCTTCCTTTCTTTCGCAGGTACCCGGAGATTCTGCATCGGATGGGAGAGATATAGTCATCAAGAGTATTGGCTTGGGCGGTTGCTTAATTTCCGTTTTTGAACACCATCGAAGTTCACTTTTTGCTTAAAGGAACAGAAAACTTGACTCAAACTTGACTCGGGGAGCTAGCTGACAATGAAATGTACCCCGAGTCGATATTGAAAGTAAGAAAAATTCTCGTTACGACCATTGCAGTTTCCGAGAATTCGACTTTTGAGTTAGTAGAAAAAAAAGCAAAAGGTTTCTATGCCGGGAGTAGGAATCGAACGCACGACATCTTGACTACTACCCCGATACTATGGCCGAAACACGGCCAAAGGCGAACTTTTACAGTGCATAAGTGCATAATTACAGTGCATAAGGGGCAAGGGCCTGCCAGCTAGCTTTGGGAACACTAAGGAGGGGGTTCGAGATAACAAAGAAGGGGGGGGGGGTCCTGTCGACAATAAGTCCCTGTATCTTTATCTAAGCCCCCCGGTCGGTTTGATGGCCGAAAGTTACGTAGTCAAGTTTTCTGTGCCTTTAATCAGTGTTTTCATCGCCCTTGTCTACGTTTCATCCCTTTGCAGGCAAATTTCGAACTTGGTAGCTCAACAAGCTGGATGTTCAAACTTTAAGTAATGAAAAAAGAGCTGTAAGCTCATATGGCACTTGCAAGGCTGGGTTAGATGGAAGTGATGGTCAAAAGTATTTTTTTCCCTTTTCTGTTAAGATGTGCCAAACTTGCTAGGCTGGGTCAGAGGATGGAAGTGACGGTCAAAAGTTTTTTTTTTTTTACTTTTCGTTTGAGATGCGTACTGGTGATAAAAATTAATTTCTAAGCAAAACTCTTAAGGCAAAAAGGATCATGTGGTCATGGCGATCGCGAAAAAGTAAATTTTGCTTAAAAGAATTTTTTGTACTTTGCGGTTAAGATGAGTTCTTTAAGGGATGGTGGGACCGGAGAATGACGATCTCTAACCCAATGATGTCAAGTTTCTAATGCTCCAGCATAGTTTTATCGTCTTAGCAAATTCGGAAGTACCTTAACTCACGATCACCGGAATTCTGTACACCCCATACAGTCTCCCCTCTGACCCCCTCTCCAGTTTATCGGATCCGGTCCGGACTTGAAATGCGACATGCGGAGACATGAGGTATTTCAAGATATCAAATTTCATTAAGATCCGATAACCCATTCGAAAGTTATGCATGCTACTAATTTCGGGATTCTGCCGTCTCCCCCTTCCCCCACGATAGTCTGATTCGGCAAGCGACTGTTTCCAACTTAATCTGGTCGGGTCCCTGAGATGCCTGCCAAGTTTTATCGTCCTATCTCACCTTGAAGTACATTAGCTACGGATCGCCGGAATTCCAGAACCCCCCTCCACCTCCCCCCACAGTGTAAGAATCTGGTCCAGTCCTGTCTGTGATGTATCTAGAGCGTGTGCTTGTTCTTCGCACCAAGACTCATCCCGATCGCTCCACTCTGAGAGTTTCACACGATTTTCGGTTCTCCCCTCCGACTCCCCCCAGATTCTTTCCGGTCCGGACTTGATATGAGACATCTGAGACACGAGATCTTTCCAGATATCAAGTTTCATTAAGGTTCGATCACCCGTTCGAAAGTTATGCATGCCCCTATTTTCCGGATTCCGCCACCTCCCCCTCCGCCCACGATGGTCGGATCGGGCAAGTGACTACTTCCAGCTAGTTTGGTCGGGTCCCTGAGATGCCTGCCAAGTTTTGTCGTCCTAGCCCACCTGGAAGTACATTAACTACGGATCGCCGGAATTCCGGAACCCCCCTCCACCTCCCCCCACAGTGTCCGAATCCGGTCCAGTCCTGACAGTGATGTAGCTAGAGCTTGTGCTTGTTCTTACGACCAAGTTTCATCCCGATCGCTCTGCTCTGAGACATTCACACGATTTCCGGTTCCCCCCCTCCGACTCCCCCCCCCCCAGATTCATCGGATCCGGTCCTGACTTGAAATGAGATGTCTGAGACACGAGATCTTTCCAGATATCAAGTTTCATTATGATCCGATCACCCGTTCGAAAGTTATGGATGTCCCTATTTTCCGGATTCCACCATCTGCCCCTCCCCCCACGATGTTCGGATCCGGCAAGTGACTACTTCGAAGTTAGTTTGGTTGGGTCCCTGATATGCCTACCAGTTTTCATCGTCCTAGCATATCTGGAAGTACCCTAACTCGCAAACACCGGACCGACCGACCGACCGACCGACGGAAATGTGATCGAATGGTTTTCACCATCGTGTTCAGCATGTCTTCCTACTCCTAAATGGAAACCTAATCACTGACTGACCGACCGACCGATCGACGGAAATGTGATCGAATGGTTTTCACCATCGTTTTCACCATGTCTTCTTACCCCTAAACCGAACATCTAATCAACTTCAAATAAAACTAGTACTTTTAACAAACTTTCCGGCTTTCGCCGGATTCCAGGTGAACTACTTGTCCGATGAAAAAATGGTCTTGACCACCGTATTCAGCATGTCTTCTTAACTCATAATCGACTATCACATTATCTGTTTAAAATATTTCATTTGCCCCTTAACTTAAACCCCCTCCCCCACCCCTAAATCTAGGGCTACAGAGCCCATCTACGAACTTGACCATACTCTTGACCCAAAGAATCCTCACACCAAGTTTCATCAAAATATCTCATTCCCTTCTAGAGCTATAGTGCGCACAGACGGACAACTTTTGTGATGTCGTAGGTATCCCTCCACTTACGTTTTGGGATCCCAATTACTTACTTACTTACTTATATGGCGGATGACAAGGATACAAAAAAAAAAATCAACCAAGAAACCAACGAAATTAGGGTTTGTAAAGGAATATAAGGTTTGAAGCCAAGCTGACCATTCATTACGAAAGAAACAAGACCAAAGGTGTCGATGGTATCCCAAAAATCTAATATT
This sequence comes from Branchinecta lynchi, assembly GCA_023053575.1. NCBI lineage: Eukaryota > Metazoa > Arthropoda > Branchiopoda > Anostraca > Branchinectidae > Branchinecta > Branchinecta lynchi. Next base: position 3,985,181 of record JAKZAP010000003.1, on the reverse strand, counting down.
TGATTCAGACAATAGGGTTTTGTTTTCGCCAGATCCACTCTTCGCCAGGCTAATCATCAGAGAAAACCAAGTTCAGATATACCTCTCTAAGCCATATTTATTTTGACGATATTGACCGAGACTTCCTGCTTCACTGCTGCCAAGTTTCCGGTTTCGCCTGAATTCTGAGCAAACTACTAGTCCAGCAAAAAAAGAAAATTCAGAAACAAATCCAGCGTCAAATCCATATAAAGAACATCTACCGGTAATCAACTTTGAATAAAAGTTTGAATTAAAAAAAAAAAATCCAGTTACAACCGGATTCCGGACTAATTATATGTCCGGGTAAAAAACGATTGTCATATACAGACTCGGCCTATCTTCTTACCCCTTAATCTGTCATCGAATCAAACTTTTGCTTTTAACAAATTTTCCAACTAGTTGCCCGGCGAGAAAATGGCTTTGACCATCGTGTTCAGCATGTCTTTTCACCCCTAAATCGAACATTTTAATCAACATCAAATGAAACTTCTACTTTTAACCAACTTTCGGATTTTTGCCGGATTCCGGACGAACTAATTGTTCGATGAGAAAATGGTTTTCACCATCGTGCCCAGCATGTCTTCTTACACCAAAATCGGTCATTTAATCAACTTCAAATAAAACTTTTACTTTTAACCAACTTTCCGGTTTTTGCCGGATTCCGGGACGAACTAATTGTCCGACGAAAAAATGGTTTTCACTATCGTGTTTAGCATGCCTTCTTACACCATAATCGACTGTCACATTAGCTGTTTAAAAATATTTTGTTTGTCCCTTTATTTGAACCCCCTCCCCCACCCCTAAATATAGGGCTACAGAGCCCATCTACGAACTTGACCTTACCCTTGACCCAGTGAATCCTCACACCAAGTTTCATCAAAATATCTCATTCTCTTCGAGAGTTATAGCGCGCAGAGACGGACAGTCTGACAGACGGACAACTTTTGCGATGTCATAGGTTTTGAGATCCCAAAAAAAAGGAAAAACCCCGAAAATCACGGTTTTCTATTTCTTTTGTAAAGGCCAACGTTGACCAGCTTACGCCGATCGGCGACCAAATGGTATTTAAGCAGATACCTTCGAATTTGAAGGTAACCTCAATCCTCGATCAAAACGCAGCTAGTTTGTATCCATCCTGTAGCCAATTTTGGTGGACAATTTCTTATCCCCTCAGTGTAATTTTATTCAGTCGAGTCGTTTCCCATGAAATAGCAGTTCCTGACAGGCCCCAGTGATTTTTCGGATGAAATTGAAAGTTTTAAGTTGTGGGCTCACTAGTCAAGAACTGTCTGTAACTACAAGCGGTTAGACATATGCTCAGCCATGAGATTGAATTCTTTGGAAACCAAAATAGCATTAGAGAAAGTGAAAGTCTGTATTTTTCTTACGTTTGCTCACGCTCAATCGATTTTACAACAAAACTGACATTACGAAGTAAAATAATATAGTGTATTGCTTACGTCATGGAGCTTATATAACAATATAGAAAACCGACTAAATATCACCACGTTTCATTGATAATCTGACAGACCTCCCCAATCATTTGGCGTCCCTGAAACACTTACTTATCATTATTCTCCCCAATTATCCTTCGTATTAAACTTTATCGACAAACTCCAAGTATCGATGATCTTTTCAGGTGATCTAACGTAGGTCAGGAATTTGGGCCAGTTCTACCAATCTACTTAGGTGGAATCCATTGGAAACCAGAAAAAAAACAGAACGAACGAAATCCATGAAGGAATTTATTCCCAAAAAGCCCGTGGCCACAACATGAGCATGAAAAGGAGAAAATTCTAGGCTACTGAATTAGAAATTCTAGAAAAAAAATCGGAATTCCACGTTTTTCCCTAGAATCCGAGACCTTCTCGAGGACCTTCTACGGAATTATAGTCTTGTAAATTTACAAATTCTCTAAATTAGAAATTCTACTAGAAATTCTAGGCTACTATAGGCTACTTCTCAAGGTCCAGTTCACAGTTGTTCACAAGGGTCTTTCTACCCCATAATTTGTGGGCAATCTTCTTCTTCTCTGATATATTTCCAAGGCTTCCGCTTAGTGGCGCTCATTTACAACAAAAAATGTAGATGAATAAGTAGAGTTCTGCTCGCTCTGCTTATAGGAAATTCATTTGGCTTTAAAAGACCCGTCTTGCTTGTTTTGCCCTAGCTCCCTAGTGGAATTGCAAGCTTACGAAATCCCCACCTTTTACCATTGTTTCGTTTTGTACTTACGACTTTTTATCGCTTTTACGGCCTGGCCGAGTTCTGCAAGTCACACATAAACATTTTTCACACACAAGGATATGAGAAGCTTCAAAGTTTTGTTTTTCGTTTTCGAAGACGTGGTGGACCATCGGGTGTATCGTCCGTTTTGGACATGTTTATTTGTTTGGTTTCCCACTTTTCAACCACGTCGCCTTCAGTTTTCAAATATTTTGCATCTGATCGCCGTTTGGGAGAGCAAGAAGGCTAGATAGAGTCGACAAGCGCTAACAAAAAAATCGCTAATTTCACGCGGAAAGTAATGGTGTTTTCCGAACCCGATATATCTGATCCAGTTCATCATGAAAAGATCATTTCTAGTACCCTAAGAGTTGTGCTTTAAACAAAACAAAATAAACTACCATGAGTGGGCCTGTGACAGCGTCCCATGCCTAGGGTCCCAACCTCCGAAGGAGCCCAGGGCAGGGGCCTAAGTGGTAATTAATAAAAAGTGTAGCTGGTACTTGTCTGTTTCGCTTCATGTCGGCTTGTCTATTTTCCAAAGTCTAAGTATTGGATAAAGAGAAGTAAGGTTTGTCTTTGCTAATTAACTAAAAGGGGTCCGACTCTGTTAATTGCTTACGGGCCCTGGGCCCAAGGTAACGGTCGTAGCGCAGAATCGAATTCTTAGTTCCTGTTGTGCCTTGTGCAGATTTTTCTCTCTTGATTGTTTTTGCACGTCGACTATTTGTTTACTTTACTTTAAGTAAGTAAGTAAGTAATTTATTTATGACCCGCCATTTTGAAAAATAAACAAAATAGATAAACACACAGAAAAAGACACTTAATTTTCAATCTTCGGTCAGGAAGCAGTGGACGACGTCGTGCGCTGGTTGGGCCCTGTTGTCCATGATTTTTGAATGCGATGAGGAAACATCCAAAAGGGTAACACTTGCATCTTGAATTTTGAATTTATGTTTACTTTACTTATTTTACCATGGCACCATCATACGCTTCTTCAAATCAAGTTGTAAGGTCGACCAGATTTCAACGATATTCAACCTCTTTCTTTCTGACAGCTTGAAGTAAATATAGCGAGGTAGTGATGTAAGATAAACAGTAGAACCGCGTTGAAACGGTGTTTCAGCATTTAGTGTCGCCACGTGTCATTAGTAGACCACAAAATTGTTTGACTTTTTTTTTTTTTTTCTGGCCGAAGTACAAAACGGTAGACTCTTGAGCAATCGATGAAAAGCTACTTTGTGGGATGGGTAGAAATAACCTGTTTGTCTAGCCCATTGCCACGTTTATATTTGTAATATTAGGACAAGAGATAGTGCCAGTACAAGGGGAAGAGAAGTATACTGTAGAACTGCCGGTCGTGGATTGGAATTCCTGCCAGGATTTTCCTCGCGCACAGTCATAAATTCCTGATTTGATGAAAAGGAGAAATCCAACGGGGAACGCAACTAACGACATGTTTTCGGTTTAATTTAGTTGAGTTTCCGGTAAAAGTTGGTGGTTAGATTATTAATACTAGCATATTATTGTAATGATGTCATATTTAATAGCAAGAGCCATAAAAGTATTATTTAAAGGACTTGTCTTACCTATAAGACTAAGGAAGCCTACTTCCGTAATCGCATCATCCGTTATTAAACCCTGGAGACCTGAATTTAGTACGCCATATCATAGATCAGCTTTTTTCGGTGTGAAGGCACCTTAAAGGAATCGTCGTACCCATAACACAACCTATAATGCAACCTTCTTCCGCAGTCGCTCTTTCCATTTATAAACTCGAGAGACTCGAAATTACTTTTGCTACCTCCCCCCCCCCCTGACGAAGCTACAATGAGTTTTCTCCCGTTCTCTCCCGAATGTTCTTTGCAACAAGTTTATTCGTCCGAAATACCGATTATGTAAATTTTCTAATCCGTCTATCGAGACCTCACTGGTTTTCTCACTTGCCTTCTTTCTCTATCGTCGATGAGTATCAAGCTGTAGGTGGTTGTTTTCGAGTAGTTTATTTATCAGAAAAGCCGGTTATGTGAATTTGTCCCTTTTTCCGCTAAAAGTCAACAGGCATTCGGTTGAATGGAGAGCCTAGTTGTAAAGTATAGCCTACAATAGTACAACAGAAACTGTGAATTTGTGTTGTTCTTTGTCCGTTAAGTATTATATTTTTGTTATGTATAGTAAAGTTTAACTGAAAAGCCAACTTATTTCTTCATCATTTAATTGAATACATTGAAGCCTAGGGATTTTTCGATTTTCTACTACCCGCAACACAAATTCTACTATGATGCGGACAATTTGAATCTCAACACAAACGCCAGTTTTCTGTGGCTGACGGTGCGCTAGGTGGATTACTCACTGCGTGAACACAAATTTTTCGTAAATCGTGTCCGTGAAGCATAAAACACAGGCATAAGCGCATAGAGGTACCACAGATCCGTCAGAGAAACTCTATTATAGTAGAATCGATTATTCTTGAATAGTGGAGCAACGAAGTAAAGCCTTTTCATCGGGTCTTCAAGCGTCTTTAAGTGAGTAAGTGATGGGTAACTAAACCCGATGAAAAATTTATCTCAGAACAGTAGTATGACGTTGTACAGAAAAGTAGCATGTAGTACTAACTGATGCTACTATATGCTTCTACTTCAAGGCTACCGTGTTACTGCATTCTACTGAATGCTACTATTAGCAAGACTCGATGCTCCTAGAGAAAGACAGAATGCTACTGGACACTGCTACTTAAGATTGGCCCAGTCTGAGGCACATTAAATGATAGTACTCTTTACTATCACATATCACTAGATGCAACTTGTTCGTACAACTATCATACAACAACGCAGGCTACAAATTTTTCACCGGGAAATTGTCCCATCTCATCCCTAGACAGCTGTTGTAGAGATCTGGTTTTAAGCGTGAAATCTGACTTCAAAATACTAAACTACCAAAATTAAAAGCATAACACGATAAAATTGTCGAACAGAGTGATTTTTTGAGATCCTAAAATGCCCTGTGACTTACTCAATAAACCCAATACTAAAGACAGAAAAGAGTTATTTATTGGGTCCGATGACGGAGTTAAATCAGTCAAACTTTAAGTTTCATATATTTTCTAGCAAAGGAGCCATGTAAGAATGACAAGGATTGCTCCGCAGATAAACTATGCTTTGGGGGAGCATGCGCAAACCCGTGCAAACTTTTCAACCCGTGCGCGCGGTCTCTTCCCTCTGGCGTCTGTACAACCCGTGACCACAGACCCGTCTGCTCCTGCCCCAAGGGGTCCGAAAATCGAGGAGGCATCTGCATACGAAGTAAGTGCTGTCTAAAAATCAAGTTTTTCTGACCTTTAGATTCCACCAGATATTCCTGATTTTTTGCTGTGTAGGCTATGCCAAGTACCGGGTATACCCAGCATTAGTATATCATACACCAAAGGCCGGTTAAGGGGTATCAAATGTTGGAGCTGGTCAACCACGAATTCCTTATTTTGGTAGCCTGTGGCTATTGGTGGGTATGCCAATCCAACAAAAGATTGGTGATTCGAGTCAAGTTCAGAATTCCATCAATCAGAATTCTGTTACAGTGGAGTCTGCAATAGAAAAGGCTTTCGCCTCAAGAGTTTCTGTTTCTCTACAGGGCTTGTTCGGTGTATGTTAGCAAGAACACCTGATCTGATAGAACCTCCGTCTCCTTATGTCTGTAACACGACCGTGCGGAGCTACCCTGCCCGATGTCAACGACAGTAGAGTAGGAGCTACACAGCACACCACGTTTTGCCACCTCAACAAATAGCTATATCGCTGTCTTCTTCTTCAGACTTCAAAATTGGCTTTGGGTCTGGCTTGGTGCCAATCCCTTTCCACCTTTCTGTTCTTCTTCTCCTCTTATCACTGTTGAACGTCGTGCGATAGAACGATTTTCATCATCTGTTGGTATATTGTCACTTCTTTTCGTATCGGGAGTGGGGGGCCTTCGGCGATTTGTTGCAAGTTGCAAGGTAGTTTTAACTTTCGGCAGATTGCTGAAAGTCTTTGGTTTTCCACGGCGTTTGACGGGCAATCGAAGAGGATGTGTTGGCTGTTTCTTCTTTTTGGTGGCATCGCCTGCAGTTGGGGGTGTGGGTAATCCCCACTCGAACAGTGTTTTGTTGAGCAGGATGGTTGGAGCCTTTAGGCGGTAGAACAGGGATGACTCTTCGCGTGTTTTAAATGGCTGTGAAGCCGCGTAGAAGGATTTTCGAAGGAAAAGCCGATTGGCTCTCTGGACGTGCTCCTGAGCGGGTCAGCGTGCTTCCTGCTCTTATTCCTCTGCTATGAGCAACGACGAAGACAGAAGTAGACGGGTATCAACTCAAAGCTAGGGCAAGTACTTCTAGCTCAGCTCAGTTTTGTCGGGGTATGCATAGTCTGTGCATGGGACAAAATACGGAGGCTCTATCAGATTATTTGATAGTTTGTAAAAAAAAATGCTTTAACCTTTAAGGGACCTGTCTTACCTATAATACTAACGCAACCTACCACCATAATCACTCCATATACTTCTAAACCCGGAGACCCCAACCGCGCTGATTTTCTCACTAGCCGTGTTTTGCTACCTTCGACGTGCAGTCGACGGTTGTCTGCGTGAAGTTTTTCCATCAGAAAAACCGGTTATGTAAATTTTTTCCCTGTTTTCGCTGTAAATCAAAGGGTCGGAAAAGGCTTCCCAAAGCCCTGGGTTATTTGTTGAAAGGAAAGCCTAGTTTTAAAGTATTCAAATATTTTAAAATACTATAAGTCGCGGAGTAAATAGTGCGAAGGTTCCTATCTAAGGCATCATTTGCATGTACATGGGTCCGATCAATGATTGGACGCTTAAAATTGTGAGTTCCGAATTTGTTCTAGTGACTCTTTTTTATTCTAGCTACTCCGGAAGAAATATTCTGCGTTCACGATGGCAACCGTCTAGAAGTCGGTCAGACATTCAACACTCAGAACTGCACAGAAGTTTGCGAATGCCAAGAAGATGGCGCTGTCTCTTGCAGACCACTCGTCTGCCCCAGTGGCTTCTTCCGTTCAGGCCAAGTTCAAGATAGCTTGTGCTTTGAGAAGAGAGAGCCTGAAGCACCCGAGTGCTGCGTCCGCGTGGTGTGCGAATCCTCGCCACTAGAAGAGGAGATAGTGTATTATGACGAAGAACCAAACGGTGAGTTTTTCCGAAGTCTTTTATTTCCACCCATCGACCGGTGCGAAGACATTAGTATTAAAACGAACCTTTAGCGTTCCAGGGAAGTTATTACAATTTACGATGATAAGAGGAGGGGCGAGCGCTATACTCTGGTAGTTCCCGATGAAAAAATTTATCTCAAAGTAGTACTATGAAGTAGTACGAAAAAGTAGCATGCAGTACTAACGATGCTACTACATGCTTCACCTTCAAGGCTACCGTGTTACTGCATACTACTATATGCTACTATTAGCAAGACCGGATGCTACTATGGCAAGACAGGAATGCTACTGGATACTACTACATAAGATTGGACCAGTCTGAGGCACATTAAATGATAGTATTCTTTGCTATTACATAGTATTACATGTAACGTTTTCGTACTACTACCATACTACTACGCAGGCTACAAATTTTTCATCGGGTTATCATAAATAGACTAGGAAATCCTTGTTCAGACTACCTATTGTAGGAGAACATGTTCCTTTCATGTCTTACATTTGCATCTGAATGTAGCTAATCCACCGCTCTTAAAGGACCCCTCTTGCTTATTATATCTTTTATATAAATAAGCTCTTGAAATTTCTGCCTTTCCCCGTTGTTTCATTTTGTACCTACGAGTTTTTAGCGCTTTTTTTGCTTTGTCCAGTTTTGCCTAAGGGTGTGTGTGTGGGGGTGGTACCCCCCCCCCCCCCTCTGCGAGCGACCGACCACACACATTTAGGTAAAACCAGAGCGCCCGGATACGAATTTTCAGCTCATCTGGGCGCTCACTTAGAAAAGCTAAATGGGGGGCTGGCAGTGCGGTCGGAAAAGTCAGTAAGGCTAGTTGTTAAAGCGTCGGCTGTTCTGGGTTCTCGAGCGTCTGAAACTTTAGGAATTGCATTCTCAGTCGCATGTTTTGAGAGGCAGGCTAGTTCTAGTCGTTCAGATACAAAGAGGTTTTTCAATCATATTTTGTCAGAATGAGAAGTATGATTGTTAGATCTAAACTTCCTTGACCGACAGAAGACAAATCTTGAATTTCGCACTGCAGCACACAGTTTTAACCTAAGTTTTACCATGATCTGTTGTCTACTAGCATCTTTCGATTCAAGTAAAAATCAGGCTGATTTTGCTTGTGGCTACCTTTCCAGTAATTTGTTAGTTTCATGTAAAGATCCTTTGGATTTTAGTAGAAAAGCATTGAAGGATACGAATTTTTCTCCAGTCCGACGTTAAAAAATAAAAGGGCTTCGTGCGTGAGCAATGAGAGAAGATTAAATGGCGGGTCTAATTATTGAAACACGTCATTTGATCTTTATTTTGTGTTTGAACTCTAAATTCAGAACAAGACAACTCCATTTCATTTTTTTTTTCTGGATGATCAGTACTTCTTTTTTGGAAAGGCTTGAACTGAAGCATATTATCCAACTTCCAGCTAAATGTCTCACATTTTTCTGGAATTGTCGTGAACAAAGACAGACGGGCAGATCCTGCTAAGTGGCTCTTACCTTCATTTGGGATCCGAAAAGGAGGTCTGATCATACAGGATTCCACAGAATTTGCCATCGGCGCCTTTTATAGTAGGCTCTGTTTACTTGAAATTCGTGTCATTTCATTCGGACTTTAGGCTTTAAATTTCGGGGCTTGGGCCGCATTAAAAGCTATATAGAGTTTGTTGCGGGGTAGTAGAGTTTTGCACAAGAAAAGTCATGGCCTACTTAAAAAATTTCGCATGCGGCGCTCGTTTTCGTTATGTACGATATACAGTTTTGCGGATATAGTGCTGTGTTTGTTGGTTTTTGTTTCTAACTGGTATGACTTTTGGGCCTTCCCGACATCTGCCAGTCGTATCTTTTAAGTTATAGTCCGACCGCCAGCTCGTCAAAAGACGCTTAGTTTCGAAAACACCCGACCCAAAAGGTACAGTCAGTCTGACGATACCATTTTGTAGGCCAAAAAATCCTGATTCAGAATATGCTTGGAACGGTGGTATCCGACGCTGGCTTAACTCCTAAAAATAATTTTTTGTTTTCGTTTATACTTGCTTTTTGGAAGTGTTAGACCCCTTCTCGAAAAGTACCTATTTTAGTTGAGAATTGCTCAACAGGTAGTGCGCACAAGCAAGAATCGCCACTAATTAGTTAACCCTGCAGAGAAGACACGGAAGAGGAGATAAAATTGCGAAACAAATATGACAGTAAAAGCAACTAAAGATCAGACTTTCTTGCTACTTACTAAGAGAACGCCGTAAAAGGCAAAATATTTGATTTCTGGCTATGAACAGGGGAAATAATGTAGCTGAACTTGGCATGGTAATCCGATGATTTTTACCTATGGTTGCAGCCAGGCCCGTATCCAGGAATTAATTTGGGGGGGGGGGGGGACTTTCGGGGGGGGGGGTGCCTGCTGGTCGGACAAAAAAGTACAAAAAACACACAGATCAGAGGGAAAAGCCTGTACAAATTATGATTTGTGTATGTTTCGGGGGGGGGGGAAACCCCCTAACCCCCCCCCCCCCCCCATGGATACGGCCTTGGTTGCAGCTTAGTCTGTCTGGTGTGTTTATTATGTGAACATTTACTTGAATGTGAACAATGCAGGTTTGTGGTAAATGGTAGAACGTGTAGTAAATGGTACGAAAGAACCTGATGTGAAGACGAATGGACGTTAATCAACCTGTTGTACCGACAAGACTTTTCTCGGGTGCACCCGACGAAGTTTGCACAATTTAATTTCTTACGTACAGGAGGGGTACAAGACCTTGTTTTTACACTACCTCGATTGTTGCCGCGAAAGTGTTCGTATGGGGGGGGGGGGGCAGGTGCTCTGTCGACTTGGATGAAGAATAGGGAATTTGATTTTGTGACGCAACGTTGGTAAGGTTTGAGATTTGTGTGTCTCATTCAACTCGTCTTTTTGTGCTTTAGATATTTCGTGCGACATTTCAATACAGGAGCATATTATTTGAACCAGTTGTAATCCCTGTAGTTGTTGATTCATTCCAGCAAACTTAGGTTATTAAGCAATAGACTCGTATCACATCCTTAATCAACGAGTGTCTATTCCTGGCACACGGAATCAGCAGGTTCAATTTGGTTAGACGAACTTTTCTGCCGACAGTAGCCCATTATACCAGATGATGGCACTTGTTTCTGAGGAGGAGAATAACTTATCAGGTTTCAGGTCTACTTATTTATTAACGGTATATTCATAATCAACGGGTTCGATTTGGTTGTAATCCATTTCTCAACCACTGTGTTTGACAGCTGTACTAATTAGTGAGAAGAAATAATGGAAGAGCATCGGGCTTCATTTCTACTTTAAGCCGCCTATTCCGGAATTTATTATCGGCATATTCGGAATCAGCGGGTTCGATTTGTTCGGAATCGATTTTTCAACCTACTGTGTTTGAGAGCGATACTTCTTATACAGAGGAAATAATGGAACAGCATCGAGCTTCATTTCTACTTTAAGCCATCGTTTCCGGAACCAGTTCCCGGCATATTCGGAATCAGCGTGTTCGATTTGGCCGGAATCCACTTTTAAACCTACTGTACCGTTTGGGTTAGGGGGGTGTCACATTTTAAGGACCTGGCGGTCGGACTATTACTCACCGCCTACGTCCGAGCCCTTCAAACCGCTTCGGAGCTCGGAGATACAACTAGGCTTCTAATCTTCAGTCTTCATTCTTCAACGCTCGGTCCTTACTTTTGTCCGATGTGTGGGTGCGTGGATGAGAGTGTGATTCACATGCTTTGCGACTGTATGGAGCTGAGTGAATGGAGAAAAGAAGAGTATGGTGTGCGTGTATTTGACGAAGAGTGGGTAAATCGAATTTTTAAGGATGAGTGTTTTGCTGGTATAAAGAAAATGGGGCGATTTTTGAGGCTAGCGATGGAACACAGAAGTAGGTTTTTGGAATAAGTAAAACAAATTAAAAGGAAAAGAGTGTTATTATATATTAGTGTTTTTTGTTGTTGTTTTTTTGTATGACAAATTTTTGCCATGGCCCTCGGGCTGCTTATAGCAATAAACTATCTATCTATCTATCTATTACGAGTAATTTTATCACATATGCAAAGTTAAAACGGATGGCAGGGCGTCGGCAGCTTCAAGGTTCGCCGATAACTCTTTCACACATAAGGATAAGAGAGGCTTCGAAGTTTTTTTTTTCAGTTTGGAAGACGCGGTAGGCTATCAGGTCTATCTTCTGTTTTGGACTTCTTTTCTTATCCTTGGTTTTCCCACTTTTTAACCACGTCGCGTTCAGTTTTCAAATATTTATAAACGAAATTTCCGCGCCATTTCATCGTGAAAACATCATTTCTAGTAAGAGTTGTGCTGTAATGGTTATCAAGTGGTTATGTTATTACATAAGTCACCTAAATTTGCTGTTACGTGTCCAAAGAGGTAGACGGCGCAGGTGTTTTGTAAAACGGAAACATAAAGAATTAATTTGTTTTTTCATCGGTGTTGTTAGCACCCTCCAGACACCTGCAATATGTGTTGTGTTAGAATTTCAGCGAAATTTCAGTGAAACCCTGTGTAATGACTCAAACCGTTACAATAACATATGTTTTATTGATACACCAAATAACCAAAAGGATAGTTTCACTGTTACCAGGCCCGTATCCAGGAATTTATTTGGGGGGGGGGGGTGCCTTTCGGAGGGGGGGGGGGTTTGCCTGCTGGTCGGACAAAAAAGTACAAAAAACACATAGATCAGAGGGAAAAGCCTATACAAATGATTATTTTTGCTTGTTTCGGGGGGGGGGGGGGCAAACTAGTCAGCTGACAGCTCTTTCTGGGTCCGAACCACGAATCAATCTGATCTGTTCCATTGAATTAGATGCGAGGTAACTTTGCTATTTCATTCCCCACCGCACCACTGACGAACTTCTGTCTGGACAAAACAAACTAGGCAGCTGCCGACATTGTCAGAAGTTTCATAACAGATAACACAAGGATGCGCGGTTTCAACAGATAACACTTAGGCTAACTGTTATGTTTTATCAAATTTTAGGGATTAAGACATTATGCGTACAAGAAGAGCCGAAACGCAGCCGACAAACATCTGCTTCTTTTCTGTTCGTCAAGTCAGCAGATACTTTTTCGGCGGTTTTTCGACTCTTCCTGGCAGTGCTTGTTATGCATAAAGTTAATGTATAACGTTTGCAAAATCATAACAGTTCAAGTGTTATCTATGAAAACTGCGCATCCTTGTGTTGTCTGTCATAAAACTTCTGACAGTGTTTGACCCCGGCCTCAGAAGGGGGAGGGACCGAAGTGGTAGGCTAAATGTGAAAATTACAATGTTTGAATTATTACTTGGTACCTATCTATTTTATTTCTAAGTCTGCTTTTCTATTTTCTAAAGTCAAGGTATATTATGTAAAATGTAAATTTTTTTTTTTTTTTTTTTACTAAGTTACCAAAAATAATATAATTATGTTAAGGGGCTCTGGATCTTTTTTTTTTTTTTAGTTAATTTAAGACAAGGTTTAGAAAAATATGGAAAAATAAAGAGACAAATAAAAATACCACTGCACAAAAAAAGGCACGAACCTTTGTTCAGCTAAAGACAAAGTATCTAGTACATAAATGGTAAGTCGCTTAAGTTAGCATCTGATGTCAATCGTCATGACATCAATAAAACAAAACAAAAACACACGTAACAACTTCTCGGCAAAAGAATACGATCCACCTTTGTTGCACCAACACCGTTACAAATAATTGCCTTTCAGCAGTTTCTCGAGGCGGAATTGCCAATTAGCTTACACCTAATTATGTGCCAACATCTTCTTGAATAATGTGCATCCGCTCATGAGTCATATCCGGATATTTTTTTCTAGGGGAGTTCCCGACACCAGGCTTCAATGTTACTGCAGAAGATAGCTTTTTCGAGCCAAGCTTCCACTCGAACCAAGGTAGGCGTCTTTAGTTTTATAGCGAAGGCCCATGATTTGTCGACACCGTTCAGGATTCTCAAGGGCATCCTACTTCTGTGATCCTTTCCACCAACGTTCTTCTACCTTAAAGCCAGTGTCAAAAACGGGAAGTCCTTCAAAATTTGTTGAGTATTTGATTGTGCAAGTGTTGGGCCACGTTTAATGTATTTTTTGGCCGTGTTGTATTTTTTTTTTTTTTTATACTCGCCAGCTTTGGCGGTCAGAAATAAATGAAATGAAAATATTTACATTATATTTGTTGTTCTTTTTGGGATCCCAAAAGTGGAGGGACACCTATGGCATCGCAAAAGTTGTCCGTCTGTCCGTCAGTCTGTGAGCACGATTACTCTCGAAGGGAATGAGATATTTTGATGAAACTTGCTGTGAGGATCCTTTGGGTCAAGGGAAAGGTCGAGTTCGTGGGTGGGCTCTGTAGCCTTACGTTTAGAGGTGGGGAAGGGGGTTCAAATTAAGGGGCAAATAAATTATTTTTAAACGGCTAATAACATAGTCGATCAAGGAGTAAGGCATGCTGAACACGAATACGAAAATTATTTTCGCGTCGGACAAGTAGTTCGCCTGGAATCCGGCCGAAACGGGAAAGTTTGTTTGAAGACTTTTATTTGAAGTTGATGAGATGTTCGGTTTAGGGGTAAGTAGACATGCTGAACACTTATGTGAAAATTCTCTTCTTCCCGGACAAGTAGTTAGCCCGGAATCCGGTCAAAACCGGAATATTTGTTAAAATCAAAAGTTTTATTTGTAGTTGATCAGATGTCCGATTAGGGGTAAAAAGAGAAGCTGAGTCCGTATATGACAAGCATTTTTCTACCCAGACATATAGTACGCCCAGAATCCGGCTGAAACCGGAAATTTTATTATAAGTTAAAGTTTTATTTGAAGTTGATTATATATTCGATATAGGGGTAAGGAGATACGCTGAATTCGTTTTTGAGCTTTTTATTTTTTTGGCCGGACAAGTAGTTCCGGAATTCGGCAGAAACCGTAAATTTGGCAGAAGTAAGGCAGGCAGTGTCAGTCTTTTCTTCAAAACAGATATGACTTATAGGGATAAACACGGATGCTGAACCCATGTCTGAACTTGGTATTCTGAAATGATTAGCTATTCGGCCTTAATATGTTTCTAAATTTTAATAGTAAATATGTTCAAGGAGTCTGGCGAAGACAAGATTTGATCCAGCGCACGATTTGTCGCATCTTACCTAACAGGTCGCTCCCAAGTAACAACTTCGGATCCATGCTTATTCTCAAATATTGTTGTCCCTCAGGGTCCAATTCTGGGACCAGCTTTTCCTAATAAATAACCTTTCATCAGCGACTGAAAACCACAGTCTGTATGTTCTTTTCGCCGATGATACCTGATCAACACTTGCAGGACAGTCGGGAGAGGATGTCAAAGAGAAGCTGCAAATCGTGTTTTCACAACTAATTGTATGGCTAAAAGCCAATCGTTTTGTCATTAAATGCCGCAAAAACGAAATTTAGTTATAGTGGAATTGGACACAAAGCAAAAGGAATTTCAAAAATAACTGATCAGGCTACTGATATTTAAATTCAAAGGGTAAAACTTCACTCCGGTATCTCGGTATAGTTATTGATGAAAATCCATCGCATAAAGAACGTTGTAATACACCACGGGTTAAAGTTGACCAAGGAGTTGGTATAATGAGGAGGTTTCAGCATTTTTTCCCGTATGAAATTCTACGCCTGGTTTATTTTGCTTTGGTACATTCCCATCTTACGTATTGTCAATATCATGTGAAACCGATACAGACTATTAAAAAACCGGGCTCTTCGAATTTTACAAAAGTATTTACCGTCCCCGTCTTCTTATCCTAATACAACTAAAACTGAAACTCTATATTTGTTAACTAATATTTTGCCAGTTTCAGAATTATTCGCTCGTCATCTTTTTTATTTAAGGTAAAATATGACCGATCAGAACTACCTTCATACTTTCGTTCGAGTAATTTTTTTCCTGAGCAACCTTACAATGCTTATCAAACCTGTCAGAAATGGAAAATGGAGCACTTTAAACCACTGAGATATCGCGGTTCTCACCATATTTTTCGAGCACGGGTTCATGGCATCTTTTCTACCATATATTGATCGCAGCAAATATAAAAAAGCAACTTCATTATGTACTTTTGTTTGATGTTATTATGTTGGTTATAAATTTTTGTTGGGTTCCACATAAGCTACTGGCCATCGGTTATCCTCGCTTGCGCATTGGGTATTTTTTTGTGGGATTTCAGGTTGATCTTGCCGAGTGTCGGTGGGTTTGTGGGTTTTTGTGGGTCTAATGCTGAGTCATGTAATTATTAATATTTATTCATATAATTAGTTATACGTCAAATAGGTTTGTTCTGTATTGTAGCGGGTTTTTGGGATCCCAAATCGTAAGTTGAGGGATACCTATGACATCGCAAAAGTTGTCCGTCTGTCGGTCCGTCTGTGCGCGCTATAACTCGAAGGGAATGAGATATTTTGATGAAACTTGGTATGAGGATTCTTTGGGTCAAGAGCAGAGACGGGCGAATCCGATCATGAAAAGATTCGAATCCGAATCCAGGACTAGGTGCGAATCCGATTCCGAATCCGAATCCACCATTTCATGGTGAGGATTCCCGACATTAACAAAAATCAAATCATTTAGGGTTTAAAATTAGAGGTGACAAAAAGCACTGATATCTAAGCTAATCAGATAACGTGATAGATTACCGAGGATGATTGGTGGTGGAGAACCAAACGTTGGATTGCGGAAGCACACTGTGTAAAAGTTGGGAAAACGGAAACTGGAAGGATGAAGTCGAGGAATTTGAGCGGATTCGTAAGATTGAGGGTTTGGAATCCGAGTCCGAATCCGAGTCCAGCCTGACAAGCAGAAGATTCGAATTCGGCCAAAAGGACGAATCCTGGATTCGAATCCGAATCCGGATTCGGATTCGCCCATCTCTGGTCAAGAGTAAGGTCGAGTTCGTAGATGGGCTCTGTAGCCCTACATTTTGGGGGTGGGTGTTCAAATAAAGGGGCAAACAAGATATTTTTAAACAGCTAATGTGGTAAGAAGACATGCTGAACACTATTGTGAAAACCAGTTTGTCATCAGACAAGTAGCTCGCTGGGAAACCGGCCCAAACCGGAAAGTTTGTTAAAAGTAGAAGTTTTATTTGAAGTTGATCAGATGTTCTATTTAGGGGTAAGAAGACATCCTGAACAGGATGGTGAAAACCATTTTCTTGCAGGGCCAGTAGTGTGCCGGGAATTCGGCCAAAACCGGAAATTTTGTTAAAAGTAAAAGTTTTATTTGAAGTTGATTAGATGTTCGATTTAGGGGTAAGAAGACATGTTCAACACTTATTTGAAAAGTATTTTCTACCCGGACAACTTGTTCGCCAGGAATCAGGCTAAAACCGCAAATTTGTTTTAAAGCAAAAGTTTTATTCGAAATTGATTAGATGACAGATCTAGGGGTAAGAAGACACGGTGAATCTGTATATGACAATCTTTTTTTTTACCGGGACATCTAGTTCTTCGGAATCCGGTTGAAACCGGAGTTTTATTTATAAGTTAAAGTTTTACTTGAAGTTGATTAGATATTCTTTATACGGATAAGGAGATACGCTGAATTCGTTTCCGATTTTTTTTCTTTTCTGGACAAGTATGGTAATTCGTTCGCAATTGTCTGGATCAAATATTTGATTTTTGGGATCCCATCGAAACCTTTGGTCTTGTTGCAATTGACCTTGTGTCTCCGGCTTGACCATCTATATTATCATTTTATAAAGAAGTGTAAATTAAAACCTTGAACCTTGCTAGGACGATGAAACTTGGCATGCATATCAGAGAACCGACCGAACTATCTTGGAAATACTGCGTTCCCCGATCCGAATATCTGGGGGGGGGGGGGGGGGGGGTGGAGGGAGGGGTAATTCGGAAAATTGAGCAGTGCACTGTCAGAAGTTTCATAACAGATAGCGTATACCACTTTCAAGAATAACACCTTTTCACTTAGAAATAAAATGTTATGA
The DNA here is from genome assembly GCA_023053575.1 of Branchinecta lynchi. Taxonomy (NCBI): domain Eukaryota; kingdom Metazoa; phylum Arthropoda; class Branchiopoda; order Anostraca; family Branchinectidae; genus Branchinecta; species Branchinecta lynchi. The sequence continues at coordinate 3,967,753 of JAKZAP010000003.1, read as the reverse complement.
CCAATTAAGTTTACACTATTGCGTGCCTAGATCTCCAACAACACCTTCAATTGGTAAAAATACTAACGGGAACGAAAGAAACATAACAGATAACATCCCAAAGTGTTATCTGTTGAAACTGCACATCCTTCTGTTGTCGTTATGTAACCTCTGACAGTGTAGTATCTTTACCTATTGAAGGTGTTGTTGGGGATCTAGGCACGAAATAGTATAAACTTAATTGGTCATAACACTTCATTTCTAAGTGAAAAGGTGTTATTCTTGAAAGTGTTATGCCCAATCTATTGTGAAACTTCTGAGAGTGTGTGTAACTTTCGAACGGGTGATCGGATTAGAATGCAACTTATTAACTGAATAGATGACATATATCTCTGATGTCCCATTTGAAGTCCGGACCGGACTCGACAGCTGTGGTTGGAGGGGGAAGAATGTAAATCTCGAGAGACGGTTATCCGGATCTGGACACTGTGGGGGGTCCCCAAATTCTGGTGATGGTGGTCTTGGGGATTTTCACGACGAAACTTGGCAGGCATATCGGGGACCCAATCGAAGTGACTTGGAAATAAAAGATTTCTCGATCCGATCATCGTGGTGGTAGTGGAGGAATGGTCAATCCCCAAAATTGAGTCATGCGTAACTTTGGAACGGGTGATAGGATTCCATTAAAATTGTATAACTATTTGTGTGGGAGCGGGGCCGGAAAATACGTGACTCGCTTGGACTGGAGAGATTGTTATGGAACTTCGTGGGAATAACAAACAGATGCTCTAGAATCTAGATATTCCGGAATTCCGGTGATCGCGAGTCAAGGTAATTCCAAATGTGCTAGGACGATGAAACTTGGCTGGAATATTAGTGATTCGACACGATTGGCTTAGAAATCGACACTTCCCAATCCGACTATTCCTTAAAGTACCAATCTTGACTGCAAAGTAAGAAAAATACTTTTAAACAAAATACACATTTTCATAATCTCCATGAGCCCATTGTAATTTTTGCCTCAATGGTTTTGCTCACAAATAAGTTCTAGTTCCCTTAAAGTGCGCATATCAACTGCAAAGTCGAAAAGTAGGCTACTTTTGATCAAACGATACATCTCAGCCCATGGTAATTTTTGCCACAAGGGTTTTGCTTAAAAAATTATTTTTAGCACCCTTAAAGTACGCATCTTAACAGAAAAGTGAAAAAATACTTTTGACTAAACGATATATATTAATGATCCCAAGGGCATTTTATCGTTTTTAAGGCAAGGTTTTGATTGCAGATGAATTTCTAGCGCCTTTAAAGTGCGCATCAATAGCCTGCAGCCAAGTTCAAAAATAAAATACTTATACCAAACCATACGTTTTCGTGATTTCCAAGTCCGTGATCATTCTTATCTCAAGGGTTTTGCTTACGAATAATCAGAACAAACCCACAAAAAGGCAAATTCTATATTTCATCCTTCGAACCAGCCTTGCAAGGGCCATAAGAGCTTCTAGCTCTTGTTTTTATACGAAGGCCTTGTTAATTTGATAAATAAGTAAAATTAAGTTCCTGTCACGTTTCAGCAGAAACCATAACGGGAAGCAAGGTATTATCGTCTCAGCGTGGACCGAATTCAGGGTTAGAGATTACCTAACCCGCATTGAAGTGAGCTTTAAATCAAGAATTCCTGGTTCACTGAGCCTTCATAATGAAAAAGTGAAGGTAGAGAAATGCAATCAAATCCATGTTCACATATAAGATGACTCATTAAATAGGATGTGGACCGTAGGAGTGTGCAAAACCTTGTTGATGTATATCACTGCACGGTAGTTCTACGTATACTAAGTTGTAGCAAGAACAAATAAGCCAATAGAATCCCTCCTTCTTGGGTCCCATGCAGCGACTACGGATACCCCGACAAAACTGAGCTGAGCTAGAGGTTTTTGCTGAGCTTTGAGTTGCTGCCCGTCTACTTCCCTCTTTGCCATTGCGCATATCAGAGGATTTACTGCAAGACGCGCGCTGACCCGCTCTGCAGTGAGTCCAGAACACCAGTCTGCTTTTACTTTGGAAATTTCGTCTCCGGGGACTTACTGCGATATAGCTGTTTGTAGAGGTAACGAATTGTGATGTTCCGCGTAGCTCCTACCAGCCGCTCGTTTGCATCGGGCAGGGTATAGGAATCTATTCGACTCCGTATGGTCGTATTACGGTAATAGGGAGACGGAGGTTCTGGTGCTTTTTTATTCTTGGTTGTATCCAGCTTTCAGTTCTGTACACTTTAGTTTTTCCGACGTCCTTAGTACAAAAAGTTGGTCCCTTCCCCGTCAATGTGGTTCAGGAATTTAAAAACATAGTTCTAACACCAAAACTCTGGTAGGGTTCATAGGGATAATACGAAAAAGCTGTAATAACAGATGTATCCTGTGTTTCTACTCCTTTTCTTTTGTTTGACTTTTCCCATTTTGAACCACGGTGCGCAGTTTTAAAAAATTTGGCGTCGAACTTTAGCTCTGGAGAGCGGGAAACCTGGACAAAGTCATCAAGGTAATGATATTTTCCAGAACACTATGTCTGGACCATTTTGGCATGAAAAGATAATTTCTAGTAAGAATTGTGGTTTCAAGCTAAGAACTCTTTCAGCAGTGACATCGTGGTTTTCTGATTCTTTGATTCAGAGAAAACAAGTCGAATTCTTATTCTTTTATTTACGGAAATAGCGACTAGGGTAAAAAACGGGTAAAAAAAAAAAAAATCAGTTAGTCTCCGGCCGAAGGCACATGTTCTCAAGCGAAGCTTTTCCTCTCTTCCCAATTGAGATGCCGATTTTTTTGTCATGTCAGATAAACATTATAGTAGCCTACACCTTCCCTGTTCATTTAGTTTCACAATTATGAAAGTCCTCAGTCATCGTCTGTCTTATTCATCAACGAATTTAATTTTCTTGTCAAACAATAAAAATCAACAAACATAAATAATCATTCGCCGAATCTTTTATCACACGGCACTGTAACAAGAGCTGAAAGCTCATATGGCACTTGCAAGAGTAGTTACCATATCTATCAGTCAAGTATTTATTTATGTACTAAAATGATACAATACCGGACAACTTGGTCTATTGGCCTAGAAGGAAAAGAACCTTGTGTCGGCCTAGGTAAACCACAACTTAGAGGTTAAAGGAAATGAAACACAACCGAAAAAGACACAAAAAAGAGGAAAACAGAACAAAAGAAAAAGGGGAAAGGTTCGTGCTGTCAAGGTAGCAAGTCTGTGATTCTTCAAGGTCTTGCCACCAGTTCCACCAATAAACCTATTTCCTTCAGATATTGATGGCCCTGTCCACCTCATGGCCACCGGAGCCACCCACTCCACCATTTCTCTCGTATGGGATGACCACGTTTCGGATGGAAGGGACTATGTCGTTGAGTATAAAGTGGTAGGAAATCAAACCTGGCAAACCCACGAGGCGGCATCCGGGAACAGTTTGGTTCTGACCAACTTGAGGCCGTCTACTCAGTATGACGTCAGACTGGGGGTTATGGACTCCCTTGCGAGGAAAATTGTCCCAATCTCAGAGGAAATACTTATAAGGACAGAAGGTAAGTTTTCCGCCAAAATAATTATAATAATAAAATGCAAAAATAGGCCATTGAAAGTTAAGTGTCTTTTTCTGTGTGTTTGTGTTTTATTTATTTTCTTACATTTACTTTGCTTTTTTAAATGACGGGTTGTAAATAAATTACTTAATTACTGCTTATTTATTGGCCACAGCAGAAATCCCGTATCAATCAACCAGTTTTATTGTGACCCGGCCAACACCACTTGGCTACCACCGGCAGAAATTGTCAAAAATACTTACGAATAATGTAAGGTATAAATTTAAGTGAAAACGGTAAAACAAAAAACTCAAATCGCATTAAAGTATCAGCAGGGTTGTCGATGGTAGCACGTGTAGCACTTCAAAAGAAACCGTTTGTATTGTTCCGACTTCTTTTAGCTTTAAAGTCACAGTATTATTTAGAGAAATAGTTTTTGGAATACCAGACCAATGTAGCACTAGAGAGGGAGTTGCGCCAAAACTTTATAAAAGTGGCACACATTCGAATAAGATAAGATAAGATCAGATTTATTTCCTGAAAAGCAGGGGGAGCCATGGAAACAATAAAGCAGCGCAAAAACGAAACCACACCGCAACCACTATATACAAAAAACTTTCCCTATGAATCATGGCTCCTTTAGGAATCTCCCACATTTCTAATATCTCTAAAACTTCTACTTTTCAAAATTTGTTTAAACCTTTCCTCCCCCCAAATCTTTTTGGACAAAATATCTCAACCCCTTCGAGAGTTATCGTGCTAACAGACGGACAACTCTGCGATGTCATAGGTATCCCTCCACTTAACGTTTTCGGATCCCAAAAAGGCATACCACCGGAAAACCAAGGGTTATATCTCGAAAATACTAAGCAGGCTATAAACTCCGATCACTAAGCTATATATTACCATTTAATTGCCTTCGAGTTCCCACTCATCTTTGGGGACAGCTTTCCAACCTACCATGAGCTAGAAACTTTTACCTCAAGAAAACCTTTTTTTGAACTTTTTGTCATAACCAGAAAAGCAAAACCACGAAACTTAGGTACAAAGTTTGTTGCAGATGTTATGTATTTTTTTGCAGATTTTAGCTACAGCTTTTAATATATGTTTTGCGGGTGTCCAGACCAACCCCGTGTCCGATCCATCCCCGAGCTCCCGTATGAGTTCTTCGTAGAATTGAGTGCCGTTACGAGCCGCAAACCGTTCTGCAGTGTCCCGTTTGAAACCACAGCAGCGGAAATTTGCAAAAGATCTGCCAAATCCCCTCTTAAAATTCACGTTTTTGCGGTTTTTGAGGTACCAAAGTTGTATCTGCTATCTTTGCTAGCAGATAGAGATACTCTTGATGACTAACTCTTCGTGCTGATGAAGAATCGCCGTGCGCCTAGCGAAGAGCCAGAAACGTTACCACAGCCTGACCACAGCGAACGTTGTTGATTGGTTTAGTTTACTTAGGATTTGAATCAGTTTTGAGGATTCGTTTGGGTGGTGTTTCTCGTTCTTCCCGAGGCTCACTGGCGTGTTTGGGACGTCCTACTCAGCGACGACGGGTCTGAGTCCACGTGTCAGTCTCAACCAATTGGCTATATTCCCATTCAGCGCTTCGAAGCGGACTAGTTTCTGCTAATCCCCCTATGACTCACCGTCAGCACTTGAATCAGATATTGCAATATAGATCCACATATTCCACAGGTTACTGAGTGGAAAACCTTTCATCTGTGTCCCAGGTAATGGAGGTTTTGCATATGTCTCAGCAGCAGAAAGTGAAAGTGACCCACTACCCTATGGATCCGACTATGAGCGTGTACGAAAGCTCGAAATGCAGCATTTTTCGTAGCGTTTTCAGTTAGGACTAGAATTTCTTCTGTCATTAATGCAGAATTAGTGACGTCAGAAATGCTACGAAAAATGCTGCGAAGTTGCAGCATTTATGTGGCATTTTTGAGAAGAAGTTTGAAAAACGACGGCGATCCATTTTGATCGACTATTTGCGGTTGACGGTGAGAATTAAAAAGAAAAACCTAATTTGTATATTCTTTTTGTGTTTAATAAAATATATAAAAATAAAACAAAATATCTCGTGAGTACGTTAGAGTCAAATTTAGGTGTCTCGTGGTCTTCAGACTTCAAAAGTGGTACAAATTCCTAAATAAATAGTTCAAAATTTCAGTTAACTCGGCTATTTGAAGTAAAATACAACAGATAAAACTTACTATAAATATTTTTAATGGTATCGAAAAATAAGAAAGTAGACTGCAATCATTCCAAAGTAATACAATACGGTGTTCTTTTCAGTGTGTGGTAACTGGGAAAATAGCTTAATTATTATTTTTCCTAGGAAAAACAAAACAAATATCAGACATAAATTATAACAGACACTGTGGAAATTGGTAAATTACTGAAACAATTCTACCTTTTTTCCAAAATTATAAAGTAATCCTGGGAAGCTTGATAAAAAAAATCATCCTATGTTCACCTTTGTCTGACAGAATTTAAACTGGACCTAAACACTGCTCAAGTTTGACCTAATTCCCGGAGCTACAATCTGTTTCCTGTCCCCAGAGCCAAAAGGTAACACAAAACAAGACCAAAGGTTTCGATGGGATCCCAAAAATTCAATATCTGATCCAGACAACTGGGTCTTGTCTTAACCAGATCCAGTCTTTGCCAGACTCCTTGAACATTTTTACAATTAAAATTCAGAAACAGATTACGGCCAAATAGCTAATCACCTGAGAAAACCAAGTTCAGATTTGGATTCAGCATGTGTGTTTACCCCTATAAGTCATATCAGTTTTGACGAAAACTTCCTGCCACTTCTGCCAATTTCCCGGTTCCGGCCGAACTCCCGAACTACTTGTCCGGCGAAAAAAGAAAGCTCTAAGACGAAATCAGGGTATCTTCTTCCCCAGTAATGAACATCTAATCAACTTCAAATAGAAATTTAGCTTATAACAAATTTTCCGATTCCAGCCGGATTCCGGTCGAACTATATGTCCGGATAAAATACGATTGTCACACAGGGACTCAGCATCTCTACTTACCCCTGAATCGCTTATCTAATCAACTAGAAATAAAACTTTGACTTCCAACAGTTTTCCGGTTTTGGCCGGATTCCGGACGAACTACATGTCCGGGTATAAACTTGTTTTCACATAAGTTTTCAGCATGTCTTCTTGCCCTAAATCGAACATCTAATCAACTCCAAATAAAACTTTTAATTTTGACAAACTTTCCGGTTTGGGCCGGATTCCGGTCGAAATACTTGTCCGTCGAGAAAATAGTTTTCACCATCGTCTTCAGCATGTCTTCCTACCTCTAAATCGAACATTTAATCAACTTCAAATAAAACTTTTACTTTCAACAAACTTTCCGGTTTGGGCCGGATTCCGGGCGAAATACTTGTCCATCGAGAAAATAGTTTTCCCCATCGTCTTCAGCATGTCTTCCTACCTCTAAATCGAACATCTAATCAATTTCAAATAAAACTTTTACTTTCAACAAACTTTCCGGTTTGGGCCGGATTCCGGGCGAAACACTTGTCTGTCGAGAAAATAATTTTCACCATCGTCTTCAGCATGTCTTCCTACCCCTAAATCGAACATCTAATCAACTTCAAATAAAACTTTTACTTTCAACAAACTTTCCGGTTTTGGCCGGATTCCGGGCGAACTACTTGTCCGATGACAAAATGGTTTTCACCATCGTGTTCAGCATGTCTTCTTACCCCATAATCGACTATCACATTAGCTGTTTCAAAATATTTTGTTTGTCCCTTAATTTGAATCCCCTCCCCCACCCCTAAATGTAGAGCTACAAAGCCCATCTACGAACTTGACTGGTCCGACGACCCAACGAACCCTCACACCAAGTTTCATCAAAATATCTCATTCCCTTCGAGAGTTATCGTGCTTACAGACGGACGGACAGACGGACGGACGGACGGACGGACGGACGGACGGACAGACGGACGGACGGACGGACGGACGGACAGACGGACGGACGGACGGACAGACGGACAACTTTTGCGATGTCATAGGTATCCCTCCACTTACGTTTTGGGATCCCAAAAACACGAAAGAATTTATTTATCCCAATTGGTGACCGCGTTGAAAATACGGGCCTATTTGGACGATCAGCGGCTGATTTTTGAATACTAGTGATGAAGAGGGCCGAACGAAATAGCGACTCTTATTGAAGTTCAACGAAGAAATGACGAGAGCATCTTTCGGACTTGAAATGCAGCATTAATGCTGCATTTCTCGCATCATTTTTAGTAAAATAAGCTTTCGGACACGCTTATGTCTACACAAGTGTTGGTTAAAGCTAGGCTTCACCTTCCAGATTCCCAGACGCCCGGGGCTTCCGCATAGTCAAGCAAACCCTTCCAGATTTTCATGATAAGGATGACAGCTAAATTTGCTGTTCTTCAAAATTTCCTAGATGTCCCTTTTAGATCTCAAATATCTCTTGAATCCCAATCAGAACTGTCAATCACTTTCCCTTTTCTTCCGCCATTTGCATATTTGTGAGTGTCTCTCGAACGGGTTGCCTCTATGGCACCTTCCAGACATCCGGAATCTGGGGTGTCCAACACCCCGGACTTCCAGACGGTTTTGACCTGGCTTGACCTTCCAGATCCGTCTCGACGAAAACGGCTGTCTGGAATCCGGGAGAAAAATCTGGAAGGGGAAGCCTGGCTCTTATGAGGCAATGGGGGACTAACAGAAATTAATCCACTTGGAGCGCTGAACTGTAAATAGGCTAATTAGAACCTAGGCTTTGACACGGAGGCGCAAAAACTAATCATTAGGTAAACATTTGATTGTTTTCTTCATTACCGTGAGTAGACAATCAAGAAAGGGTTAGAAAGTTTTTCCAGTCACTTGTTGAAAGTCCTCCCAAATCTTCTGCCTGTGATCCAGTGTCACCACGAGAAGCATATTGCGAAAATGAGAAATCCCTCAACAAGAGTCAAAATAGTTGTGTGTTAAGACAACAAAGATAAGCTGTCTTTTCTGTAAAACCTGAAGTCCTTGAGATGGCCACTTTGGAACATTTGCTTTTTCCAGTCTGTTGAACATCCATAACAGTTTTAATCCTACTAGTGGTACAAAGGGGTACTGCAGCCGGTAAGGGGAAGATAAATCGTTTGGTGGGGTGGGCAGATGACACAGTGCTAAAGCCCACATCAGAGAACCCATTCTACGTTTCATAAAAAGACAAGGGTCACGAACTAAAGCCACGTCTCTTTTTTTTTGGTGTGACTTAAACTTAATTACTCATCGTGTGCTGAAACGATCACGAACCTGGGGTTTTGCCTAAACCTGTGGCCAAATCGGTCAAACTCACGCAACCATAGAGCTAGCACAAACGAGCAGACTGCAGTCTGCCTGTCCGGCGAAAGCGCTGTGATCACAGAGTTGTTGTGGAACAATAGCGCACGAAATCTTATACTAGGTGATGCGAGACTCCCTTGAGATTCAGGAAAAGCTGAAAACTGAGCCGGAGATTCGACTACAGAAAAACGCCTATTTTTGACTCATTTTACATCATGGCTCTAATAGTTACACTTATTGGTTTGTACCCCGATTTTTTTTGCCATTTCTTAGTCTCGCCTTAAAGGAACAGCTTAAAGGAATCCGGGCAGTTTCTGAGATTTCGACTTTTGAGTTAGTAGAAAAAAAGCAAAAGGTTTGTGTTCCGGGAGTAGGAATCGAACGCACGACCTTTTGACTACTATCCCGATACTACGGCCGAAACACGGCCAAAGGCAAACTTTTACAGTGCAGAAGTGCATAATTACAGTGCATAAGGGGCAAGGGCCTGCCAGCTAGCTTTGGGAACACTAAGGAGGGGGTTCGAGATAACAAAGAACGGGGGTCCTGTCGACTATAAGTCCCTGTATCTTTATCTAAGCCCCCCAGGTCGGTTTGATGGCCGAAAGTTGCGTAGTCAAGTTTTCTGTGCCTTTAAGTTAGTTTTAATTTCAACTTGAGTCAGCTTGGACCTTCCTCGTTTCCTTAAAGGACCCCTCTTGCATCTTCGGCCTTCCATGTTATCCTTAGCTCCCTTCCTGAATTATAAACTTCTGAAATCCCCGCCTCTCACCATTGTTTCGTTTTGCACCTACGGATTTTTAGCAATTTCCTGGCAAGCCGAACTTTGCCAGCCACTCTTTCGCACATACGGACACGAGAAGCTTCAAAGTGTTGTTTTTCATTTTGGAAGACATATTAGACCATCAAATCTGTCTTCTGTTTTGCTTGGTTTTCCTTCCTACATTTTAATCAGAGCGGGTTCTGTTTTCAAAGATTTTGCGTCCAGCCGACGCGCAAGAGAGCCGGAAGGCTGGATATAGTTGACAACACTGTACACAAAAGCAGTATTTGCTACTGGGATTAATCTTATCTTTATTGAGATAAGATTAGCCCTAATTCGGAATAATCTCATCCCAATCGAGATAAGATTAATCCCAGTAGCAAATACTGCATCCGTATTCGGAGAAACTTTTTACAGTGAAGTGCCAACAAAAAAATCGTCAATTTAACCTGTAAAGTAATGGCATATTCGAAGACCGATATTTCTGAGGTATTTCATCTTGAAAAAATCATTTACAGTAAGTGTTGTGCTTTGTAGTCAGGCCTTACTGTGAAGACTTCCAGACTTTGTCAAGCGCTTCCGCTTTGGCTTTAAAAGGCCAGAAATCCCGTTGACCAAAAATACCCAAAAATTTTCGTCCATCCGTCTAAAAGAGGAAGAAAAAAACGACAACAACAACATTGTGCTTGCCCTTGCTTCTTATTTTTTTGAAAACTTTGCGCTTTGATTTGCCATTCTTAATTATTTTGTAGTTTTATAAACACATGAGCAAAGAGGAAACAAGAGCTGTGATCTTTTCAATATTTAGCCTAACGGGAGTTTGCAAGTATTACTGACGATTAGTTAAGTTCCTCTGAAGAAATTAGTCACGCCAGAAAATAAAGCCAGTTAGCCTAATAAGAATGGCCACAATTTTACGCCACTTGCCAGTAGCAAAAAGGTTTACGCCAGTCTACGACAAAATACGCCATTTTACAGTGCAATAAACCAATGTGACAACACTGTATGCTGTGAAACTGACTACATTTTCTTTCAGTCGGCTGCTTCGATAAGGGCACGGCCTACCCTGCCGGTACTACCTTCAGCAAGGGTTGTGAATCCAACTGCTCCTGTGACGCAGAAGGTAGACTCAGCTGCTTCCCTAGATGTAACGCCCCCTTCTACCGAAGTGGTACTTTTGCTGATGATAAATGGTGTCAAGAAACGCCGTCAGAAGACTCATGCTGCGTCGTAGTGACTTGCTCTGAATCCTCGCCTGTGGAAGAAGGTATTATGGTTTTCATTTATTAGCCGCGTTCTTTTTCGTCGTTTGTCGGTGTCGATACGAAAAACGTCGTTTTAAAATTTTCATATTAGCGTTTTGCTTGACACGTGCAGTAAACGTCGTGTCAAGAACGATCAATACATGTAGCCGTTAAAATTCGAACTAACTTGATATTTGCAAAAGCAGCCACAAAAACGGGCTTTAGTACAACAGTCCTACTGTTCATAAACTTGGTTTACAAGCAGAGGCGTTACTACCCCACATATTTTTTGGAGGGCAAGGTATTTACCGACTTGCTGGTAACTTTTACCGATTGTTTTTGCAAAGAAAGCTCAGAAAATACACTGTTGTTAAGAAAAAATCTGTTATTTTTTACAAAAAACGATTGTTTTTTAAGAAAAATCGACTGTTTCCAAGAAAAAGATGGACTGTTTTTTACGATAAATCGCGGCGCTTGCCGACTTGGTTATTTTTTACCGATTGGCCGACAATATTGGGAGGGGGTATTCCTCCCCCATACGTGACGCCCCTGTTTACAAGTTTAATTTGTCTTCTCGCGAATTTTGAAAATTCGTGCCTAATTACCAAACTGAGATGTCGACACTGGCTATTTCCACCTTGGTTCGTCTTTCATTAACGACGAATGAAACGGCAGTTCAACCAAACAAACAAAACGTCTTATTCTCGGCAGTTCATCCCCGTACATGTACGGCGTTAACACGACGATTGGAACGGCGAACCGAACGACAAAAACGAACACAGCTATTGACAGTGAAACAGCTGCAAATCTTTGTGTATCCGGAATTCGAGGGTTAGGTGAATGGAAATAGAAGAGCTTGGGGTATGCACAGTTGCCACGGGTAGCACGGACATTCTACTACCGGATGAAAAATTTGTAGCCTGTGTAGTTGTATGATAGTTCTACGAAAAAGTTGCATGCATCAATATATAGTAGCACAGAAAACTTATCATTTAATGTGCCTCAAACTGGGCCAATCTTAAGCAGTAGTATCCAGTAGCATCTTGTCTTGACATAGTTGCATCCAGTCTTCCGAATAGCAGCAGTGGTAACAGTTACTACTGTATGCTATTAAAACTTACAACTCCATATAACTAACTCTCAAAAAATTCCATCAGGTTTTGACCCTTTTTTTTCTAGAATTAGTACTTTAATGTACGCATTGGCACCTGGCAGGTTGCATATGTAATCCCTCAAATCTAGAAATTTAATAATATAGCGTAACAAAGAGAAATACGAAAATTTGGTTTAGGTACAGAAGTTGCGACTTTTCACTGTGTAGAGTCGAGTGTTCCATGCGGTAAGGCTTTAGACCGATTTGAGGCGGCAAAGCGATTCTTGACTTTGTCACGCACGAAGAATGAGTTTTACGCCTCAGATCAGGATCAAGTGAAGCGCAGCCTTATCGCTACGCGGCTCTACGCAGACCCGCTAAACGGAAGTAAAATCTTAGAAACTCCTCTTTTTTCTATTATTTTATTGATATATTTAAAGGATTACATATTATGCAGCCTGTCATGTGCCAATACGTACTTTAAGCAAACATATCACTATTGAAATAAATTTTAGTAGAAGTAGTAGAACTGAAAATTTTTCTTCGAAAGAACACCTCGTTCTGTTGCCGACTGCTTTTTGTTTTGAAAGCACAACATTACTTTCCCTAAATCTTATATTTAGTAGGCTAGTTTTGCAGATAATGATGCACCAAAGTTAGGAAAAAAAAAACTATTTCCGATATTTTACCGGTGTGGCAACCAGGGGCGTCCCGTATGGGGGAGGGGAGGGTGGACGCCCCCCTCCCAATGTTGCCGGCCAGTTGGTAAAAAATAGACGAGTCGGCGCGGAGTGCCGCGACTTTTCGTAGAAACAGTCAATATTTTCTTGGAAACAGTAAATTTGTCTTCTAAATCGGCTAAATCGGCAAGTGCCATATAGCGATTGTAATTTCTGTCCGTCAGTCGGTCCCGGTTTTACTAGTTCGGGCACTTCTAGAAAAGCTAGGACGATGAAACTTGGCAGGCTTATCAGGGATCAGACTATACTAAATTAGAAACAGTCACTTACCCTATCCGACCACCTGGAGGGGAGTGGAGGGAGGGAGAATCCCCAGAAATTAGGAAAAATCAAATATTTTTAGCTTACGAAGGATGATCGGATCTTAATGAAACTTGATATATGGAAGGACTTTGTGTCTCAGACGTTCCATTTCAAACCTAGACCGGGTCCGGTGACATTGGGGGAGTTGGAGGGGGAAACCGGAAATCTTGGAAAATGCTTATAATAGAGAGATCCGGATGAAACTTGGTGGAAAGCACAAGTCCTAGATACGAGACTGACATAACCGGAACGGATCCGCTCACTTTGGGCGAGTTGGGGGGGGGGGGGGGGGGAAGGTCCGAATTTCTATTGACCCCGCGAGTTCGGTGCTTCCTAATGTGCTAGGACGATGAAAATTGGCAGGCATGTCAGGGACCCGACCAAATTAAATAGAAAATAGTCACGTCCCCAATCCGACCATCTGAGGGGGAGTGGAGGGAGGGAGAAGCCGAAAAGTTGAGGTATTTTTCGGGTGATCGGATCTTGATGAAAGTTGAGATTTAGGATGACCTCTTGTCTCAGACGTCCCAGGTTGAATCCGGACCGGATCCGATGACACTGGGGGTAGTTGGAGGAGGGAACCCGAAATCTTGAGAAGCACTTAGAGTGGAGGGATCGGGATGAAACTTGGTGGGAAGAACAAGCACAGGGCCTAGATATGTCATTGACATAAGCGGACCGGATCCGGGCACTGTGGGGGAGTTCAGGGGGGGGGGGCGGATGTTTAGCGATCCTGCGAGTTCGACATACTTCCTAATGTGCTAGGACGATGACGATCCGAACAGATTTACTTGAGAATAGTCGTTTCCCCGATCCGACCATCGTGGGGGGAGTGGATGGATGGGGAGTCCGGAATCTAGTGGCATGCCTAACTTTTGAACGGGTTATCGGATTTGAATGAAACTTGTCAGGTGGAAAGAGTTATCGCCTAAGATGTTCTGTGTCAAGTCCGGACTGGGTCCGATACTTTTCAGGGGATGGGGGGGGGGGGAAACTCGAAAAACGCTTAAAGCAGAGGGATTGGGACGGAACTTCATTGAGAGAACAACCATTAGGCCTAGATATGAAATTGACGGAGCGAGATGGTTTCGGGGCTCTGTGGGGGGAGTTGGAGGGGTTTTCCCGGAATTCCGGTAGTCGCGAGTTCGAATAGTTCTAGATGTACTAAGGCAACGAAACTTTGCAGGCATATTAGTGACCCGACATAATTGACTTAAGAACATGCCACAACATACCCCCGGAAACTGTCGTTCCTAGATCCGAGCATTTTTGGGGGAGCGAGGGAAGGGAAATATGGAAATTGACTTCTGCCAATTGGGAACGAGTGGTCTGATTCGAGTGAAACTTAATGAGTGATAAGAATCGATGACCTATACATGTAAAACTTGCGTTTGATCAACTACATGCGACCATGGTTGGGGGAATTGCCGGGGGGGGGGGGGGCTTTTGACATGCATAAAAACCAAACGGATTTTTGCGGCCTAGATTTGTTATTTGGCGTCCGGGCCGGATTCGGCCAAGGTAGGGGAGGGGCACAGGAATTTTGCAGATAGGCTATGCTCCGATTTCAGTAAGTTTGATGGACGGGAAGATGGGATTAAGAGATACGAGGTTTATGTTTCCATGTCCTCTTCGGCCACAGTCGGGGGAGTTGGAGGGAGATTGCTGGAAATTTTGAGGCTCGCACAGGGGTCAAATGATTGCATCAATTTAAATGAAACTTGGAATGTAGAGAGCATATCCCCCAGATGTCATAGTTCAGGGTCCGAACCGGGTCCGACAACGGGGGGGGGGGGGGGGGGGGTACCAGAATTTTCCAAAAATGCTCAGATTCGAGTGAAACCTGATAGATGGTATAAAGAAGATTTTTTAGATGGCACTTTGTTCGAGTGCTTGTATATATATCTGTATTGAAAACCGGAAGGCCGTATACAAGATAAACAAACAACTCGTATAGAAAACTGCAAACTAAAAAACAACACTTTTCAATTTTATATTGTTCGCATTTTTCCCGCCATGGCCCATGGGCTTCAATTTGAATAAATTTGTTCATAAATTCATCATATCTGATTATAACTAAATTTGATTCTTAAAATTTAGCTAATCAATTTTTACAGTGAATTGCAGGCTGCTTCCGATGATTCATTTTTGAACTATTCCCGTTAAGGCAGAGATAAATCATGGTTGATCTTCTATGACAAAAATTTTCAGAATCAGAATCATTTTTATTTGCCCAATATCTTTACACAAGGGAAAAAAACTAACCTGGGAGGTCAACAACTGATACGCGTAATGAAATATATAAAATAACACATAATATATACAATTAATTCATATCTTCTCGAAATGCTTCACTGTCTTCTTTTCCTTCTATTTTTACGGTCGTGATGACGGATGAAATATGGCACGAGCGACTTTGTGTGGCGTTTGCTTGATTTTGTTTGTGGTGGTTGCCGAGTCCGTTAATAGTGCGAACACACGATCAGGATCGGGAGCTCCCGGACTGGAATTCCTGCCCGGATTTTGAGCACCATCATCACTCCCATATGGAAAAGTTGAAATTTTTTCAACTTGATGATGAAAGTGCAGGAAATCCGGCTGGAAAATCCTCATCGTGTGTTCGCACTTTAAGTTTTTCGGCACGACGTGTTCGATTGTTAGGAAGGGGGGCAAATTCCGGTAGGATGTCACGATGGTGCTCAGATCTAAGACATTTGGGGCCAAATCGTGGCGTCTCGTTGAAAGGGTTGGGATGTGGTCAGTTTTTGTTTATCCGGTTTAGCTAAGCAGCACCTGCATTCTTTGCTATTATGACTTCAGACACTAAATACTCAAGTTTCGCCTACCCTTTTAGTGGGTGGACTACCCAAAGCCTGGGACGGATGGTGTTTTCGAAGTGGTTGTTGAAATATTTTCTGAATGAAAGGTATGAAATCGAAAGGGTCAAATTATAGCGCTGAGTTGATGGATTTTAGGCCCGCTGGCCCACGGAGGGGGCGGAAACTTCCATGTTCCTGGCCTACTATAATGAGGGCAGACAGTGCATGAGGATGGTGTGGTGTAGTTTTCTCATTGCACGAAAATCAGATACTTATTTAAGTAATAATTTGCTTCTTTAAAGCACCCCTAGCACTGTTTAATGTTTGTGTTCCAGTGTTTTATTACATTTGAATACTTTTAAACTACTCTCTGTTTTTAACAAATAACCCACAGCTTTAGCAGACCTGACGTGCATGTCATATTGTATTATTTTATTTATAATATAACCCGCGTAGCGTCTTTTCTGAACTTTTCATGTTTTTAATTTTTGGGCTACGAATCCTTCACTCGGTGACCTTAGTATTTCCTTAAACTCGTTAACCTCACCTACTCTGTCAAAAAAATAATAATAACACAAACTTTAAACTTCAAAAAGTTTAATCTCCCCAGTTCCAACTGTTTAGACTATTGTCTGCGGTGTTTTTAAACTATTTCATGCATGTCATGTTTTTTTTTAAATTTGGAAATAGATTTGACAGAAAGAATGTTCGAGCGTCCAGCGTTGTCGCACCGTCACTTTCTTCACGTAGTTAACGCGGTGGAAAACTGGTCTCGCCATGTGGGTTTTCTTTTATTATTAAAATTTTAGTCAGTCGGTCTTTCGATTGCCTCTGTCAGGAAACAGGTCTTTGACGATAAATTTTCAGGGCGATCGACTAGTCGTATAATTTATTTTTGGCCTAATCGTTTTCATACCAGCATGGGTCACCATTCCTTAGGCCGCATGATACGCTCGACTGGCCAGTCTGAAATGGGGTGTTTCAGGTCAGCCTGCGATGAGAAACAATTTATACCACAACTTTGTAACTAATGGCCCTGTCTGAACCTGTGTTAAAGTGCTCTTACTAGAAATGGTCTTTTCACTATGAAGTGAATAAGGAAAAAAGTTTTCCGACAATACCAGTACTTCCACCTGATCTAGCGATTCGTTTGTTACCGCTTTTCGATTGTCTCCAGCCTTCCTGCTCTCCGACGCGGCGGCTGCGAGCAAAATATTTGAAAACTTGACGCACCATGGTTAACAAGACCAAAGGTTTCGATGGGATCCCAAAAATTTAAAATTTGATCCAGCCAATTTGGTCGTGTAGATATCCGATCTTCGCCAGACTGCTAACAAAATTTGGTAACAGAAGAAGGTCAACGGCTAATCACCTGAGAAAACCAAGTTCAGATATGGATTCACTGTGTGTGTATTGACCCCTATGCTATACGTCATATCTGCTCTGATGAAATTGATCCAATCTTCCTGCCTTACTTTTGCCAATTCTCCGGTTTCGACCGGATTCCGGGCAACTACTTGCCTGGCAAAAACTAAAGCTCAAAAACGAATTCAGCGTATCACCTTACCCCTATATCGAACATGAAATCAACTTCAGATAAGACTTCAACTTCTAAAAAAAATTCCGGTTTCAGCCGGATTCCGGGCGAACTATATGTCAGGGTAGAAAATGATTGTCAAAAAGTGGATTCAGCATGTCTTCTTACCCTTGAATCGAACATCTAATCAACTTCAGATAAATCTTTTACTTTTGACAAATTTTCCAGTTTTGGACGGATTCCGGGTGAACTACTTGTCCGACAAGAAAATGATTTTCATATAAACCTTCAGCATGTCCTCATAAATCGAACATCTAATCAACTTTATGTACAAAAGTACGTAAGTACATTTCCTTCGAGAGTTATCGTGCTTACAGACGGACAACTTTTGCAATGTTATAGGTATCCCTCCACTTACGTTTTGGGATCCCCAAAAATGGGAAACTGAGCAAACAAGAGGAGTCAAAACAGTAGATTCACATATCCTTTTGTGTGAAAGAGTTCTCAGTGGAGTTGCGTCACGGCAAAACTCGGCACGACCGAAAAAGCGCTAAAAGTTGTACGAACAAAACGACACCGTGGAGAAATGTGGGGATTTTAGGAGCTTGTAATTCCATAAGGGAGCTAGGTATATTATAAAAGACAGAGCAAGTAAGAAGGGTCCTTTAAAGAATAGATCTGGTAAATGTTCCCTCAGCTCAAGCTGAATGCGAATCATATTTGATAGTGCAAAACGGATACGGCAGCTGAATTTTATTAGAACTAATTGTCGGCCCTTCTTGGCAAGGGTCCTCTTCAGGCTCATAGCCGCTCAAGTTTGAAAATGAACCTGTGGGGAAACGGCAAATTGAAGTTAAAGTTTTCCCACAAGTTCGTTTTTCCAACTTGAGCGACTTTGAGCCTGAAGAGGACCATTGCCAAGAAGGGCCGAAATGTAGTTCTAATAAAACTCAGCTAATGTATCCGTTTTGCACTATCAAATAAACAAATCTGGTTTGCGAAATAGATTTGACTGTTGAGAATTTTTTTATTAGAAATTCCGGATTAGATACTAGTAAAATATTTTGTTTTTCTTATTTTTAATGATTTTTTAATAAAGAAATTAAAAAAAAAATTGAGGGTTGAAAGATGTGAAGAAAGAAGAAAGTTAATAGAGAAAGTGTTAAATATTATTTAATAATAAAAAATAGAGATTGAGGATACTGTACGGGACGCTAATTAGATACGTTGGTCATTATCATTTGTATTTTCAATGGGAACGAAGGAAAAGATACTACGAAGGAAAAAAATCAAGAGAAATGATTGCAATAAGAAATAGATACAGCAAACTGTTGGCTATATATGGTCAGAAAACCGGTTATGTACTTGTCCCTGTTTTTGCTAGAAGTCAACGGGGCTGGACAAAGGCTAAAAACAACAGATGCTGTGAATAATTTGTTAATAATAGAGCCTATTTTTAGAGTATGCAACCGTTATAAAATACTGGAACATAAATAATATGATGGGTGCTTTAAATTTAAAGATTTTTCTTAAAAGTGATAATGAAGGATGACCGAGGCCGTGGGTAATTCGTTAAAAGCAGAGCTTGTTTTTAATGTATTCAACTACCGTACTGTAAAGCACCAGAAAATGAACAGTAAACAGTGCGAGGGGTGCTTTAAGGTGTAAGCAAACAGGGCAGAGATCCGACAGTCCAGTTACACACCAGTTACTTATTGAAATAGGCCTGAGAACCCAAAAAAATAATGCTTTACTTTGTTTGTCCGCTATTATTATTCTTTCGGATTTGTAGTACCTCTATGTGCTTGTCCATCTTTGCTTGAGATATCAGCAAGTACAGACATAAGCCATTGTCGAAAAATAACACATACAACAAAAAGACGTATCTTATCATGACTTTCCTATTCCCAAGCTTAGCGTCCGTAACACATGGAAATGCAGGCTTTTGTTGAAATTCGAATTATCCGCGTCTGGATGAATTTTGGGTTGTCGTGCAAGCAGCGCACATTTTTGAACGTTATTACCGCTAGCCCGGGTGAAAAATACAAAATCCACCCTGATAATAGGCTTTTGAAAACGGCTTATATGGAATTATTAAAGATAGGAAGAAAGAGAACGTGGCCTTTTAAAGTAAAGAGTCTACTGCGAGGAATTAGGCCTAGCGTATGTATGGAATGAAGGCCTTGGCCCAGGTGAAGGTATGCAAGATCTCCTGGCAATAGCAATTAGAGCACTAAAAGACCAAGAAATCCAAAAATGGGAGGGGATGGTAAGTAGGCCAGGGACATTGAAATATTATAGACAAGTTAAATTTGCCCCAGTTATATTTGCGGTATTGGATCCAGTTGCGGGCCAACTGCCTGTCAGTACATAGACATAGTTATTTTCTGAAGAGAAAAGATGAAGACCAGCCATCCGGGTGTGCTTGCCCTCTATGTGGTAATGGAGTTGATGATTTGGTCCATGTTCTGTTCCGTGTCCAGAGCTTTCTGGGTTAAGAAGGGAATTATTTGGAAGGTGAACTTATGTTACTTCCTGACGTCTTAAAGAGCACGACGCCAAGCGTTATATGTAAAATTTGCAGATTTGTTGATGGTGTGGTGAAATTTCGAGAGAGCGATGGCGAAGTTTAGTTCATGTAAACTTGTTTTGTTTTGTTGTTTTATATGTATTTTCTTTTATATGGCCTTTGGCTTTGAATACAATTATTATAATTATTATTATATCAGTAAAATAATTCGGTGTATTCAAATATCAGATGTAAAAATAAGCTGCCATTTCAGTTAAACTTAAAGTTTGATTTTTCTTTTCAGTCATAATGAAGGCCGACAACCCCAGCAATGAGGGGGAATCTTGCATCTTCAAGAATCAGACGTACACCCGCGGTGAGAAATTTTTCGACGGTTGTGAATATAGCTGCGAGTGCGACGAAAACGCCGAAATACTCTGCAAGGTATGTAGCTTACTCTCTTAAAGCGTCCACATCTGTGTATTATAATTCCCGTACTGTTACTTTTCTGATATATTAACAAAAATGGGTAAGCTTGTTTGACCGTGTAAAATGGATAAGTCAACTACACTCATTTTCCAGCTTGAGCCACTCCCGATGAAAAACTTGTAGCCTGCGTAGTAGTATGGTAGTAGTACGAAAACGTTGCATGTAGTACTATGTAATAGCAACTAATACTATCATTTAATGTGCCTCAGACTGGTCCAATCTTATGTAGTAGTATCCAGTAGCATCCTCACTTGCCATAGTAGCATCCAGTCTTCCTAATAGTAGTATATAGTAGTATGCAGTAACACGGTAGCCTTGAAGTAGAAGCATGTAGTAGCATCGTTAGTACTGCATGCAACTTTTTCGTACTACTTCATAGTACTATTTTGAGATAAATTTTTCATCGGGCTTGAGCCTGAAGAGGACCTTTGCAAAGAAGGGCCGAAATATAGCTCTAATAAAATGTAGCCAACTTATCTGTTTTGCACCGTCAGGTATGATTCGCAGTCAGCTTGGGCTGAAGGACTATAGGTAAGCATGTACTTGTTGCTAGATTTTATTTCACCACACTAGAACAGGCCGAGGGGCCTGTGGGCTGAGTATCGGGAGATCGGCACCGACGCCACGTGGACCTTAATTGGTTTGCATGCGAAAAAGTAAATTCAAATGCGAAAAAATCTCTACCGTGTCAACGACCCAATGGAGCAGCAAAAACAGCAGCCATTTCCAGAGTGAAATCGCAGCTCCAACTTTAATTCCCAGCAACGGCTTTAGTATTTATAAATACCTTAAATTTTACCTTAAAGGACCCCTCTTGCGTATTCTGTCTTTTATAATATACCTAGGTCCTTTATGGAATTATAAGCTTCGAACATCCTAGCCTTTCTCCGTGGTTTCGTCTTGTACCTACGAATTTCTAGCTCTTTCTCTGCCGTGCCGAGTTTTTCCGGTTACAACGCAAAGCTTGCCAGAATCTTGAGCGTCCGCTGGGTAACTCATCTGACACGAAAGTATATGAAATCTTCTGTTTGTGACTTCTTTGATTTGCTGAGTTTTCCTACTTTTTGTCCACGGTGCGTTCAGTTTTCAAATGTTCTGCGTCCAATGGCCGCGTCGGAGAGAAAAAGGCTGGATAGAAGCGACAAGCGCTAAAAAGAAAATCGTATGGAATGTAATAGTATTTTGGAGAAACATTTTTATGATCCGTTTTATAAGGCGTATTCTCGCCGTTCCCCGCGGATCCTCGGGGAATCGAAGGGAACGGCGAGAATAGAGGGAGTCACTCCACGCGGACTCTGCGTACAGAAACAGCGAGAACACGGCAATGCTTCCAAAATGTATTTTGTTAAAAAAAAATACACAGTTGACAAAATTAGTCTTGCTTTTGTTTATTCTGATTGTTTTTAATTAACTTTATATTGCACCAACACCAGCAAAAATTGATTCCCCTCCGAATCTGAAAGGGAGTCCTTTTTGATGGTAGTGGCGATAATCGGAGACCTGTCTGTGGGCAGTCGCGAGAATACGGGGAGTGAGTCCCCGAGACAAACAAAAACACGGGGAATTCTCAAGTCGAGTCCTCGGGGAACGGCGAGGATACGCCTATAGTGAAAAGAAAATTTCTAGTAAGAGCTGTGCTAAAAATTCCACGTGCAACGAAAAAGGATTTTGTATCCCGATGATAGTGCAAAATACCACTAGGGAGCAGCGCCAAGACATGAAAGAAGTGACACACTTGAATAGCTGCGACGCTTAGCACCAATGACGATAGAGAAGGTCCCTACTGAAATTCAGTAAGTCGTACACCAGCGCGGACTCCGACAACTCCATCTTCCCAACACAGCAAAAAAAAGATAAAACCTCCCCTGTTATGTATGTATGTATGTATGTATTGTACATGGAAAGCCCAACGGGCCATGGTACAAAAATATTATGCAAATCAATTACTAACTACAGATTCAACACACTTTCTGAAGACAAAACAAAGAAAACTAACTACACAATTAAACCCTTTAAAAGAACAAAGACCTGTGTCTCAGTGCAAACTGCTCCTTTGCTGTACAATACATTTTTTAAACTCGCGTGGTTGTCTCGCTTTGAATGTCCCTAGCGTACTATGGGTGGAGCTACGGGTAAGGGTCGTTTCCGATGCATGGAAAGCATAGGTCTTGGCGCTACTTCGTCATGTTATTTCGCTCTGCCCGATGAGTAACTTTCGGTTGATAAGGGTTTTTATTTCCTGGTTATTACCTATTTCTTGGTCGTCCAGTGACTAAGCCAAAGTAATCTAGTGCTAATAAGACAAAGCATAAACAATACAGTGGGTCTCTTAAAAGTAAGGTAGCGTTCCAGCGAACTTATTACAAGCTACGACGATAAGAGGAGGGGCGAGCGCCGTATTGTGGTTGTTACCACGCTCTCTGGAACGAAAACAATAAGAACGCGGACATACGTCATCACTCTTACGGGAGTTCCTGCAGAACCGATGGTTATTATCATTTATGATGCTCGCGACCATCATAAGTAAATTGTAACGATCGTAACAGTCGTGGAACGAAAATAATAAGTGGGAGGAGCCAATTTACTTATTATGGCGGGCTCTGGAACGGCAATAATAACAAGAATAGTAACGATCGTAACTAATAATAAGTTGCTGGAACGCTACCTAAATCTGAAGCATTTGTAGACTCTTTGTAGCATTGTTTTGTTGCATTGTAGACTTTCTCTCGTAGAGGAATATCAATAGTAATAAAATTATGTAATTGCAGCAAAAAGGCTTTCTCATATACAAATATACAAGAAAAAAGGTAATTTTCGTTTTTCTTGTAGATCAGCTAATTATTCCTCTAAGATTTTATGCGAGGAATAAATATAAGTTCGAATACTTCAGCTACATTTCCGGCAACCGTCTTCAGCGAAGAATAGACTAAATTTCATATTCTATCACAAGTAAACATAATAATAAGTGCAGAGGAAACGACGCGGCCTCGACAAACCATAAGATGACCGGAAGACCAGTGCGGAATTCGACAAAGACGAAATAAAAATATTCAAATGTGCGTGTTTAAAAAGCGTGTACGTGTGTTTGTGTGACCTTTACAAATAGTTGGCTTATATGAACAATTCAGTATTTTTATTTTTATTATATTATGTTTGGTCAGCTTGGCTTTAAACCTTATATTTTACACATAATGGTCTGCTTTTTTGTGAAGGAAGAGTTTTGCCAAAACAAATCTACCATCCGAAACGATATTCCAGCTGAATCCGCCAACTAGGTCACGTGTCGTCTATGTTTACCGTGCTCACGCCCTTCTCCTACCTAAGAACCTGAATATTGTCTCGAAAACCAGATATGCAAATTTGCAAAAAGTTTTGCCGATTTTTGCAACGTTCGATTTCACTTTGCGCTTGTACAGTAGCACGAAACCAGGTCGCGAATAGACCAGACTGAAACCGCAGGAAATGTTTGTATTATATTTTCTATTTGTGACCCGCTTTCTAGTTACAGCGGAGTAAAAGTAAAAGACACGAAATAAAATAGTAAACAAAACAAAATAAATGAATATGTTCATGAATATTTCGAATTCAAACACACTTGATTCTTCTCCACTTAACTGTCCCAGAAATTCTTCGTTTCAAAAAATAGTAGGAAATGCACAGAGAATAAATTGACATGCAAATTCTTAGTTTTGAATGCATCCGTTTGAATGCATCCAAAGCTTCTATCTCTCTTGGATCGTTCGTCGTCAAATCAACAGACTGTCTACGATGGCTTGGCATAACATTCAAATCTTCGTTGTCAAAATGTTGCTCTTCGGTTGTTCAAGAAGTTTGAAGATCAATCAGTACCGCCTATGGGCGCATCGTCCCCAACCGGGGGCGCTATAATCGTAAAGCTTCGGGAAAATTCTACAGCACCTTCTGCGCTTCTTCTATACTATTTCCTTCTGGTGTCACTCATGTTCTGCGAAAGCAGGAGATTAAAAATAGGAGATCATTTTATTTTAAATATGCAAAGCACCTGCTCCACTTGTCGAAATTATGCCATAACCATACATTGACAGAGAAGTTCAAAATTCAATGTTACCCTTTTGATGTTTCTTCGTCGCTATCAAAAATCATTGATGAAGAAATCATCTCACTGCTTCCTGCCCGAAGATTGAAAATTAGTGTCTTTTTCTGTGTCTTTGTGTCTTTTATTTGTTTTCTTTCATTTACTCCGCTTTTTCGAAATGGTGGGTTTACAAATATATTACTTACTTACTTATTGTGTTATTATTAACTTTTTAATTCAGCTTTCGCCATAAACTAACATACAAAAAAAAAAAAAAAAAAAACACGTTGGTACAACATCAGTGTATCTCCCTCAGATGCCTCCAAACTCGTAGATTGTGGAAAATTGGGTTTGCTGCCATTATTACTTTACTTAATTTTCTAGACAATTTAAATACAATTTTGGATTCTTAAAACCAGTCAATAAATAAAACAATACTAACACACATACATTATGTACAATTTTTCGTGTTGATCTTAACCATTATTTCTGGATCCGATGTAATTAACCACCATGCATAACATATATCTCGTAACCAACTTATGTTCTGGTCCTTACCGAGCCGCAGAAAGGCTAAATATCCCGAATTTTGTTAAACAGTCTGGACCTTCAGACTCAAAGGAGTTTCGAAAAACGTTTCGAGTTCCTATCAGGTCACGGTACGACCGCGGAACCACCTACCGCGGAAGAACGCGAATGGACAAGCCTGAAATATATCTTAACAAGGAAATCAGACAAAACGAAACACCTTCAGCTGGTGTATGAAGGAAAAGAAAACAAAAGAGATAAATATTTTGCATTATTTGTTTTTTCTTCAGTGTTTTTCTTATTGTGACATATCTTCCTAAGAAGCAGCCAAATTTTCAAGAAGAAAAGGTGCGTTTGCTAGAGCTAGCGTATGCTGTCTGGCCTACTGAGTTCATAAGCGGGCGAAATTTACGGACTTGCGTCTTATGGCTACCCTAGGTTCACACAGAGCAAATCGCGGCGATGAACGAGATTTTTCAATCGCAGCGACAGAAGATTTTTATCGCCTGGATGTTCACACTGAATTTTCTCGGCAACAGAATTTAACGCGAAAAATAATTAAAAGAATTAAAAATAACCCTTAAAATAATTAAATAATAAAAAATAATTAATTTTTCTAAAAGTGAATCATCAAAAGGGTCGTCCATGTTGCTGTTGCGTGCATAACATCGTACTGTCTTCCGATTAAAGTTGAATTTTCCCAACATTGAAAATCGCCTGACAAAGCAACAGAAATCGCCGATTTTGGCGACGAAAATCTCGGCGATGGCCGATATTGCCTCAGTGTGAATGTCTGTGTGAACCTAGGGTTACGGTCACAAAAAGGTTGATTCATTGTGATTCAATAATGTTGGCTAGTGTTCGGATTTTTAAGAAAGATAATGTGCAGTGATGTTTGTAATAATTATCCTGTCGAGTAGTGATGGTTTCATCACAATTTTCCACCATACCAGTTTACTCCTTAAAAGTTTAACTGAAAGACTTTCTGCAGAGCTCTCTGATCGCCTGGAAATTGTCCAAAGGAAAGCAGTGAGAATCATTCCGGGTGATCATAATATTTCACATGAAGAGGCCCTAATTAAACTTGATGTTCCTAAATTTACTGAGCGCAGAAATACTCTTTCAAATTTGGAGCTAAGGTAATGTGTTGTCCCCAGATGGCCCATCTATTCCCCCCTCCCCCCCCTCTTCCGCGCGTCGGTCCAAGAGGAATACTGGCAATCAGTTTTCTCATTATCTGGCTAATTCTTCTGCCCAGTTTTTACGTAGTTTCATCACATCATTTATTTCAGGTCATATCTTGTAAGTGTATTAGCTAAGTTTGTGCCTGTTTTTTTCTTCTAAATTTGTATTCCTCTTCTAGCTTTTAGCTATTTTGACTAAGTTGATGATTGATTGAAAATACCATCTTATTTTGATATCTTGAATTTGAATATTCCGGAATCCTTTTCACTCTGCTAGGTTTTTTTTTTATCTTTTCATGTTTAGCTGTAGTAGTGACTTTCAGAGCCTCGTTTTTGTTTCAAAAGCGCTGCCGCATCGCTGCTGCAGCACTTCTTTGATTTTGCATAATATGCGTTTTTGGATTCCCTTTCTTCTTGGTTGAAGCGGCAGCGCTGCAGCATCTTGCAGGGAAGCACGGACTTGGTCGGGGAGCAAGTCCGTCATTTTCGAGAAGCGCTGCCGTCTTCCTCGGAAGCGCTGCCGTCTTCCTCGGAAGCGCTGCCGTCTTCCTCGGAAGCGCTGCCGTCTTCCTCGGAAGCGCTGCAGTGCAAAAACGGATGTAGAAAGAATCTGTCCGGAATCGGCCGAGAAGTGGACCTGCAGCATGCAACAAAACGAGGCTCAGAATATGCGCTGCTGGCCCTACAAGAAGAAGTTCATCCAGAGGCGGAGAATTTGAATTCCAGTGAAAGCGTTCGTTCCAGTGACTAGTGAAGCGAAGCTCAGAAAAATGTTCAACTGCGATTATAAGGCCACAATTGCATGTGGCTCAAGACAGATTTATTTTTCGGCAATACTCTTGATGACTTTCTCTCCCTTCCAATGCAGAATCTCCGGGTACCTGTGGAAGAAAGGAAGACACGGTGTCACAGCTGCGCTGACTCAGGATTTGAATCATTGAGTTTGAGTCGTTACGGACACGTTTAATCCTTCTTCCTGAGAATCACTGGCGTGTTTTGGACTTATATAGAGTATAAGAGTATATATAGAGTATCGTGAACCGCTGTAGCTCCTAAATGTTCTGACCGTAGAGGTACAAGCACATAGAGAAAGAAAAAGTTCATTCAGTCAAAATCGATAATATGATATGATATATACATACACAAAAAGCCCGAGGGCTGTGACAGTAGATTGCAAAAAACAAACCAAGAGAAAGGCATTATCTATTTACCAAATTCCAACTAGATAAACCCCTCTCGATGATTCACGAAAGCTTAAGGAAGGCGAACTCCGTTAAAGCATTAATCTTTTCTCACTTTAACCATCCATTATTCATCATACACTAATTCGCCAAACACTTCTTGTCTCAACTTATCTAGTTCATTACGTTCACAAATCGGGTGCACCACTTTCTCATTCGTATCCCCCCGCATGGGGCAGTAGTAAGGACCTATCCGACTTAACCCCCTATTATCATACCTCCTCCCATGCCCTAGCCGTAAACAATCAACCCTCATACCATCACCCGCAATAACTCCTCCCTATTCAACCCTCCTTTAAAATAAATACTTTCCTATGAATAGCGGAACAACGAAGTAACGCATTTTTGTCGGGTCTTGATTGGGGTCTGGAAAGGTTTGTTCTTGAACAAGCCAAAGGTTTCGATGGGATCCCAAAAATTTAATATTTGACACAGACAATTGGGTCTTCACTTCGTCAAATCCAGTCTTTGCCAGACTCCTATAACATTTTTACGACTAAAATTTAGAAAAGAACTAAGGCCAAATAGCTATAATCATCTGAGATCAGTGTATTTAAAAAGCCCGAGGGCCATATACACAAACAAACAAAAACAAAAATAGAACTTAAACAATCAGGCTCCTTCTTAATTCTAAACATTTGTCTATGTACACGCCCACTCTAGTAATAACGGCAGGGTTATTATTACTCAAAATTTCAGAAAGTGACAAAATTACACCCTCTAGATAAACTTTCCGTAAATCAGAAAGCTTTGGGCATCTTCGGAGGAAATGGTCCAAATTTTCTTCCTCCTTCTCACAAAGTGGGCAAGCATACCTCCCATCAGGAACCACACTACCTCTCTCAAAAACCTTACTGGGACACACAAAATATTTAAAGAGCTAATGTGATAGTCGATTATGAGGTAAGAAGACATGCTGAAGACGATGATGAAAACCGCTTTCTCACCGGACAAGTAGTTCGTCCTGAATCCGGCAAAAACTGGAAAGTTTGTTAAAACTAAAAGTTTTATTTGAAGTTGATTAGTTGTTCGATTTAGGGGTAAGAGGACATGCTGAGCGCTTATGTGAAAAGCATTTTCTACCCGGCAATTAGTTCGCCCAAAATCCGACCAAAACCGGAAAATTTATTAAAAGCAGAAGTTTTATTTGAGGTTGATTAGATGACAAATTTAGGGGTAAGAAGAGACGCTGTATGTCTGTATATGTCAATTGTTTTTTTAGTCGGACATATAATTCGTCCGGAATCCGGTTGAAACCGGAAAAATTTGTATGATTTTTTCTTTATAGCGATAAGGAGATACGCTGAATTCGTTTCTGAATTTTCTTTTTTTGCTGGACAAGTAGTTCGCTCGGCATTCGGCCGAAACCGGAAATTTGGCAGAAGTAAAGCAGGAAGTTTTGGTCAGTATTGTCAAAACAGATATGGCTTATAGAGGTGTATCTGAACTTGGTTTCTCAGATGATTAGCCTGGCCAAGACTTGATCTGACGGAGACAAGACCCACTTGTCTGGATCAAACAAAAGACTTTTGGGATCCCATCGGAACATTTGGTCTTGTTGTTTGTGTCGGTTATTATACGTATTGCTGTAGTTCTTGAAAGGTTGACGTTTTCAGAGCTAGTATACCTCACGCACGCGCGCACCTCTGCCAATTTTGCACTTTCTCCTTTCAACTTCTTTAATTTACAGACTCGGCTTTACCGTGTTCTCGCTCTTGTGATTCTGTGTAAGTGCAGTAGCTTCCAAAAGCACCTGGCAAGATTTCGCGATACCAAGCACAGCAGTCATCGTGGATAAAAGAGTGTCATTTAGCAAATGAGAAAACCCTGAGCAACATTCAGACGAATAGAACAGATGCACGTTAACGAGTTTTTGAAAATATTGTGTTTACGCGCGCAATAAGGAAGCAATTTCGCTCTTTTATTAATACGAATCTTTTGAAATCTGCATGAATTTAGGGGTTCTTAGCTTCTTGTTATTCAGAGCTTCATAGTTTGAAACTTCGAATTTCAGAATTCATTTAAAATTCCTATTACTGCAAATTTATTATAGCCAATCTGAATCTCCGAAGTGGAGGTTCAACTCCAAATGTTTGAAAAGTGTGCGCGCTATGGTTAGAAAGTTGCTTGATAGGCCTGTTGCGATATAGCCTAGGGCAGTGGTTCCTAACCGGTGGTATGCGTACCCAAAGGGGTACGTGAGACCCTCACAAGGGGTAGACAAAGGTCCCAAAATCAAGCAAGTCTATAGCTTTAATAACTCGTTTAAGTCGTTTTTGAGTCCCCTAACTCAGTTTCGGTATTTTCCTCAGAATCAGATACCCGCTCGTTCATATTGAAATGCCTTATGACAACAAATATCGTATTTTTGGCGTTCTGGTTAGGGTAAAAATTTAGTAAAACAACAGTTCGTCAAAAAAGGGGTACAGAACCTTTTGAACATTGATTAGGGGTACGCGCAGGGGCGTCGCAAGGGAGGGGGGGTGCAGCACCCCCCACGCCCAAAATGTTACTAAAATTGTTCGGTATTTTTTTCGATAGCAGAACTGTTCGATATATTTACGGGGATTCGGTAGTTAGAATCCTAAATAGGCTATCTGTACAAATCTCTTCGGTATAATGATCGGGATTTGGTATAGTTGCCAGTATTCGGTAGTTATCACAAATTTGGTGGGAGAACTTGCTGAAATCATTTGGTAATTTTTCGATGCCGGAAGTCAGGCCCGCATTCAAGAATTTTTTTCGGGGGGGGGGGGGGGGGTTGCCTGTGGGTCGGACAAAAAAGTACAAAAAAGACATAGATTAGAGGGAAAAGCCTGTAAAACTATCTATTTTTGTGTGTTTCGGGGAGGGGGGGGGGTCAACCCCCTAACCCCCCCCCCCCCCTGGATACGGCCTTGCCGGAAGTATTCGGTATATTTATGGAGATTCCGTAGTTACACAGAATCCCGAATAAGCTAGTGGTTCAAAATTATTCGGTATGATGATTAGGATTCGGTAATTTACTCAGAATGATTTCCAGGATTAGGAAGTTAACGACGAATCCTGACTTAGTTCCAGTTTCGATGAAGTGTACCGAATATGAATATTGTTCGGTAGTCTTTCGATACCGAAACAATTCGGTATAATAACCTGGATACGGTAGTTATACATAATCCCGAACATGCTATCGGTCTAAACTTATTCGGTATAATATCTGGGATTCGATAATTTATTCGTTATGATTGCCAGGATTCGGAAGTTACCATAGTAGTTATATAAAGGGGGTTCTGGCCCACCCTTCCCCCAATTTCAAAACCCCATTTTAACATCAATTTCTTAAATTTTAACATCCTTTTTACCAAATTACCCCCCTTTTTAAGAACATTTTTATTTTCTTACTTCCAAAATAAAGGATACAAGAAATGAGAAATATTACCCTTTACTACATATAAAATACTACAATGTACACTACTTCTTTTTTTTTTTTACATTTTTCATTTTTTATTCAAATATTACTGAGTAAACAGTTCTAAATCCACATATGTTTCTTTGTTCTTGTTTTCGCGTACAATCGGTTGCAAAACCAGATTTTTCTTTAAAAGTAATTCGTTAGCAATGGCATTATATTTCTGTGTTATAAACAAATCACAGGGTTTGTCATTATGATTAATAACTACAACCAACTTATCACCATATTTTGTCTTAGCAATTCTCATTTTAACAATAGTATATTTCAATCCTAGAACTAGTTCTTCTTTCCTGATTGTCTCATTGTATTTATTCATTCTGATTGTATTCAAGACTTCCTTTGTGGACTCCATTTATTAGGGGATGATTTTATTAAATAAAAATCCAGACTCACAAACTCACATACATATTTTTGTTAATAATACCTAATGTAGCTTTTCTTTCATAATATATAACACAGTAAACATTATATGGTACGGGTTGATTATCTTTCAACGTTAAACTTATTTCAATATCAGCAGTTGTTCCATTATAAATATTTGACTCGTGTTTGGAAACATCGAAACAGAATAGTGGATATACTTCTTTAAATTCTTCTATACTAACAACACTACCAGTATCAAATGCTAATTGTTTATAACCCAAATGTATGAACCTATTGTAAAGATTTGAGTATTTACATTTATCATCGCTAAAATTACATTTAAGTGGTTCTTCAGGATATTTATCCCCATTAATTCTAAGTTCTATGTCTGTTAAATTCATATGATCAAACACCATATTATTCATTAATTGATTGTTATGCTTTTCATTTTTCTGTAGCATCACAACTACTTTTGTTGGATTGTTTCTCTCAGAAATAACTTTCCAAGTGTGTTCCTTATTTTGACTAACATCGCTTTTATAAGTATTACATGCTTCCCACATCAGATTATGCTTTTTATCCTTAGCAAGACCCTTTTCTAATTCACTCATCATTTCGATACTAGGAGCTACAATAGGAATCTTCCAGGATAAATACTCGATTACTACTTTGAAATTAGTATTTCCATTTCTTATAATCATGTTGTTATCATCATTTCTTCTTAGAAATAATTTATGCGATGCACCTCTGAAGAATCGTTTGTTTCCTTTCAGAAATCCAAACAATTCTGATAATGGTAAATACATATTTACTAATTTACTGCTCTTTGTTCTGTTATATCTTTTTTCAAATCCTTTATTATAATTATTATTATTTCTCAAACTGACTGTTCCACCCCCTGCTGCAGCCCCTGCAGCCCCTGCTACTACTGGAGTTGCAGTAAACGAAGCAATAACAGGATTAATTTCTTTTCCTTGATTATAATCCTTATACCAGAAATGATTTCTTGCTGCACTTCTAGAATAATCATCAGAGTATTCAATCAACTTTGTAACGGTAGTTGTAATACCAACATGATTAATTTTTTCAACCGATTCATCGTTTATTACATATTCAGCGGTACTGAATAAATTAAATCCATTGTTCGTCAAAGTAGCAATATCGGTTGCAGCTATATTATCTCCATTTTCTTTTACTATTCTTACACTAACATCAAGATAACTTTCACTTGGATAAAACCAGGAATCTAATTTCTTCGTTACGAATTCAAACTCTGATTTATTAGATACATTCACATCTGTTTCTCGAATTTCTTTAAATTCGTATTTTACCACTGTATCATCCACAAGCGGTTCGTCAAAAATGTTCCATTGCGGACTGATAACTTTATTTACTGCCATTTATATAAGAAAGAAATTATTAAATAAAACTTATTTCAGAATCTTTAATCCATTTCCAGTCATTAACGTTTTGATCAAGTCCTGACTTCTTTGATTTAAAATCCTTTTATTTGTACCGATAAGATCCTTCATCGATTTTTTGTTTCCAATTACATCAATGAGTTCCTTCTTGTTTACATCGATCAGATCTTTCCCATATTCTATTGCTCTGTTTTTCAACAACTCAAATCTCGGTTTAATAATATTATTATACATTGACATAGCCCCATCTTTTATTTGTTTTGCTGACGTTTGAAATAACTGGGAATTAACAATGTTTTTGAATACACTACCGATTCCACTTCCATACTGCTTTTTATAAAGTAATCGCTTATTATTAATCAACATTTATAGGTAAATAATTTTATTTCACTAATCCTTTAAGCTTTTCTTAAATGCAGCACGTATCCAACGTTATCACCATTCAAATCGATAGGTCTTCCCAACTGATCAGTAATTGTCATTCTCAAGGAGTAAATAAAGTCTTTTGTATTAATAGGAAGGTAGATTAATTGTCTAGGATTCTCAACAATTTGACAACCCGGTTCTGTATTAGGAACAAATGTCCAAATGACATCTGATTTACTTTTGTTTACGATAGAACTGTTTACGAGAGAGCAGTGAATTTGAATTTTATCAACGCTTCTTGTTATATTCGGAAGCTTTGTACCTTCATTGATTTTCTTAGATATCTCACTATCCTTCTCAAATCCTAAAATCTGACACAAGTCACTATTAAATCTAAACATATATTTTTCTTGTAATAGTATGACAAATCTCATAGATGCTGGATTGGATGAAATTACAATAGGACATTTATCTTTTGGGGTATCAAAATACTGACACAAAAAATAATTCAAACAATCATCGTTATACATCCCATTAGGAATAGTAACATTCATCCATTCTGTTGCATTATTATCTTCATCTTTCCTGTATTGAAATGTATTATTTCCAAATTTATCACTTATATTATGCCATGAATACCACAAAGTACACTGATTCAAACCTATTTCATAATCCCAATTACGATTCAATTCGATTGGTTGACTAAATGTTATATCAATGATACTTTCATTACCTTCAATGTTTAACAACACCATTTATTAGAAATATTTTTTATATATTGAATTGTAATTTCTCTTCGTAAGAAATTTATTTCGCATTAACGAATCCAAAATATCAATAGCTTCATTTCTCACCTTGTCAGATGTATTTCCGTTTACTCTGCTACCTATCAAAGTGTATAATTTTGAAATCATTTCATCACAGTTCATAAATATTCCAGTTCCTTTTTGTTGAACTAAAAATGGGGAATTAGTTCGAATGCTGGTTAACCTCTCCTTGTATTCTCTTATAAATTCAAGGATTTCATCATAGCTAGAGTAACCTTTACCTTTTTTCCCGCCATAACTTTGACTTAGAGATGTCAAACGTTCTAGAGCCTCATCTATATCCGTATGATTCTTAATGTAATACGTAGGCATTTTAAAATAAGTATCAGTGCCACCCCGCGATTCTACATGTTTTAAATTAATCTGATTTAACAACTCTTGGGTAATATCTTTATTCATATCAACGGATAGTGGTCCTAAATCGGGAGAAGGTTCTAAAGCGGGTGCTCGACTCACTTCCTCTGAATTTGGAATCTGTAAAGCTGTTTTAAATGTATCACCTAATCTGATAAACCGTCTTCTTGAATTATTATCACCTTCCTGTAGTTTATTAATTATCGTTTCAGCGTTCTCTTGTAATTTTTTGATGGTGTCTTTAGTGTTTTCTTTTTGTGCTATAATAACTGGAGCGTTTAACTCTGAAGCATATTCCCGAAATCCTGCCTTCTCCATCTCATTTTGTTGAACCTTTCTTCTCTGAACTTCTCTGTTCTTCACTATATCTGATAACATATCACTCAAGCGTCTTGAATCCATTTATATACAAGTAATTTTATTTCATAATAAATTTTGAAAGTTCTTTTTCATAAAACCCTCCTTGAATTAATTCCCCACTTTTGTCAGATATTTCATAAGTAATGGGAATGGTAGGTCTGATGGTTGCTATCTGAAATACTTCATCCGTATAATTAGGTAAATATCCTTTATCGAAAATACTTTTTTCTTTTTTAATTCTGACTAAATCCCCTACTTTGACGTTTCCTGTGATTTTGTAGTCATCTACTGGAGGAAACAGAGCACTAAAAACCTTTTTCTGATTAACCTTTTTACTAGCATCAACTGGTTTCATTTGTATTGAACGGTGGTACGAGTTATTATAATTACTCACAAATAAAGGTAAAATATCAATCCAATTAGTAGTGTTATTGTGAGTGAAATATTTCCATAACTTTTCTTTAAGCGTTCTGTTGAATCGTTCTACAATTTGCGCTTTCAATTCGCTTTCAGATGCAAACCAGTGTATGCCGTTATTTTTCAAAAAAGTTTGAACATTTCTCATCACAAATTCTTTACCTTTATCAGTTTGTAGTTTCTTAGGAATTCTTTCTTTAAATATAACACTGAATGCTTTTATTATTTCAGCACCCATTTTGTCTTTTAGAGGGATACACCAAGCATATTTACTAAAGCAATCAATAACAGTTAAAATGTAATTTGTTTTATTATTTTCTTTATTATATTTCTGCATGTCAACTAAATCAGCTTGCCATTGCTCATCAACATAGTGAACATACACTCGCCTCCTTTCAAAGTTATGATAGGAAGGTTTGTGTAACGTATACACATTCTCATTTTGCAACACATTTTTTATTTTATCCTTGGAAACCTTAACACCATTTTCTTTTAATTTTCTGTAAATATCATCCACACCTGAATAATTAGAATAATACGTCTTTAAAATATCTGTTTCTGCGTTGAGGTTTTTTTTAAAAAGCGATTTTTCCTCGATCCGCAAATAACACAATTCCCTTTCAGCATTGGAACATTATTTTTTTGTGACACTGCCTTAAACATTGATTCAGTGTCAGTGCTCTTTTTACATTTCATACAATAAATCTCCATTTATTAGAAAACAATTTTTATAAACGAAAAGCTACCAACCCTTCATTTTCCGCTGGATGTAGGAAATGCAGTGAAAACCACAGTTTAATTCATCTATATTTTGAACAGCAAGATTTTCATAAGCTATTTTTTTCTTTGAAGTTTTTAGATATTTAACTATTTCTTTTCCTGGAGGAATACCGAAAGAATCGAAAAATTCGACATGGGGATATTCAGGTAGATTACAATAGGCAACCCAATGTGTTCCAGGCATTCCACGTTTGTCATAGTTGATTACACCACATTCCGAATCGTTTATATGTTTGGGTAGCGTATCTAAAGAGAACACACCTCTAAACTGTGGTATACTCCCTAATGCATCCATAATATCAAAATTGGTTAGAGGTCCTACTTTACTTTTGCTTCTTTTTTGATGTCCCCGTTTTTTGACTTCCTAGGCCTTCCACGTACCCCATTACCCACAACTTTTTGTGTTCCAGGAAGTTTAAGCGCTCCACCTATGTTGACATCATCGGTTTCCTTCCCACGTACGCCATTACCCACAACTTTTTGTGTTCCAGGAAGTTTTAGCGCTCCACCTGTGTTGGTCATTTTATCCATAATTTTCTTACCAGCGAATGTACCCAAAGCAGCAGCACCACTTGTTAAAGCTGCCTTACCAAGGGTAATTGCTAGCGGTATTAAAAATGGAAGTAATCCACCCTTTTGAATCGCTTCTTTCATCTGTTTGTATGATACATCAATATCACAACCCTTATTATTCATTTTACATGTTTCAATTTTATCAATTTGTCGTTTACTTAAAAGTAACTTAACTGGTTCTCGTTCATTTTGTCTACTATGACTAACACGTATCTGACATTTTTGTTTAGCACCAAAACATTTCTTCAGCTTTCCTTTCTGAAGCTTTGATAAATAAACTGTATACTCCATTGTTTCAACCATTTATTAGGGAATAAATTTATCTTATAAAATTTATTTACCAGCCATCATTTTTTCTATTCTGGTAACGAATGGTTTGTCAACAGGTTTTAGCTCTAGCTCTAGAAGCCTTTTTAAAATATTTACTACTGCTCTTTCAATATTATCGATACGAGTTTTTTGACCAGCAATCTTTCCTTCAATTATACCGTTATGGGTGTGTTGCCCCAGAAGCTTTTTGTCATAATCTAAAAGATTCATAGTTAACGTTGCTAAATTAACAGCATCATTTTTGTTTCTAGGGTTTTGAACATTTGTTATCAACTTGTTTTCAGCGTTAATCTCTTTATCATTAACTCGAACTATTTCTTTTACAAATAACCCTTTATCTTTGTTCCTTACCAACGAATTATCAGGAGAATCATCTATCGCAGTTAATCTGTTGATATCTTCGCTAAAGTATTGGTTGGCTTGCACTTGTCCTGCAGTCATTTGTTCTTTAAATTGATTCATAATCACAGTCATAGATCTTAAGCTAATAGCATCCTTGTCTGCCTTGGCATCACCTAAATTTATAATTCGTCTATCATGTAGGTTAATGTTACCATTTTCGTCAGTAACTTTCGATTCGTTACTAACCTTTTTTCCAACACTACCAAATTTATTCATTTATTATAGAAATAAATTATCCGGTAAATTTTTCAAAGTTTTTCCTGTACTTAAGGGTTTTATCTTTTATTTTTAAATCTATGAAGAAAAAACCGTAGCCCTTGGTTGCCGTCTCGAATTGTTTGAGAAATTTTTCATTGTCTATACTGGATACATGGCTTTGTCTTATTAATTTTACTTCTTTTGGATTAGAACACTGAAAGAATGCAAAATAATTGCACTGGAGCCTTACCACCTTTGGCGTTTTATGATAGCTCTGTGATAAATAAACAATCGAGGCATTTTTCTTTCTTCCTCTTATGAATAAATCTTCTATTTTCTTCTGGTCTTTTTCAGTAACAAAATCGTCAAAGATAATCAAGTTTTGGTACTCGGGGTCTAAGTCGTCAACATCGACAATATCATCAAGATTGTTACTTACTGTTAAGACTTTCGATTTGCATTGTGACTCCAAAGTGGTTAAATTGGTTATAAGGTCTTGATATTTATCTTCTTCAAGATCTTTAGCATACAAGTATATTCGGTTGAAACAAAGATATTCATAAATTAAATTCAAAAGAAGGTTAGTTTTCCCTGTTCCAGAACTACCACAAATTAAGAGTCTAAATGGCCACTGAGGTGCAAGGTCGTGCTTATTCTGATAAGTGTTCTTTTCACTAAAATCATAGACTTTGATTGGAGCCTTTTCATTCATTTATTTAGGAAGAATTTTTCATTATAAGATTTACTTGAGTATTTTAAGTATATACTTGAAGTTTTGAAGTAGGTACTTGATTTTTTTAAGTAGGTACTTGAATTTTTTAAGTAGGTACTTGAAGTTTTGAAGTAGGTACTTGAAGTTTTTAAGTAGGTACTTGAAGTTTTGAAGTAGGTACTTGAAGTTTTTAAGTAGGTACTTGAAGTTTTTAAGTAGGTACTTGAAGTTTTTAAGTAGGTACTTGAAGTTTTGAAGTAGGTACTTGATTTGATTTAAGTAGGTACTTGAATTTAATGTTTATAACCTAAAGGCAAAGTTGTAAATTTATCGCTTGATACTATCCTTTTATCATCCTTAGGATCTAACGCTTTTTTATTCTGTTCTTCTAGAAACATATTGTGCTTGTATGATCTTAAGTTATACTGGGTTATAGAAAGGTTTTCCGTTTTACCAAACAGTACATCCTTATAGTTTTGAATCGTAATTTTATCTTTAACTATATTGGTTTTTATTCCTTTCAGTTTTTTGCTAGCTTTTGAAGGGTCTTGGTTGTCCTTTAAATAAGCATATACTTTTGATCGTAATCCAACAAACTCTGTCATAACCTGTCCACCTAATTCATCTTTCATCATTCCTATCACTTTCTTATTTACACTAGGAAACCCATATGGATTATCTTTCGCATAATCAGATGTATCGAACCTCTCATTCAAATCTTGTTTGATATCTTCATAGAAATCTTCGGTTCGAATGTCGTATATGAAAGAATCAGTGTCCATATAACACAAATCAATTTTATCTCCATATTTAGGCTTCATATAATCATAATGGAATTCATACATCAATAACTTGGATAGTTCCAATACAGCAAAGCCGATATACATTGGTTTGTCTAATTTTATCTTTTCCTTCGACATTCTTGCCACTGAAAAGTTTTCACTGAATATTATTTCAGATTTAAAGTTGGGTTTCTTTATTATTTTTTCTCCTGTTGCATCATCCGTTATTATTTCCATATCCGCTCGCTTCCTTACGTTTTCCATAGTTTTTCCAAAGCAAGCATTATTCATCAGTTTAAAGAAATCCTTTTCAAAATCATTTGTACCTTTAGTTCTAAGTGCTGTGTTGTGGTCTATATATCCTTTTAAGTAAGCACTTTCAGTGAATCCTAGTATTCTGTGTACTCTCTTCAATATCAAGCCTTTTTGTAAATATAATTCTAGATTCCTGTGGTGAACTACATAGTTGGTTTTATCTAATACTGTGGTACATAGCTTACCGTTAAAGTGTTCGGGTGCTAATGGTAAATCCTTGTGTAATTCGTGTAGTTCTTTTGGATATTCTAAATCTACTTCATATATAGCACCTACATTCTGTAATTTCATTATCGAATTGATATGAGTTTTTAGATGGTTGTAATACTCGATTGATTCGTATTCATTCCTTTCTTTCAAATCATCCGGTTTGGAAATGAATTGGAAATCATTCGCTGGTAAATTCTGCGACATTGCCCACCCATATAAATTATTAGCATCTAAATACATTAAATAATTAGATGGCTTATTCTTATTATAATCACTTGTATATTTATTATTTGCTTTTGCGTATCTTTTTATACATTGGGATACACCACCTCTTATTCCCTTTTCAATGAATGTATACATGTCTTCCTTTGAGAATAACGGCAAGTCTACTTTCGAATGCTTTAGGAAAGCATTCCATGTTAGTCCTGGAGCTGAGAAGTAATGAAGTGGATCCAGATCATAATTATGTATACAAACGTTCCTGAAATTCTCCACAACGTCTGATAGAATTAACACATCACTTTTTAGATATAATTTGGTATAATCAAGTAATGTTTCACAGTTAAATTGCTTCCATATAGATACCGCTCTTTTATAATCACTTTTGTCAATACCTTTCCCTGTCAACCTAGAATAAAAGCTTTCTATGGATGGTAAGTTTGTACAATTCATTTTATCGAAACTGTCTACGAATTCATACGGATATACCCCTTTTTTAATTATTTCTTTGAATTCATCGTCATTTTTGAAGCTGTTAGATGTGAATTTGAAATTCTCTCTTAGATGATTACAGGGTACTTTGCAATCACATTTTGCTAAATTTGCTGATAGTTTGTCTAAAGATGAAGCCATAAATCTAATCGAATCTATAAAC
Source organism: Branchinecta lynchi (assembly GCA_023053575.1). Classification (NCBI taxonomy): domain Eukaryota; kingdom Metazoa; phylum Arthropoda; class Branchiopoda; order Anostraca; family Branchinectidae; genus Branchinecta; species Branchinecta lynchi. Next base: position 3,927,612 of record JAKZAP010000003.1, on the reverse strand, counting down.
CGGATCTCATATTTTATTTCCGTATCCGTCTTTCTTATACTTACTGATTTCGAGAATGATATGAAACTTTCTGCACTTTCAAAAATTCCGTTATCAGGTATCAATTCTCTAACAAACAGATGGGAATCATATTTAGATAAATTTTTTCTTTTTAGATATTTGAGGACCAACTAATCTGCTCAGATCCTTTACCAGTACATAATGATTATCGAAATACAATAAATGAACGATATGTTTTGCAGTTTTCCCATTAATTGTACTTTTTAGTATATGACTTCTGATAATTTTCTCTTTTTCAATTTGAAATAAACAAATCTTAATGTTGTATCTATTTTCAAATTTGTGTATATCTTTAGTATCCATTGGGAAGTTGGTAACCCCTTCGAAATCAAATTCGTTTTCATATTGTTTATAATTTGATAGTCTATCAACATGATCCTTAGCTGGATGTAGATTTGCTAAGATAGACCAAAGGAAACATTTCTGGTCGTTATTTTTTATATTTATACACGCTTTTTTATTTTTTACGAAATCTGGTAGTATTTTAAACGTTCCTCCCATGTAAGATTCTATTCGCGTCATCCTATAATCAATTCCTTCATACCGACTAAATTGTAGCCCAGATCGAGGGGTATTACTTAAAGAACTAAGTCTCTTGTTATTATCATTCAAATGATTATGAGCAAGAATGCTATTTTTATTTAAAATCCAAGAAGTACTGTTGTAATATACTACTACTTCTTCATCATTCTCCTGTCGATGGAAAATAACCTGAGTTACAAACTGAACTCTATATTGATTTATTTCGTTCATTCGCCGCTGTATATCTGCGAAAGTAAAAGCAATAAGAGTATGCTCCTCAACTCCATTACCTTGAACTGAAACGTTTACAGTGAATATATTCTCACTTTCGCTAAAAATAGTAGGCTGTTGTTCTTCTTCCGTTCTAAATACATGATCAGGAATTAATTTTTCTTGTTTAATTTTTTTCTTATTTATGAAGAGAGTTGATAAATCGACTACTTTTTCTTTATTGTTATCACTTCTTTCGATTTGAGCTCTAATGATATTACTATTTTTCTTTATAGTATCTTCGTGTTTTTTAATAATATTATTATAGTATTCTCCAACTCTTTTTAGTACTTCTTCTCGGTTTCCGCGAGTTGATAGGTTCTTGTTTTTCAGAAATCTTTTTAATTCGCTTGTCTCTTTTTCTTTGTTATCATTGTATTCTTGTTTTAGTTTTGTAATGGTGATATTATTTTCTCTTATCTCATCTTCCAGAATGGTTCGTAATCTCGGTTCTGGTTTGTAGTCGGATGGTCTGTTCTTATTATGAGTTCTTTCGTTTCTGCGTTCAATTTTAATTTTATCTTCTGCTATCAAAATATACTTATTAAGATGGTTTATTATATTATTTGTTATTTCATGTTTCTTAGCTCCATTTGTTTTGATTTTATTAATTTTCGCATAAGTCCGCAGTTCATTATATGTGTATAGCGACAATCTTTGTATAACCACTTTGTTGTTTGATATAACCTTTTTACAAAGCTGAATAACCTCTGCAGTATTCATCATTTAATAGGGGAACATTTTTATTAATGAATTTCCCAGTCTGCGTTTTCTCAGTCGTAAAGAAAATCATTGAATTTCTATTACCTTACTACTCTGTGAGAAAAATGTGTACACGGATTTCGCACATTCTTCACTACTCTTCATGTGACAAATGTGTGTGTGTAGTGGAATCCCACTTTTCGTACTACTCTTCATATGACAAATGTGTGTGTACTGGAATCCCACTTTCTGTACTACTCTTCATTTGACAAATTTGTGTGTACTGGAATCCCACTTTCTGTACTACTCTTCATTTGACAAATTTGTGTGTACTGGAATCCCACTTTCTGTACTACTCTTCATTTGACAAATTTGTGTGTACTGGAATCCCACTTTCTGTACTACTCTTCATTTGACAAAAATCATATATTTTTTTAAACTTTGACTCACAAGCTAAAAAAAAAAGAGAACCATACTGTAAAAGTAGCCTAGATGGTGGGTGTGTGGAAATTCGAAAAAATCAAATAATTTTTCGAAGCAATTTTATTATATAATAAATGGAAGAATTAGAAAAGAAAATGTATGTTTACCGTCGCAGTTACAAGTACTACAATCGTATAAGTAATAGCTTACTTGTATCCAAATTCCTCTTTTCGGCAGCAGGAATGTCTGCGTTTCTAGTGCTACCTTTAGCTTCTTTAAGTTTGGGTGCTGTTATCATCGAAATAATTGAAAAGCAGTTAAGCATTGCTGATAGAAAAGCAGAATTTAGGACAAATTACAATTTTTATACTGAGTTGTTCTCGATGCTAAAATGCGGACAGTTAACAATTGAGGAGGTACTTCAGAGAGAAACAGAGATGCGTAAAACCTTTCGATTTTTTCCTCGCGAAAAATACATGAAACAGGTTCGCTTGAACGGTTATAAATATTGTAAGAACGAAACTATCAAAATACAAGAAAATTTACCAAAAATATAAAATTTTTGCAAAACCTCCCACCCCAGACTTTGAAGATTGAAGATGTTGTTAAAATATCATATCTACACACATATACATATGTCTGGGGTAGCCCCGTATGGGGAGGAAACTCATCTCAGAGTTTTTTTCGCCATCACTCACTATCAACGGATTGCTGGTAGTGGGATTCGATCTCACGACATCGTTGATACAATGGTTTCTAAGTTTGCACGACTTAGAGCATTCTGCCAACGGGGCCCGAAAAATCTCCGCAACGAAATGTTTTGTGATGTGAATCATCTAATGCGCAATGAGATTTCCTGTTTTTTGTTGCCTTAAGAGCTTTATCAGTACTAGAGGTAGAATTGTTGGTTACATTGAGGAGATTTTAATTTGATGATGTGATGAATATCGATTTGGATTTTTTTTTTACATTAGATATTATCAATAAAAATATGTATGTGAGTTTGTGAGTCTGGATTTTTATTTAATAAAATCATCCCCTAATAAATGGAGTCCACAAAGGAAGTCTTGAATACAATCAGAATGAATAAATACAATGAGACAATCAGGAAAGAAGAACTAGTTCTAGGATTGAAATATACTATTGTTAAAATGAGAATTGCTAAGACAAAATATGGTGATAAGTTGGTTGTAGTTATTAATCATAATGACAAACCCTGTGATTTGTTTATAACACAGAAATATAATGCCATTGCTAACGAATTACTTTTAAAGAAAAATCTGGTTTTGCAACCGATTGTACGCGAAAACAAGAACAAAGAAACATATGTGGATTTAGAACTGTTTACTCAGTAATATTTGAATAAAAAATGAAAAATGTAAAAAAAAAAAAGAAGTAGTGTACATTGTAGTATTTTATATGTAGTAAAGGGTAATATTTCTCATTTCTTGTATCCTTTATTTTGGAAGTAAGAAAATAAAAATGTTCTTAAAAAGGGGGGTAATTTGGTAAAAAGGATGTTAAAATTTAAGAAATTGATGTTAAAATGGGGTTTTGAAATTGGGGGAAGGGTGGGCCAGAACCCCCTTTATATAACTACTTACCATGAACCTGGAAACTCAGAAGAGGTCGACTGAAGCACTGGTCGCAGACAAAAGGGATGATGTATGATATCATCGATAGTCCTTACTTTTATTTTGGATTCCAAAAAGAATATCTGTTCATAAATATTTCGAAAATTCCGCCTGCAGCACTTTGCGGAATATTCCAGTTTTAGGATTGAGATTTCGAAACATTAAAAGCTAGAATTTGGATGGAAATTAAAATTAAAAGCAACAAAAATTTCGCCTGCGGCGCTCACTATATGTGATTATGGGTAGTATATTGACTAGGCTATAGTTGCTGCTACTGCCGGAACGTCGCTCCATCCGGTTTCTGAAACTTCTTAGAGTCTCGGTATTTAATCAACGGTAAATGATAGAATTTGTGAGAGAAGCAGTTAGATTTTAGCCTACAGAAAAAAAAAAATAGTTTTCGAAAATTTTCGCCTGCGGCGCTTGATTTAATTTTCTATTGGCTATAATAGATAGAAGCAGCTACTGCAATTAAGCCCGGCAATATATTCTCCATGTGGGCTTCGCCAGAACGCTGCCTAATAGTCGGCTTATCGTCTGTCATGCTGCCCTTTATTGTTAATCTTCCTACGTAATCGTTTCTGTTCCGTAATTTAAATCTCAAATTCTTAGTTCTAGGATTCGGTAAAATTTTGGCTCTGCACCCCCCCACCGAAAATGCACTTGCGGCGCCCCTGGGTACGCGGTACGGAAATGGCTGGGAACCACTGGCCTGGGGGGCTAAAGTACATGCTGAATCCGTATATGATATTTATATTCTTCGCCGGACAAGTAATTTGATTGGAATTCCGGAAAAATTGGAAGTTTGGTTGAAATGCCAGAACACTGAAGACGATTATATCTTTCGATTGGGGGTAAAAATGGATGCCGAGTCCGTATCCTTTCTTAGTTTTATCAGCGGATTAATCGTTTTGTCGTAATCAGTGATGGAAACATGGATGTAATCCAATAAACTGGTTGGAAGGTTGATGTACTTGCAAATGGCACTGTGAGTTGGTAAACACTATTTGTTCTCGCCATGGGTGGATAGTTTGGTCGGGATCCTAGCAAAGCCGGAAGTTTACGAATGAACCTAATTAAATCTGATATTCTTTTCGGTAAAATTGTTACGAATTAATTTTGCTGAAAGGTCTGTTACGGGTTTCGAAAATCTGTTAGACTCGATTGTCTGGACCAGAGAAGTCCTCAAAATATTCCCCTTTGGGATCCCATCAAAACTTTTGGTCTAATTAATCATTGATCATGCGCTGTAAATATTCTCCTTTGGGATCCCATGGGAACCTTCGGTCTTGATGGTAGTTCATCATCAGGTCGAATGGCAACACTGGCTGTGACTGGGATGTAAGAGATATTTTAAGTGCAAAGATATTCGAAATTCAGGAAATGTTGAAGAATAGCAAAATTCGTTTGATTTCCAGTTCAGCGCTCCAAGTCGACTAGTTTCTGTTAGTCCCACATTGTCTCATAATCAATACTTGAGTAGGCATAGTAAAAAGTCAAATGGCATATGGTAGTGGGTAACTTTAGTAAGGTATTGGGTAGTGGATAATGCTTACGTAATTGATTTCGCTGAAGGCTCTGTTACAAGCCTAGGGGTTCCGACAGGCTCTTAAATATTCCTCTTTGGGATCTCACTGAAACCTTTGGGCTTGATTAGTAGTTGGTCATCGATAAAACACCGGATATGGCCGAAATGTCTGTTTTGTTGAAGATGGACCCGTCTCAAGATGGCGGTCTTGTATCGCAGTCGCATGTCAGCGAGCAGTTGTAAAACGGGTACTTGGAAAATAGGGGAAGTGACGGATGGCTGGCCCTCAGCCGCGCATCAAATGAAGGCTACTTAAACATGACGATCACCTGCTTGTAGCGCAATATACGAATGCTGTGTTTATCCTTTTAGTGTACTATATAATTAAACTTTTAAAGGACCCCTCTTGCTTATTCTGCCTTTTATAATATACTTAGCTCCCATATGGAATTATAGGCTTCTAAAATCCCCACCTTTCTCCATTGTTTCCTTTCGGAACTACGAATCTTTAACGCTTTTTCAGCCTTGCCGAGTTTTCCCGTCACCCAACGAAAAGTTTGCCGGAATCTTCATTGTCCGCTGACAAAACTTTCACACATAACGATGTGACAATCTTCTGTTTATTACTTCTTTTATTTGCTTAGTTTTCCCACTTTTAAACAAAGGCACGTTCAGTTTTCAAATCTTTTGCGCCCAGAAGGTGCGTCGGAGAGCAGGAAGGCTGGATATAATCGACAAGCGCTAACAAGAGAATCGCTAGTTTCAGTTGGAAAGTATTGGTCATTTTTTAAAACGTTTTTTCTGACCCATTTTATAGGGAAAAGATCAATTCTAGTAAGAGTTGTGCTTTAACATTCAAGCTTCTTGGCATAGTGTCGTCAAGCGGTTACAAATAAATTAGTACTATTATCAGGGACCCATACATTTCCTGTAATGACTCGCCATTCAGGGGGCTTGTCATCTCCTATGCGTCTATGTTGCTATGTTGCCCGAGCCTCACCTAGTTTCCAAAAATTCCGCTTGGGTCGAATCGGCGTTCTTGCTCAGATAGACAAAATTTGTTGGCACAAGTCAGGACTATTCAGCATGCCACCAGGTACCGAAGCTAGGACAAAAGATCCAGGATACTCTTCCATTACAGAGAAATATCCCTTGTTCAGCACAACAGCTGCGAAAAATTGTGTCTATCTTGATAGTCGGGTATTTTATCCTCGTGGGTATTTCTCGAACTATCTGGCGCTCGGTCAACAGCGCATCGGAAATCTCTCATTGACAAGCCCCCTGAAAGGCGGGCGAGTCCCTGATAGTAGTACTAATTTATTTGTAACTCGACTGCGTAATACAGCGAAGTATACAAATATGGGAAAGGCCCAAGCCAAGTATTAAACCGGACAAAATAGCTGATCGTGATTACACTTGTATAACACGATTACAATTGTATAAAGCAATGGTAAGACATGTTAACATAGGACCAGATGTTGCCTGCTCCATCTTTCAAAAGTATGCCACAACCTCACGCTGACGGATAAGTTTCAAGTTCAGGATTCAAGTAAAAAAAAAAAAAAATCTCCTCATCTCTACCAAAAGTCATCGACAACTAGACTGGATACAACCAGCGCATGATCTTTAATCCTGTTTCCTGGCCCAAGGCCATACATTTCTGTTATCTGATGTGCAACCGACAACTGTGGGGGGAGTTGGAAAGGGGGTAGCCTGCCATGACACGCTTAGAGTGGAGGGATCGAGATGAAACTTGATATGATCCACTTCGAGCTTTAGCTATTTGGAATAAACTTGATTGATTGATTGAAAATTGATTGAATGAAGAACAAACACAGATCCCCTAGATGTATCGTTGACATAGTCGGATCGGATCCGGCACTGTGGGGGGAGTTGGACGGTGGTTCCCAGAATTCCGGTTTTCACGGGTTAAGGTACTTCCAGGTGCGCTAGGACGATGAAACTAGGCAGGCTTATCAGGGACCCGGCCAGATTGACTTGAGAATAGTCACTTCTTCGATCCGACCATCGGGTGGGGGGAGAGGAGAGGGGGAAATCCGGGATCTTGAGGCAAGCATAACTTTCGAAGGGGGCATCGGACACAGATGAAACTTGACAGTTGGACAGAGCTCGGATCCCGAATGTCACATTTGATGTCCGGACGAGATCCGACAACTCTAGGGGGAGAGGTTGGAGGGGGAACGGAAATCACGGGACAGGCTTAGAGTGGAGGGATCGGGATGAAGCTTCGTGGGAACAACAAGGATGAGTTATGAATACATTTTGATAGAAACGGACCGGATCAGCGTATTTTGGGGGGGGGGGGGGCTAGAGGGGTTTTCGCGGAATCCCATTGATCGCGAGTTGAGGTACTTACCGATGCACTTGCGATGAAATTCGGCAAGTGTATTAGGGATCCGATGAGATTGATTTGGAAGCAGTCCTTTCCCCGATCCGGCCATCTTCGGGAGAGTGGAGGGAATTAGAATCCAGATTGCCGGGATTTTGTGTCATGCATAACTTTTGACCAGTTGGTCGGATCTAGTTAAGGAAGTTCGGTAATAGACAAGAGGGCGTGTTTCTGATCTAACGATACAGTTTCAGAATCCATGAGGGCCCATGATTTTGTGTACCTCAATATGCTTACAAATGAGGTTTTAGTGCCCTTAAATCTTACCGCAAAGTGTGGGAAAAATTTTCATAAACGATACATTTTATGATATCCAAGGGCCCAGGATCATCTGTGCCTCAAGTATATGCTTACAAATTCAGTTTTAGTCCCCTTAAAGTGCGCATCTTAGCCGCAAAGTGCAAACAAAATACTTTCGAGCCAACGATACACTTTCTTGATCCCAAGAGCCCATGATCATTTGTGCGCCAGTCCTTTTTTTTTTTTTTTTTTTTTAAGAACTAAGGAGTACAAAATAATGTATAAAATGAACTATGCCTAAACCATCTGGTCTATTCAGTGACACATTCGCTTAAAAATAGCTTCCTTAAACTGCGTATTGAAATGGCAAAGCATATTTTTGACTAAACCATACATTTTCATGAATCCGAAAGCCCCACGGGCCATGATCTATCTGTGACTCAAGACAGCGAAAATTTTAGCTGATACCCTTATACTACGTATGCTTGCAAGTGCCATGTGAGCTTAAAACTCGTGTTATTATTTCTTTTATTATGTATACTCGGCTTTCCAAAATGCCGGGTGAAATTAAATTACTTACTCCTTTGCTGTACTGACAACCGTCTATTTCCATTTATTTTTCAGCCTCGGTGTCCTCCGCAACCTGATGTCGTCGAGCTTGGTTGCCAATTAGTTCCGGACCCAAGTGATGACTGCTGTATGGTCGTATCTTGCAGTAAAGATCAAGGTAATGGATTTTCCGTTTTTTCCGGTAAAAGCCAGGCTTCACCTTCCAGATTTCCGGGGCTTCCGTACAGTTAAGCCATCCCTTCCGAATTTTCATGATCATGATGACCGCTGATTTTGCTGCTCTTCAGCGTTTTTTAGATGTCCCCTTCGCAGTTCACATATCTCTTGCATCCCAGTCACAACTGTCAATCACTCTCCCTTATCTCGCGAAGGTGTTACCTCTATGGCACCTTCCAGACATCTGGAACCTGGGGTGTCCAACGCCCCGCCCCGCATTTCCAGACGTTTTGGCCTGGCTCCACCCTCCAGATCCGTCTCGACGAAAACGGTTGTCTGGATTCGCGGTTTGCATACCGTTGGAAGCGTGTTCCAGCCGTCTAACAATAGTAATTATTAGTTACTATTTTCGTTCGAACCTCGATCGTGCTCCATTGTACTTACCGTAGTTACTACGCGTGATGTCACAAATTCTGGCTTTTCGCCGTCAAGGCTGGAACAATTTTCTATCTTCCAGCAGAATATTATGCCACGGGTGAATCCGACCAATCAGGTTACAGAGAAGCGAGTTACCACGCTCCCAAGTATGGTAAGCAAGTAGATATTATTAGTTACTATTTCGAGAAGGTTGGAACGGTCAGCGTTGGAACGAAAATAGTAACTAATAGTTACTGTTGTTAGAAGGGCGGAACACGCTCTTCGTGAAAAGTTACTACGCTGCCCGTTCCAACCTTCTCGAAATAGTAACCTAGTAACTATTTGCTTACCACGCTCAGGAGCATAGTAAGAGTGATAACTAGGAATCCATGCGCCAAGAAGCCACGTCGAATTCGCGACGTCATGCGTAGTAACTACGGTAAATAGGATGGAACACGCTCTAATTGACAGGAGAGCCCTTGCAACACCGCAATTAGCCGCCAGATTTTGAAATGTTGTTCACGATTAATAATTGACCGCGGGTTTTTGGATCGTAACCGGATGTTCAAGTTCGAGTGTTTTTAATTTTACACAAAAATACAAATACATGACACAAGCACTGTGGAGACACTAATTCGAACATGCAGTGCTTGTTAAAAATTTTACTATAACAACAACAACGTACCCTATAAATCTAACACAAATTATATATCTTGTAATATACCGGATGTTTCCGTTGGTCATAATTTTTCCAGTAACATTTCCTTAAGATTTGCATAAGGATCAAGGTAGGCTAATCGATTTTCGGGTTTTTTCGGTGATATATCCGGTCAGTTTACATACGGTCAAAAATTACTGGAGAGCCATTGCTATACCACAATTAGCCGCCAGTGTTCAACATGATCGTTATTGTACGTTACTAGTAATTATTGGAACGGAACGAATCGGCTGGAACAATTTCTATTTTCGAACAGAACATCATGCCACAGGAATCCGGCCAATCACGTTACAGAGATATGTAGTTACCACGCTTACTACGCTCCCAAGCATGGTAAGCAAATAGTAACTATTAGTTACAATTTCGAGATGGTTGGAGCGGTCAGCGTATTAACTTTTTACGAGGTTGCAACGAAAATAGTAACTAATAGTTACTATTGTTAGAAGGGTGGAACACGCTCCAAGGTAGGCTAATGGGTTTTCCGGTAACATTTCCGGCCGATGTGCATAAGGTCGAATTGACACAGCTTGTAGTGTCGCAATTAGCCGCCAGTTTTCACCATGATCGTTCATGTAGGTTCACGGTTAATCAATTGACCGTGGCTTATTCCGACGCGTAACCAGATGTTCGCGGCGTTGTGAAGATTTTTGCTATTAGTATTATTAATAATAATAGCCGCCAGCTTTCAACAGTGCGGGATCGCCAAAGAGGCAGAGTGGGTTCCTAATATGGGCCCCGCTATTTATAGCAGATTAGTGAAAACGACTCAAAGTAATGTTGAAAACCAGTGCCGGAATAAGCTCTGTTGAGGCCGTGGAGCCTTCGACCCCCCCCCCCCCCCCTGAAAATTATATTATAGTAATGTGCTCGTACACCGCTCTAAATGAGGACAACCAACACTTCTATGGATGTGATCTTCCCCGTCTTCCGGTGGTGCTTTCTATGCGTACACTGGATTACGTTTCAGAGTTTAAGTATTTAGGTTTTTTGATTAGTAATAAGGTGCGGGATGATTCCCATATTTTAGAGCTTACCCATAGCCTATGTAAGCGGGGGAACGTCCTAATTTGGAAATTTAATGACGTGAGTCTTGTTGTTAAAGTGCATTTGTTTAGGACGTACTGCTATTCATTTTTCGCGTTACCCCTGGTGTATAACCATACGAAAAGATCAAGTTTGAACCTAGAAGCTTGTTATAAGCGTGTTTTCCGTCGGTTAGCAAAGCTACAATTCCGAGCTAGCATCAGCCAAGCGTTTGTGTCGAACCATTGTTGCACATTTATTGAAATTGAAACGAAGTTGAAAACATCGTTTTTTTGTCGTCTAATTGAGTCGCGGAATGATTTAGTGGAGTTTGCTGCAAACCCACTATTCTTCAATCTTCCGATATGGAGTCATTTGCTCGACCCTGAGCCACCATGATGTAGATAGTTTGTACTCGCTTGTTATATTTTAACTTTTTGTGTTGTTTATATGGCTTACGCTGAAATAAAAAGTGTTATTATTATAATTATTATGAAATATACAATTTGCACCGAAACAATTTAAGACAGCTAAATGATAATATTTAATTTAATATTTTGTAATTTTTTTTGTCAAACTATGGTTGATCCTATTATGCCAGGTTTATGTCGTTCGACCTTGTGACTGGGTTTGATCCTCCATTTACACTTGTTTTATACAGAAGTGATACAATTAAGATCAAACACTGTCGGAAGTTTGAAAACAAATAACACTGTCATGGTTGCGCAGCTTTGTGTTAAATGTTGTTATCAATTCCAAGGACATCTCTGTTATGACCTATTGTAAATTATATGTTTCGAACCAAAATTTCCATTATGACACTTATAAAAAAAAAATTTGTGTGTGAAAGGGTCATAACAGATATATTCTCATAGCGTCCGAACTCAAAGATGCGCGTTGAGCGTTGTAACACAAAAATGGGGTCGGAGCCCGGTTCGTTGATTCACAGTCGCAAGCTCCTCAACGAACTCGTCTCCGACCCTCGGACTTCTCACGACAGTACTCACGATTGAATATATGAGCACGGATTTTCCGACCCTAACCGGATGCTGATTCCGGTGAGGTTTTTTCTAGTAACATTTCCTTGAGTCATCAGCCGGACCATAAATAGATTCAGAACTTAGTGAGTCATCTTCAGAACGATACTTAAGCCTTAATACTTAAGCCTTTTACTTATCAATGGTCTTACCCAGGTTTACGGGTTTGATATGCGAGCAAGGATTTTCGAACAACAAGCCGGAAGTGTGGGCCGGTGGTTTTAATACAAGTCGCATTTTTGGGATTCGTACTTTGGGGATTATGCCGAATGTGTAGTCGTAAAAAAAAATATAGAAAGCACCACAAATCAAGTGTATATCATCGTGATGAGCTTCCTTAAGGGACACCTTAATGAGTACCAAGAAGAATGAAGAGAGTACCAAGTATCATCCCTATCTGTATGACTTCCGTTAACATTGCCTGCAGAAAACCCAATCCAAATACGAAATAGTGTTTCCAAGCTATGATTTTTGCTCCATTTTGCATCTGTCCTTATTTCTGCACCGAACAATTTTAGCAATGAACAAATGTCTCCGCAATCAACCCTTCTTCTGGAATATTTTTTAATCAGTCAAGCCCAAACGTATATCTAGGAGAAATTCCAATACGGTCCGGCCAGCGCTATACAAGATTTGAATGAGTTGCGTTTTTTGTCTTGGAGTCTGCATGTGCAAACCTCCAGAAACGAACATCCCTATTTTGAAAACGTCACGCTCAGGATAAGAATGCTCTCCGTGGCCATGTCTGTAAATGCATTCTCCATGGTGTTTTCAAGTATGGTTTCATTGTTCAGGTGTTCTAAGGGTACCTCGTACCACATGGTATTTTTGCTCAGATATTCTTAGATAATTGACCACTTTACCTGAAAACTCCAGTCGGCCGGCTGTTTTTAGCTTCTTTCCATGGCCCTTGCCTTGGACGACAAACTCTAAAAATTATAAAATGAAGAATCTCGGGAACGATAATGGATGGAAATACTACTGAAGTATAATGAATTACGACCGTAAGTACAACATATCCTTAAATCGATGTACAGAGTGGTTTGAATTGTTGCCTGACGGGATCGTCAGGCCGCGGAAAGATGATCAGATTCTCTCAGCCAGATTTACTACACTTTCTACCTTCCGCTAAATAGTTCGTTTTGCTTACCAAAATTGTAACGCACCAAATTAGAGTAACAGGTAAAAGTAAAAATATTAGACTACTCGCATAAGGAAAAATCCCAAAATAAACCGAAATTTATAAGTCTCTCAGAGTTTTAAATGAGAAAGAAGGGCCAGGATTAAAGAAACGTTCATAAGAAATATCGGTAAGAAGAAAAATTTTAACTTTTCTGTACGGAATTGATGATGTGCCGAATCCTGAAAGGATTTAAGTATCCAATTGTTTATTCTTCAACGTTACCAAGATACCACCTATACCGATAGTCCGTCCTCAGCGACAACAAATGCCCAAAAAGTATTTATAGATTTTTTTAAAATCAGAACTCCGTTTCTTCAAACACCCCTAACCGACTTCCCTTCCTAAGCCCCCTCACCCTTCCCCCTTTCAATCCTCCTTATCTTATTCCACTTTTAAACCACCAACTTAATGACCCAGAATAGTTTTATTTATTTATTGTTAAACAATACATGACTGTCAGACTCCCTAAAGCTTTTCGGTAGGTTATTCCAAGCAATCATACCTCGAATCATACCACTATTTCTGAAAATGACCCTCTGCTACTCTTTATGTTGCTCACTAACAAGCCTATCTATATTCTCGTATCATGACCATGGTAATCAGAATTCAAACTTCAAAAATTGCTGAAATACGACAGTGAAAACTTATTTAATACACTATATACCAAATTGATCTCTCGCATGCACGACTTTCAACACACTGAAATCTCGGTAACAGATGTGGCGACAATTTTTTTAATTCACCAAACACGAGCGCTTTATTTTGTATAATCTCACTTTCGTTTTTTTTTAAATTAAAGTTACTGGCATAAACAGAACATCCGTATTTGACGGTACAAAACGGACAAGTCAGCTACATTCTGTTAGAGGTATATTTCGGCCCTTCTTGGCAAGGGTCCTCTTCAGGCTCAAGCCTTCTGAAGCTGGAAAATGAACTTGTGAAAAAACAACTAAAGATTCTTCATTAATATCTGATTTTATGAACTTGTTCTCTGAAAATTGGTTGGAGTTAAAGCTGGTACTGTGATTTCATTTCATTAAATGTGATTTCATTTAATTGTTTTTCCACAAGTTCACTTTCCAGCTTCAGCGGCTTGAGTCTGAAGAGCTTGCCAAGAAGGGCCGAAACATAGCTCTCATAAAATGTAGCTGACTTGACAGTTTTGCACTGTCAAATATGATTCACAGTCAGCTTGGGCTGAAGGACTATCTATAGAACATCCGTAAATTAAATTTGGTTGAACAAGCAAATGTCGATTCAGCATTTCAAAAATACCGAATAGTAGGACCTTGACATTCACTGATTAAGGACTAATTCCAGTTACGTAAGTAACTGACCGTCTTTTTTTGGGGATCCCAAAACGTAAGTGGAGGGATACCTATGACATCGCAAAAGTTGTCCGTCTGTCCGTCCGTTTGTAAGCACGATAACTCTCGAAGGGAACGAGATATTTTGATGAAACTTGGTGTGAGGGTTCGTTGGGTCTTCGGACCAGTCAAGTTCGTAGATGGGCTTTGTAGCTCTACATTTAGGGGTGGGGGAGGGGATTCAAATTAAGGGACAAACAAAATATTTTGAAACAGCTAATGTGATAGTCGATTATGGGGTAAAAAGACATGCTGAAGACGATGGTGAAAACTATTTTCTCGACGGACAAGTATTTCGCCCGGAATCCGGCCCAAACCGGAAAGTTTTTTGAAAGTAAAAGTTTTATTTGAAGTTGATTAGATGTTCGATTTAGGGGTAGGAAGACATGCTGAAGACGATGGTGAAAATTATTTTCTCGACGGACAGGTATTTCGCCCGGAATCCGGCCCAAACCGGAAAGTTTGTTGAAAGTAAAAGTTTTATTTGAAATTGATTAGATGTTCGATTTAGGGGTAGGAAGACATGCTGAAGACGATGGTGAAAACTATTTTCTCGACGGACAAGTATTTCGCCCGGAATCCGGCCCAAACCGGAAAGTTTGTTGAAAGTAAAAGTTTTATTTGAAGTTGATTAGATGTTCGATTTAGAGGTAGGAAGACATGCTGAAGACGATGGTGAAAACTATTTTCTCGACGGACAAGTATTTTTGACCGGAATCCGGCCCAAACCGGAAAGTTTGTCAAAATAAAAAGTTTTATTTGGAGTTGATTAGATGTTCGATTTAGGGCAAGAAGACATGCTGAATACTTATGTGAAAACAATTTTCTACCCGGACATGTACTTCGTCCGGAATCCGGCCAAAACCGGAAATCTGTTGGAAGTCAAAGTTTTATTTCTAGTTGATTAGATAAGCGATTTAGGGGTAAGAAGAGATGCTGAGTCCCTGTATGACAATCATATTTTACCCGGACATATAGTTCGACCGGAATCCGGCTGGAATCGGAAAATTTGTTATAAGCTAAATTTCTATTTTAAGTTGATTAGATGTTCATTACTGGGGAAAGAAGATACTTTGATTTCGTCTTTGAGCTTTCTTTTTTCGCTGGACAAGTAGTTCTGGAGTTCGGCCGGAACCGGGAAATTGGCAGAAGTGGCAGGAAGTTTTCGTCAAAACAGATATGACTTATAGGGGTAAACACGCATGCTGAATCCAAGTCTGAAATTTAATTGTAAAAATGTTCAAGGAGTCTGGCGAAGACTGGATCTGGCTAAGACAAGACCCAGTTGTCTGGATCAGATATTGAATTTTTGGGATCCCATCGAAACCTTTGGTCTTGTTTGTATGCCGCTGGCATCTCTGGCGCTTTCTATAACTCTATTGCTCTTTTTGTTTTAACGAAATTCCACATTTTACCTTAAATTACCTTAAATCGCACTTGCTAGCGACAAGGCTGTGTTGACGTCAAGGGTCAACGCGGGTCAAAGGTCACGCGGTACCAGTACAGGTGTTAGAACCAAAGCAAAATAACACTAGGGAGTAGCGCCAATACCAATGCTTTCCATCAAGGCCGTATCCAGGGGGGGCGCGGTTAGGGGGTTGCCCCCCCCCCCGAAACATACAAAAACAACGATTTCTATAGGCTTTTCCCTCTGATTTATGTTTTTTTTTTACTTTTTTGTCCGACCAGCAGGTAACCCCCCCCTCCGAAATAAATTCTTGGAGACGGGCCTGCTTCCCATGCTTTGTAAACGGGCGTTGGTGAACGAATGAATGAGTTTCAATAGGGACGTTCTCTATAGCTAGTGGTGCTAGTACGCTGTTGTTTAAGTGTGTGTCAATATTGTCAAGCCTTGGTGCTACTCCCTAGTATTATTTTGCTCTGGTTAGAACACTAAAATGTCAGCGGCTCAGGACTTCGGGAGCTCTAGAGAAGAACGTCATGTTATTACGGAACGCATCATTCTACTGATATATGTTTTCGAGGCGCTGATTAATATTTAAGTCGGTTATGCAAATCTTGCCGCATTTATCGTGACAATAGGTCTCGAGGAGGAAAAAAAAAACAGTCGGTGGTGTGTAATTTAGGAGCCGAGCTTCAAAATAGTCAGTTATACTGGAACTTACTTGGAAACACCATACTATACTGAAAACACTACTTGGCATGACGTGACCTTTAAAGCACGACTAATACTAGAAATGTTTACTTCAAAATATTGGTTTTAAAATACCGTTATTCGAAAATGCTAATACTTTCCACTTGAAATTAGCTATTCTTGGAACCGCCGGTCGACTCTGTCCAGAACTCCGCTATTCGAGGCGTAGGTTCAGCGCAGAATATTTGAAAACTGTTCGCACCGTGTTAAAATTGGCAAAAGCCAAGCAATAGAAATTGAGTCCAAAACACAAGGCAGACGTATTTGCCTACCAAGTTTTCCAAATAAAGAATTAGTTCTTGAAACTTGTCATGTCCATATTGTTTTAATAGTTGCGGCGGACCTCGAAGCTGTCGGCGACTTTTGCGCTGCTTGTGTAGCAAACTCGGATCGGCCAGGGATTTCTGAAGCCTATAATTCAATAGAGATACCGTAAAGGACTGAATAAGTTTTAGGTATCTTTTAAGCTTTATGATGTGACGGTTTCAGTGTGAAGTTGGTTTGTTGTTTTGCAGTTAGGCTTCTTGTTTAAGGCCCATTCACAACGGAACTTTCCTGAGTATTCTCCTAAGTAATGTGATTGGCTAGTACCCTGAAAAGTTGAACTGATTTCAGCTTGTGTGTTAGACTAGCTGATACCCGAAACTGGCACCAATATCAATTGCGAACGGCAGAAACCGAGCTAATTCTCGGTCTCAGAGCGATTTCCGGAACTGGCTGGTACCGAGTGTTAGCTAAAACCCGTCGTGAATGGGCCTTTAGGAGTTGAAATCTGCTTAAAATTCAAGTCGGCATTTCATTAACACGGAATGGCACAACCTTGGCACTAACTGAATGACGGGTAGTTCCAGTTGCGTAAGAAAGTCACTGACCGTTTTAAAGGACTTAAAATGAACATGCTCAGAAGTTCAAGAAAAGTACTTAATGTTTTATAACTGGAATCTTGTTGGAATTATACCTGTAGAATGTTGCTATTCTGTCCGTCGGTCTGAGAGGAACGCTGGCAGGTCGTATCCTGCTCATTCGTGCACCCAGGTGTTAGATAGTTGTATACCAGCATTTATTTTGGGACATTTATCGCAAGTTAATGAGTTTTGTTGCATTTGTTGTTCCGAGTTTAATCTGCAGCTACAGATATTTGTTGACAACAAAAGCAAAACTCAGTGTAGTGCCATTAGGGTGAACAAAAGTTACATCTTTTGAGATCCCGGAATGAGAATGAATCGAACGGTCAGGGACGTATTGAAGGGTCCTATGTTTAGGATTATAAATAACTAAGTATGTATAATATATGTAATAATAAATAATATCCTTAAACCTTAAATTACCTTAAATCGCACTGGCCGGCGAATAAGGTTGGGTGAACATGCTAAATAAATCTATAAATAAATCTAAATCGATAAATAAATCTATTTTTTAATAAAAGCTTTCATGCCTCTTGATTTACAATAAACACAAACGCATTTAGGGACAAATTTTGGTATTCAGAAATCTAACAAAACCAAAATTCTCTACGGAATTTTGAGACCGAAAACATGTGTCCAGATGAATGGTATCTACAGCTTTTCTGAACTCTTTGGCCGTCTCTTCGCTAACTACAGCATCTGGCAGGGAGTTCCACGGGATGACCATTATGTTTCCAAACGGTCAACATCTTTGTCAAATCTTAAATTAATTTTGAAACGATGGCTTTTTGATTATTTCGGTTGAAAACAGCCAAGTTCTCGGCAGGCGCCATGGCACAGTTTGTACATCTCAATCATTCACATATTTCCGTCTCTTAAAAGTGAGAACATAAGATTTTCAATATAAGAACAGGGTATAATACACTTGCAAATCAATACACTTACGAATCAAGGTCATTATATTTATAAGCAATTAGAAGTCAATCAATCAAGTAGTCGAATTGTAATTTTTCACAAAGTACGGTACAACGGACTTAAATCTCTCTGACGAGGCAGCTGGTTGTATTTTCTAGCAGCTGCTGTCAGATTTTTTTCGAAGATCGCGTTTTTTGCTCGCGATTTGGGCTCTGGAAGTCTGGTAGAATTCCCCTGTGGTGCTCGGAACACTATAGCGACATCCCAAATTCCATCAGTAGCTGCTATCTGCACTGGCAAAGTGACTTTAGGTCCATTTTGAAAGGCTGGACTCGTAGTCAGTCTATGACGGCCCAAGAATTATCTTCCATGCTCGCTTCTGAACTGTCTCGATTTTATCAGCCTGCTCGGCAGTCAGCCTCAGCGAGGCATGTCAAACGCTGCATGCATATTCCGTTGCAGGTCTAATGTAAGTTTTCTAATCCATCATTTATATCGTACAAAAACAGTCTGTTTAGTGTTTTTTTAACACAATCTTTCTATAACGACCCATCTTAGTTATTCTGCCTTTTAAGTCGTCACAAGCTCTCCCTATGGAGCTATAAGCTTCAGGAATCCCCGCCCTTCGCTATTGCTTTGTTCTGCAGCTACGCGTTTTAGCAGTTTTTGGCCGAGTGGAGTTTGCCAGTTAAGCAGCGCGAACTTCAACGAAATATTCAGGGTCGCCGACCATTCTTTTAAAAATATGGCATGTAGTTTTTTTTTTGTTTTGTTTTGGAAGACTTGGTAGGCAAACAGGTATCTTTTCTTTGGGCTCCTTTTCATTTGTTTGGCTGTTCCTACTTTTTAACCACGGCGCGGACAGTGTTCAAATACTTTGCTTCGAACCTCCGCCTCCGAGAAAGGAGTCGACAGTGCCAACCAAAAAATTGCTAATTTCACAGGGAAAGTATTGGTAGTTCGAAAAAGTGGTAACTACGGTAACTTCGGTAACTATGAATCTCTGTAATGTGATTGGCCGGATTAGCCCGTGGCATGATATTTTGGTGAATATTTAAAAATTTGTTCCAGCCTTGACGCCACGAAGCCAGAATTCGTGACGTCATATGTAGTAGGGTGGAACACGCTCTTAGCGTGTTGTCTTTTCAAGTTGCGCAACCCCAGTGAAGTCCGGCTTTAAGGTTAATTTTTATTTTTTAGCAACCCCGAGCACGACCGCCAAACCTTCCGTGTCTACCGACGGCTGCACCTTCAAAGGAGCCACCTATCGTCGGGGGGAAACATTCTTCGACGGGTGTGAACAGCGTTGCCAATGTATGGGCTTTGGTGATGTCGAATGCACCCCTCGATGCCCACCACTGCGCCACGTAGGCGCTGGGGATTGCCTGGCTAAACAAGACCCGAATGACCCCTGCTGCTCTATTCTTGTCTGTAGTGGACAAAACAACACGGAAGAGGCTGCAGAAGTAGTCGAGTTCTCTTCATCAAAGCCCCCTACAACTACCCGCCCGCTACCCGAAACTACCCAGACTGTGGTACAGTTCGGAAAAGGGAACGCTGTGACGCTTTTGGTTGAGCCAACTACCACTCTGAAGTCGGTAGACGGAACTACGATCGCAGCGATCCCAGCGGCGAAGAAAGCACCGAGAATTGATCAAATTGATCTTCTTGGAACACAGCGTGTCGCAATGCGATTTTCTGTTGATTCGCAAGACCTGGCGAATATTAGATCTGTGCCGGGTTTTGTGCGTGTTCTAAGGAGTCTGGACTTGGTTAATTGGGAATCCGAAGAGATTAGTCCGTTTGACGTGATTCACGATTCGAGTAATCCGAAACAGGTTGGAGTCGAAATTCCCGTTACGAGAGGAGAGCAGGAGGTCTTTGTACGGTTGGAGCTTGGAGGGAATAGCAGTAGTACCATCGCTCTGGAGACGAAGGCGACAGGTGAGCTTCCCACTTATTTACGCCGGAAATCTGGATTTTGGTGGAATTCTGTTTGACCGGAAACCTTTAATTTTCATCACCCATTGGTTTTTGTTTTTATTTTGAGACTCGGGTTCCAAGAATTCTGTTTATAGTAAAGGTATGCTTATGTGAACGTCTGCTAACAGTGAACGATCGCGCAAGAAAAAACTAAACCCAAACCAGGGATTTTTTACTACGTATACTTGTAATAACTACTCAAGCTTTTGTCACTTTTTGAATATTTGCTCATTCAAAGGTGTAAGTGACTCAACTGACACCTGGTTGCTTTTTATAGTTTGAAAAGTTTGCCAGCACCAAAGCACCTTCAATAGACAAGATGGCGGTCCGAACCTGCAGGTGCCTTCAAAAGAGGAAGGACCTTTCTAGTAAATTTGATATCAAAGAAAGTTAATTGAATTTCTACTTCAAGTTTATGCCAGGATAACCCGGAAATAGTTGGCTGATATCAAGTTTGTTATTTTTCTTTTCCATTTTACTTTTTTATATGCAAGTAACAAAGCCAATGGGGTGGAACCTGGGTGGAACAGTTAAAAAGTGTTCAAATAAGCTTACCTATACATAGAGTGTACCCTGTACTTTCTATGTACAATACCTGTACATAGAATTCATCTTGACAAAGTTTGTACGCACCAGCGGAGTCGTTACTAGCCAAAATGTGTGGGGGACGGCAAGGTTACCGACTGGCTGGTCATTTTTACCGACTGTTTTTGCAGGAAAAACGAATCGAAGTCGGGAAACTGATTTTGGTAACATGTATAATATAATAATTGTATGCGAAGCCAAAGGCCATATACAAGACAATACATATAAAACAACGAAACAAAATAAGTTTACGTGAACTAAACTTCGCCAAAGCTCTCTCGAAATTTCACCACACCATCAACAAATCTGCCAATTTTACATAGAACGCTTAGCGTCGTGCTCTTTAAGATGTCAGGAAGTAACATAACCTCACCTCCTAATAATTCCCTTCTTAACCCAGATAGCTCTGGACACCGGCACAGAACATGGACCAAATCGTCAACTCCATTACCACATAGAGGGTAAGCACACCCCGATGGCTGGTCTTCATCTTTTGTCTTCAAAAAATAACTATGTCTATGCACTGATAGACAGTTGGCCCGCAACTTGGCCCAGCAATAACAATAATAACGTAAATGCAGCTAAAAGGCTTTGGCCTCCCTCCACAAAACTTTATATGACCAAACCACGCCAGTGAAACGAGATCGTAACCCCAATGATAATTTAAATACTGTGTCAACCAATCAACAGCGTCCGTTGGTGACAGCTGTGGTGACGTTTCCTGGTCTTCCGCTAGCTGCATGAAGATTCTTCGTCGGCACGAAGAGTTCGTCATCAAGTGTATTTCTGGGGACACAGTTAATATCAAAACTTATAAATTTTTGTTCTAATTGACCGAACTATAGCTCTAATAAAATTCAGCCGACGCATTCGTTTTGCACTTTCAAACGAATAAATAAACCACTTAGGTCCAATAATTAGTAAGTGAGAATTTAATAATTTATACAAGTGAGTAGGTGGATTATTGAGAGAATGAAAAACCCGAACTTCGTTGTAGAAGTATGTAAATATGTGATTAAAGCGTTTAGACTCGGGAAAGAAAGTATTGCCCTGTTTGTGTTCTCGGCCCTTTCAATGCGGATTATACTTTAATGAAAGTCGGCCAGGCGAAAGTCGATACGTGCTTTAAACTGATTGATGGTTTTTGCGTTCACAACACTGTCTGGGAGATGGTCCCAATAGTCCACTATTACGTTTTATAACGTTCTTGATATTCTGGAAACGTCGGATTTTGCATGTTTTTTACTCTCACTTACTACCGTAATCATTGTTTGTCTCGGGTCACAACTAAAGCAGAGAAGTTTTGAACTAGCATTATTTTTCTTTTTGTAACTCGTTTCATTGGCAATCTCCCGTTTCTCTCCCTGTCCGTATAGTTTGGTAGCAGAGTAAATTGACCCGGAGTCAAGCCCTGTCTTCTTAAGGGCGATTCTGGCGGTCTGGAAAGCTTCCCGTGCTTATGCGCCGGCTCTTTATGCAACTTTGGCTAAAACTCGCTTCGCTTTCCAGAGCTATTCTCGCGCTCCGGTAGTTTACGCCAGCACTTAGAAAGCGAATCCACTTCGCGAGTGGAAAGGGACTTCTGCAAGTCAGCCAGAAGTTGTAAGGGTGCAACTGAGGCGGAACGACTTTCCGTTTGTTCTTGCGCTGAGCAGATTCTCGCTTTGCTTTTCGGGAAGCGAATCCAGTAGATCGCCAAAATCGCCCTTTAACCAAAAGGAGTAACCTATATGTCACGTAAACTAAATCCCAGACATCCAGAGCCTTTTTTTAATTTTTGACCACTTGGCCACTGTAAAAATAGTGAAATAGCTAAAATAAAGTAAGAACTTAAAAGCAGCTTTCTTTTGACATAAATCAGTTTCTTTTACTGTGCCTCCGTATTCTCTTTTTATATTCTTTTTCTATTGTTGAGATACTTCGCACGGTCGTGTAAGTAAATTAGAACTGTTTTTTGAGCGCCGTCCTAGCCTCTCTCCTAGAGGGTGCAAAAGCAACTGAGCCAAAAATTCGAACGAATCGCGGAGTAACCATGGCTTTAAATTGACTTTATTTACTCAGTTATTGTAGACGCCCAGTAGGCATAATGTGCATAAATATTTGCCCGGTTTGAATCTCTTCATATTCATCGGCGCCGTTCAAGGTTAGGCCTCGTGAAATACCATCTACTGCTGTCTCAATGAATTAGTCAGACTTTGTGAAGCAAATTTCCGATAGTGAGAGAATCCGCAAGGAACTGTAACGAGTTGACTTATATTTTCGTCATGGACTCACGTGGCGCCGTGTTACCAGTGAATGGTCACTTACCCCTTCTTCTTTCTACCCCCCCCCCCCTCCCCCTTCACTTACACGAGACTTGAACCTTCGGGTACACCCGACAGAGGTTTGGAGAATTGGATTTTGTGTGAAATAAATCCCGATTTATCGACCAGTAAACTTTCGGTCTTCGCCTGACGAAAGTATACAGAATTTGATTCGTTTCTTTGGCGTAAAAAAAATCCCGATTTGTCGATGAAATTCTTGTCTAATAGTCCAACAAACTTGCTTTCTGTAATCAATCCATACAAATCAATACTTTCGTTGTTAAACTGCCAACACGACCACGGTGGCCTTATGTCGTACATAACTATCTATAAGAAAAACTAAATTGTCCGAACAGTCATACAAAACTTGCTTCCAGTAACAAATAAGGACCACCGGTATTGCAGCATCTCAAGAAAGAGGGGATGAAGCTCTTGTCGGTCCGTTCATCTTATTTATGAAAGGCTCGTGGTTTGGCAGCTCCCGCCATCCTAACCATTCTTGATAGCAATAATAGCCTACCAATAATAGTGTCGGAAAATACGCCGTTGACCTCTAAAGAGTTCGTCTAGTATATTTTACATCAAAGTTTTTGAGGTGGATTTTCCCTTGTTGGCGCCTCTATCATAAAAATGTACTGCTTTTTGGGATCCGAAAACGTAAGCGGAGGGATACCTATGACATCGCAAAAGTTGTCCGTCCGTCAGCACGATAACTCTTGAAGGGAATGATATATTTTGATGAAACTTGGTGTGAGGATTCTGTGGGTCAAGGGTAAGGTTCAAGTTTGTAGATGGGCTCTGTACCCCTACATTTACGTGGGGGTTCAGATTAAGGGGCAAAGAAAATATTTTTAAACAGCTAATGTGATAGTCGATTATAGCAAAATATACATATACATCGCAAAAGTTGTCCGTCCGTCAGCACGATAACTCTTGAAGGGAATGATATATTTTGATGAAACTTGGTGTGAGGATTCTGTGGGTCAAGGGTAAGGTTCAAGTTTGTAGATGGGCTCTGTACCCCTACATTTACGGGTGGGGGTTCAGATTAAGGGGCAAAGAAAATATTTTTAAACAGCTAATGTGATAGTCGATTATAGGGTAAGAAGACATGCTGAACAAGATGATACAAACCATTCTCTCGCCGGACAAGTAGTTCGTCCGGAATCCGGCAAAAACTGGAAAGTTGGTTAAAATTAAAAGTTGTACTTGAAGTTGATTAGATGTTCGATTTAGAGGTATGCTGAAGGCATCTCCTACCCGCGCAACTAGTTCGCCCGGAATCCGGAAAAACCGGAAAATCTGTTAAAAGCGAAAGTTTACTTGAAGTTGATTAGATGACAGATTTAGGGTTAAGAAGAGACGCTAAGTCTGTATATGACAATCATTGTTTACTCGGACATTTAATTCGTCCGGAATCCTTTTGAAACCGGAAATTTTGTATAAGCTAAAGTTTTATTTCAAGCTGATTAGATGTTCTTGATAGGGATAAGAAAATACGCTGAATTCGTTTCTGAATTGTTCTTTTTTTGGACAAGTAGTTCGCTCGGAATTCGGCCGAAACCGGAAATTTGGCAAAAGTAATGCAGGAGGTTTTGGTCAGTATCGTCAAAATAGATATGGCTTATAGAGGTATATCTGTACATGATTTTCTCAGATGATTAGCCTGGCGAAGACTGGATCTGGCGAAAACAAGAACAGAAACAAGTCTGTATCAAATATTAGATTTTTGGGATCCTATGGAAACCATAAGTCTTGTTATTAACACCGATTCTTTATTTATTTTTGTTTGTTTGGGGGGGGGTCACCGTTTTTTTTTTGCCGGAACCCCTACTTTAGATGGAAGGGGGTTCTAGTAATGCACTGCTCTGTTTTGGAAAGACTATCTGTCAGTGTCCTAACCAATTGTCGGATCAGCGACTCAGCTTGAGTGGCCGCTTGACCTTTATAAAATCATTCTGTAACAGTGTATTGAGCATATTTTGCTCTGATCTTTAATAGTAGCGTTTTTGCAGACACCATGGTATGTTACCACGGTAACTGGATCTCTGCTGGATCTGCAATGAGTCGTTTTTTCGGTTACCGTGGTATGTGATACACGGTTGCTCTGCAAAAACAACTATTGCCGAAATTGCACTTTCCGAACTCATCCCAGAAGAAAAATGATATCCAGTTACATCACTAAGTGCTAAACTTCTTACCACCAATTTGACAAAATTTGATGAAAATGAGCTGACTTTTCAGATACCACGATCAATTACCACGGTCGACCCTGGTATCTCAATATCAGATACCACGATAACTGGCAAGATACCACGATAACTACAAAAATGCCTTTTGACCGTGGTATCAGATACCACGGTAACTGCGAAAACGACTTTAGACTGTGGTATCAGATACCATGGTATTTGTAAAAACGCAACTAATATCTAATCCTTTCATAGGTATACCAAGAGAGGGCAAAGGCTGTCTGTCTGACACGGTCATCCCTGTTGGAAGCAACTATACCGACACGTGTGGTCAGCATTGCCACTGCGCAGACAACGGAAGAGCCATCTGTGAATATTCATGCGTATCAAATCAAACGTCAGACTGCCCTAATGTCCAGCGTTGCAATGTATATGAGGAGAAGCGCAGCCGATCAGCAGACCTTGAGCAGCTTGAAGCTAGCGCGGGGAATTCGAAATTTTCTGATTTTAATGATGATGGCTTCACCGAAGGCAGGTTTCCCTTGATTGACAAACTGCTCAAGCAACAGGGAGATACAGCTAATCTAGAAGGTATTTCTGACTTGTTTCCTTCACAAATTCCGATCTTACTTTAAAGGTTAAAACGAACAGGATTTGCAAAACATGCGATCCCGACTAATCAGCTTCCACCACGCCTACCTTGTCGCTAGGAAGAATTTTCGCTTTCACCAGTCACTACCCTACCTCTTTATCCATACAAGCGAAAGTTCTATGTCAGTTACGACTGCTGTATGAAAACGAAGTCTCACTGGGTACTCGAGGGAGGATGGCCACGCGCCTGCCGGTGCCCTGCCACCCTGATATTTCTATTCTACATGCAAACAATGATCCCGTCCGGTTTATGTATGAGGCAGGATTTCTGTTCTTTCTAGGTTCTTTCTCTTTTTCCTTTTCTTCTAATAAAGTTTTGGAAGGTCTGGGCCTTGTTATGGTTGTAGATGGGTTGTAAAAGGCCTTGGTAGATAAACTTTTATTCGAGTCGTGGGCATTTTGAGTCGTGAGCATTTTGAGTCGTGGGCATTTTGAGTTGTTGGCATTTTTAGTGGGCATTTTGAGTCGTGGGCATTATGATCGTGGGCATTTTGAATGTTAGCCTATACAAAGGGTCAAAGCCGGAAATAAGTTTGATTGACATGAACCCAGTACAGTAAAGGAACACCCTGTTTGACATATATCACATATTTAAGCTGGTGACATCTTTCTTGGACAAGGACGTGCGCAAGTGAGGATTTGGTAACATGCCTTGCCGAAGGTTCAGTTAGGCTAAATCCATCAAGAACATCTTCAACTGTTTAGAATTCCACAATTTCTCCGTAATCTGCGAGGCGGAAGCCTTCCCATGATGGAGTCAATCGGTACATGGTCTCATTCTCCACATTCTCTCTTCTTTTTTCCCTAGAAGTTAGCAAAGCCTCGCAAGCCCCACTTTTGTTCTGCTATTGAAAAAAGAATGTTTATTTTCAATAAAACTGTTCTACTGCCACTACTACTACATCGGATTGTCTGCGGATATCGGTTGATCCTTAAGACTGATCCGTCACTGCGTCTTCACACATTCTTCAGCTAACGATTGAGCTGAGTTATACAGAACAGTTCTGCTTCAAAGTTCTTTGATCTTTTTTTTCTCTTAGATTCCAAGGCCCGCGAAGACCAAACCGCTGAGGAAGAAAGCGTAGATGCCCTGAGCGAAATGTTCGACTCGGAATCCGAACCGGCCCGTGAAAATCCAGTCTCCGAACCGGCTCCTACCGGATTCTGCTCATACAAGGGTCAGATCCGGAAATCCGGCGAGGAGTTCAACGATGGCTGCGTCTCTTTCTGCACATGTATTGAAGATGGCTCGGTCGACTGTGCTGCCATAGAGTGTCCTCACGACTTTGGACTAGATTTGATCAACCCGAATTGTTTGGACTGGGAGCATCAGAATAAGTCGAGGGAGCCACCTAACTGTTGTTCGGAACCGAAGTGTCTAAATGATGGGAGCTGCCAGTACAAGGGAGATAAGTTTAAGAATTTTGAGGAGCTCCCCTCTTCGGTAAGTTTTCTCTTTGTCTGAATGAATTCGGTATCTGGATTGGTAGCAACACATTCTGCTCATTTAATATCGTTCTCTTCCTTTTTTTTGGGATCCCAAAACGTAAGTGGAGGGATACCTATGACATCGCAAAAGTTGTCCGTCTGTCGGTCCGTCCGTCTGTCCGTCCGTCTGTCAGCACGATAACTCTCGAAGGGAATGAGATATTTTGATGAAACTTGGTGTGAGGAATCTTCGAGTTAAGGGAAAGATCGAGTTCGTAGATGGGCCCGATAGCTGCATATTTAGGCAAGGGGGAGGGGTTTCAAATTAAGGGGCGAATAACATATTTTTAAAAGCTAATGAGATAGTTGATTATGGGGTAAGACGAAATGCTGAACACGAATATAAAAAACATTTTCACGCCGGACAAATAGTTCACCCGGAATCCGGCTAAAACCGGAAAGTTTGTTAAAAGTAAAAGTCTTATCTGAAGTTGATTAAATATCCGATTTAGATTAAGGAGACATGCTGAATCCGAATATGAAAAATATTTTCTCGTCGGACAACTAGATCGGCCGGAATCTGGCCAAGACCAGAAAGTTTGTCAAAAATAAAAGATTAGTCTGAAGTTGATAAGAGGTTCGATTTAAGGATAGTGAAACATGCTGAATCCGAATATGAAAAGTATTTTGTCGCCGAACAAGCAGATCGCCCGGAATCCGGCCAAAACCGGAAAATCTGTTAAAAGTAAAAGTTTTAGATGAATTTCATTAGGTGTTCGATTTACGGGTAAGAAGGCATGCTGAATTCGTGTATGACAATCATTTTATACCTGGACACATTTCACCACGATTATCTGTTGATTATGGAGATATGGATGGTATGGAGATATGGATGGTAACGCTGAATCTGTTTTTGAACTTCAATTTTTTTGCAAGACAAGTAGTTCGCACGGAATCCTGGTGAAATTGGAAATTTGGCAGAAGTAAGGCAGGAACTTTCGTCAAAGTAGACATGACGCAGGCTATAGGGGTAAACTCACATGCTGAATCCATATTTGAACTTCGTCTTCTCCGATGATTACCACTGAACCGCTACTAGACCCGATTGTCTGTAAATATTATATTTTTGGGATCCCATCGAAACCTTTGGTCTTGCTTAATTTGCAGTTGCGAACTCCTAGCGGAAAAAAGCGCCCATAAAATTAAATAGCTGGTGTATTCTCATCCTTTAGGCCCTCGGCACCAGAAGGTACAAGCTTCTTCTTGATCACAACCTTTTTTCACAAAAAAGTGCCCTGATTAGTTTGTTTATTTTGAACTTTAGTAGTAATTTAGTAGGCTAATTTATCTTTAACGGGCAGCTGTTGACTAGTAGGTAAGTGTGTGTGAGTCGGATTGACATGTTGTTGTTCCTTTTTATACACTTCTCTTGAGTTTTCAAGGATTAAAATAAATAATAACAATAATAGTAATAATAATAGTTTCACAAAAAAAACACATTTCTCAACTAAACACGGTGGCTCTGAAAACTGTGGCATTAGTTCAAACTTATTTCAGGTGTGGGCCAAGATACCTATCACGGCCGTTTATTGCAGGCGGTTTTTCCGTTGCACATATGTGTGTCACACACTTTAATGGCCTGTTAGTTTTCTACGTAACCACTGCAATCACTTGTTGAGTAACTAATTAGAATTTCCAGTTTGAGAAGCGGAATCGTAAGGCATTTTTCCAAATTTGTGTGACACACATTTTCGATTCGTTAGTTGCGTTTTGCGGATAAGACGGTATCTGATACCACGGTCTAAAGTTGTTTTCGCAGTTAACATAGTAGGCCTAATTGATCTTAGATACCACAGTCGCGGATGTGACTCATCTGACGAACTGATCGTGGTATCTGATAATTCATCTCATTTTCATCATCACCAACACAGGAGCCTGGGTTTTTGTCAAACTGGTTCGAAAGAAGTTTGGCACTTGTCGTTTTTGCAAAGCAACCGTAGCATCAGATACCGTGATAACTACGAACATTGACAAAATGTGAATCTAATACCGTGGTATCAGGTACCATGGTATCTGCAAAATTGCAACTTTGTCGCTGAAACTGAATTGTGTACCACACAATCGACCCAAAATTTAACCTCGTGTTAGTTTATTGTTTGACGGTAACTAAAAATGTCTGAAAATAAATGAATTAAAAGTGCAACTTCACGTTACCATTCTAGCAACACAGCCACGTGTTACCTATTATCGAACTTCTAGCAGTACAGTGGACTGCTTGTGTCCTGAACTAAGCAAATTTAGAGCATGTTCGACCTTTCTTACAATAGTAATAGTAACTATTAGTTTCACCTCATAAAAAGTTACTACGCTGCCCGTTCCAACCTTCTCGAAATAGTACTAATTTGCTTACCACGCTCGGGAGCGTCGTTAGCTTGGTAACTACGATCTCTGTGACGTGATTCTTCCGATCAGCCCGCGGCACGATATTTGCCGATAATAGGAAAATTCGTTCCAGCCTTGAGGCCAAGAAGCCAGGACCCGCGACGTTATGCGTAGTAACTATGGTAACGCTCGTATTGTTCCGGATTGTAAAGTTCGTCTTTCCTCCCCTTTCAGGCCAGTGGTTGTGATAAGCGTTGCTATTGCGAGTTTGGGAACGTTACCTGTAGTGCAAGATGTCCGCCCGTTACAGCAACGCCACCTAGGAACTTACCCTGTGACTTGAGCGAAGCTAAACTTGGACCTCTAGCAAACGATGAATGCTGTATCGCCTGGCAATGCAGCCTACCATCCGATAGTAAGTGAAGTAATAGTATTTAAGTTGTGAACTGAAAAACTGCTAAAGCGCTTATTTGGCTGGGTTGTGTGAACGTCTGTGTGAACCTGGGGTTAGTCATCAAAAGTATTTAGTAGACTAGCAGAGTTAATTTGAAAATGTCTTTCATAGCAATCGTGTCCGATTTGCATTTCACGTCAACATAAATCTATTTAGTCAAACAAAAACTTAGTCAGTTGAAGCATATTCAAAATTTGAACACAGTCAAAATTCAAACATTCAGATAAAATACCACAGAATTATTTTTTTGTCTTGGCAACTAAAAAGGCTACCGGAAAACAAATCCCAGAAAATCTCCAACTAACTTGCTGACCCTTTTAAGCAACATGAGGTTTGTTTATATTTGTCAATAAAACTGTACCTTAACCTTAACCTCATTAAGAAGAGTCCTCATATTTTCGATTTTAATGTCAATTTGTTCATGCTTTCCCATTCTAGCCAGTTCTAATGTTCCAGTTCGGAGCATTTTTCACAATTAAAAACCCGCCCCGCGTGTTCATGATTGGCTGAGTCGGAGGTACGGTATGTCCACTTCAGTGAACACTTTAAAGTTTAACCGAAAAGGGCTGAGATACGACAATCTAGTTATTCATCACTTATTCACTAAAATTGGCTCTAAGACCCGCTGAAAATACGTTACTTGATTGTTCTGCTATTCCTTGAATAATCGATTTTCAAATAGCGGAATTTCCTTGTTATTACTTGTACTTTTGATGTATTCCTTACGATAAAGATTTATGACTTTTTTTTTGTTATTAAGGCACTAAGACAACTTTTACTGCTAAACTACATGAACACACCAATTGTAACCCTCTTAACATCCTTTATACATGTAGCTTATACTTCTGACTGCAGGAAAGCCCGAATGGGCCTGTGAGGGTAGTAAAAAAAAATACTTCAAGGTTTCAGTTCTGCTTTAAGGTAAAAGTGCCTCGCAATGTCTTCTTCGTTAACCAATACCCTAATAAGCTGTTCATTGTTTTATGGATTCGTGAAGGCTAGCAAGGGATACAATGCTATAGGCCTTTTTCCGCGACACAGCTGTGGGCCACACACTTCTGAGGGTTTATCGCGGAAACACAGTTGTGTGCCACTCAGTCTAGCAAAAAGTTGGAATTCGTGGAAACGCCGTTTGGTCTATTTTTGGGGTGGTAATTTCAAATGTGTGAAAATAAAAATGAAGTCCATGTAAGAATCTCAATAAATAGAACTCCAGGCTTTCTTCCTCACCATTCCGTGTAAAAAGGATCCTGAGTTTTATGTCTACATACTTGAGAAAGCTTTTAATTTTATTCTTTTGATGTTATTTTGCTCCTAATTTGAGTTTCCCGCCAAAACCGAGCCACAAAATCGACAATCACCTCGGCAGTTGTTTTTCGAACTCGAGCCACAAAGCGAGCCACAGAAATCTTGTTAGTCACGGAAACACACCTGTGGGCCGCACAAAAGGCCGCGGAAACACTCTTTTCGAGCCACAATCGTCCCACAAACTGTTTGTGGAAGCACGGAAAAACGCCTATGTTTTTTATTTCACAATTGCCTTCGTCGTTGGTTAGCGTTCAGTATTAGAACATATAAGTCACTTCTTCAAGGCGTTCCGTTATGAAATCAGCCCCCTCTCATAAGCGGAAGAAAAATTATCAACCTCTTGCAACAGCCTCCTTTCTAGTAAATTAGTTTAGATTTGCAAGTCTGTGTGTGTAGGTGAATATGGACTAATCGAGAATACAAAAAAATCGTATAAAAAATAGCGAATTGAAGTCCGGTTCTTCGTGTGTAATTAGTGACAGACTAAAGTATCCGGTCGTATCTGCGAAACAAAAAGCGACGATCAAAAACAGCAAAAAAAAAAAAATCCGTGGCATGCAAAAACAAGATTGACTATTATGACGTGTTCACTAGCATGCCTTGCAAAGCATAGATGCTTAGGCACATCCCGAGGCAGCGGGAGGTTCTAAAGCCTAGATCTACTTGCCTGGACCAGAATCTGTGCCAGAGCAAAATAACTCTAGAGAGTAATGCGTGAACTTTGAAAAAGTGACACACAGTCAAATCGCAGTGACACTAGCTCCGCTAGAGGACTCGAACATCCCTACTGAAACTCAACCAGTCGTTAACGAGCGCTGGCTTTCTATTTTCTACGTCCGCCACTGTACACACGAACAGTTTGCTGAAGGTTCTCTCGCGAAGCGAGCTGGGCGGCGCTGCGAAGGAGGCCCATTTTGATGCGTGGGAAAAGTATAGGTCTTCGCATTACTCTCTAGAGTTACTTTGCTCTGACGTGTGCTTAGGCGTGGGTGAATGGTGTGCTAGGCTCGTGCTCAGGCATCTGTGCTTGGCTATAGGCAGGCTTTTGAACGGGTCTTTAAAACAGGGAAAGTCAGTACAACGAATTGTAAAAACCACGCCTGCCAAAAAAGGACTTCTCTAATGCCGTGAGACTCCAGAATCTTGACGACGGCATTTAAAGAAAATTGCTTTTCCGTCTTACGAATACTCATTGTTTTGATGTTTGTCGGAACGTTTTTCGGTATATTGCTGTGGACTGGAGGAGAAAGTGATCATTAAAAAGGCATTATTCCAAAACTTTATAACGCTGCTTCTAAAACAGTAAAAGTCGGTCATTTCGTACGAAAGTGGACGAAATATGGTTCTAGATTTCGTGCCAAGTCTGAGGAACACACGGCTTCTCGAAGCAAATTGCCGCCTATAAAGGATTCAGAATCGATCGATTGATTTATTTATTTAAAAACTCATTAAAAAACTAATTACTCCTCTAAAAATGGAAGTGAGCGCATGTACAAGGAGCAAATGGCTAAAGCTGAAACCTTGCCATTCAGTCGACAGGAGTAGTTATATAAAGGGGGTTCTGGCCCACCCTTCCCCCAATTTCAAAACCCCATTTTAACATCAATTTCTTAAATTTTAACATCCTTTTTACCAAATTATCCCCCTTTTTAAGAACATTTTTATTTTCTTACTTCCAAAATAAAGGATACAAGAAATGAGAAATATTACCCTTTACTACATATAAAATACTACAATATACTACTACTTCTTTTTTATTCAAATATTACTGAGTAAACAGTTCTAAATCCACATATGTTTCTTTGTTCTTGTTTTCGCGTACAATAGGCTGCAAAACTAGATTTTTCTTTAAAAGTAATTCGTTAGCAATGGCATTATATTTCTGCGTTATAAACAAATCACAGGGTTTGTCATTATGATTAATAACTACAACCAACTTATCACCATATTTTGTCTTAGCAATTCTCATTTTAACAATAGTATATTTCAATCCTAGAACTAGTTCTTCTTTCCTGATTGTCTCATTGTATTTATTCATTCTGATTGTATTCAAGACTTCCTTTGTGGACTCCATTTATTAGGGGATGATTTTATTAAATAAAAATCCAAAGCTCCTAATTACCGGCAGATCGTAACACCTGTGGTGTGAGAGATGCGTCACACTAAATATTCTCGAATATTCTCGAATATTTAGATGCGTCACCTCCAGCAGATAACAAGACTCGGCGGAGAAGATTCGCGAATATATATATAGTGTCGCGCATCTGGTTAAGGAGACATTTGTAAACAAGTTGAGATTAAGAAGGTGTTGAAGAAAGAAAAAATTTCCAATGTAAGTATTTTTTAGTTTTCTAGCGATAAAAACAAGGATATCTAGCAAGATAGGAATAGCTTCGTCTGAAACAAACAATTACGCAAATATCAAATATACCAAACGAGTTATCAGATGACGAAGCGCATCACACGAGATGACGTAGGAAATTCTGTAAAGAATTTTTAATGGGTTAGATAATGTTGCGAAGCGCATCACACGAGATGACGTAGGAAATTCTGTAAAGGAATTATCTGGGTCAGATAATGTTGCGAAGCGTGTCACACGAGATGAAGTAGGAATCAAATGGTCTTCAAAAATTCTGTAAAGGAATCATCAAGGTCGTTAAAAGATTTTTATTTTCAGATGAACAGCGAAGGTATTCAGAAGAAAACAGCAACCATTCCGAAAAAGTATATGAATGGGTTGTTCAAACTGGAGAAATCGGAGCAAGAAACATTCCTTTCGCTGTGGAGTAAGGTAGTCACAGCCTCAGATGAAGTCGAAGGTGAAGACCGTACGACAGCGTGTTCCTCTGTTGACAAGAAAAAAGAGAAGAGCGTGCAGTTTTTAGCCGATATTAAAGCGAATTTACATGCTTCGCGAAGGTTTGGAAACTTCAAAGTGGACGTAAGCATCAAGAAGGTGCTGAGCAGCAAAATATGTGGAGTCAGTTTGGAACAAGCAGAACGTTTAATTATTGATTTAAATAAAGTGGAGGTGTATTTGGATTATTTATCAGTGTTACTAAAAGCGAAAAAAGGTGAAGTGTATGCGTACATGCAAAAACTGTTCAATGACAACCCTGAGAATCTGCACAAGTGTTTTCTTGAAGAACGATTTAAGAAATATGGAGAAAGCAAATCAACAATAAGAAGATATCTTCAGTTGTATGGATTAGTCCGCGAATATCCTGGAATAGCTTTCTGTGGGAAAGGGTACTATTGCATCGTCGAAAATGAAAAAGCTATTCGCAAAGCGATCCAAGAGGATGAGATATTGTCTTCATTACTCAAGGAGCATCCTGCGCAAGTTTTCTTATCCGATGAAGTGTTGATTGATTTTGATAATCTGAGTCTATAAATGTTGAATTTAGTTTTCTCAATAAATTGGTGTTTCATTGATTGAGTTATAAGCTAGATTTTGTTGCTAGGTGGTGGTTATGTGTGAAGAGTCACACTGGTGGAACATTCTTCTGAACTATTGATGTATTCTTGCAATATTTATAACCATTCAGACGGACTTGTTTCATGTATTTTTCGCGAGGAAAAAATCGAAAGGTTTTACGCATCTCTGTTTCTCTCTGAATTACCTCCTCAATTGTTAACTGTCCGCATTTTAACATTGACAACAACTCAGTATAAAAATCATAAATAGTCCTAAATTCTGCTTTTCTATCAGCAATGCTTAATTGCTTTTCAATTATTTCGATGATAACAGCACCCAAACTTAAAGAAGCTAGCGGTAGCACTAGAAACGCAGACATTCCTGCTGCTGAAAAGAGGAATTTGGATACAAGTAAGCTATTACTTATACGATTGTAGTACTTGTAACTGCGACGGTAAACATACATTTTCTTTTCTAATTCTTCCATTTATAATATAATAAAATTGTTTCGAAAAATATTTCTAACAAAATAAAGAGTAGTAACCAAATGCCGATTTCGTCAAGAGTAGTAACCAAAAGCGGATTTTCGTTAAGAGTAGTAACCAAATGCCGATTTCGTCAAGAGTAGTAAAGAATAAAGGAAACCCGTGACTAGTAGTAAAGCATGTGCGAAACCCATAAGGGCGTCGGAAAATACATAGTAAAGGATTTGGAAAACCAGTGCTTTTCTTTACGGCTGACAAAACTCAGCCGGGAGAAATTTATTAATAAAAATGTTCCCCTATTAAATGATGAATACTGCAGAGGTTATTCAGCTTTGTAAAAAGGTTATATCAAACAACAAAGCGGTTATACAAAGATTATCGCTATACACATATAATGAACTGCGGACTTATGCGAAAATTAATAAAATCAAAACAAATGGAGCTAAGAAACATGAAATAACAAATAATATAATAAAACATCTTAATAAGTATATTTTGATAGCTGAAGATAAAATTAAAATTGAACGCAGAAACGAAAGAACTCATAATAAGAACAGACCATCCGACTACAAACCAGAACCGAGATTACGAACCATTCTGGAAGATGAGATAAAAGAAAATAATATCATCATTACAAAACTAAAACAAGAATACAATGATAACAAAGAAAAGGAGACAATCGAATTAAAGAAATTTCTGAAAAACAAGAACCTATCAACTCGCGGAAACCGAGGAGAAGTACTAAAAAGAGTTGAAGAATACTATAATAATATTATTACCAAACATAAAGATTCCGTACAGAAAAATAGAGATATCGTAAGAGATCAAACAGAAAGACGTGATAACAGTAGACAGAAAGTAATCGATTTATCAACTCTCTTCATAAATAAGAAAAAAATTAAAGAAGAAAAATTAATTCCTGATCATGTATTTAGAACGGAAGAAGAACAGCAGCCTACTATTTTTAGCGAAAGTGAGAATATATTCACTGTAAACGTTTCAGTTCAAGGTAATGGAGTTGATGAGCATACTCTTATTGCTTTTACTTTCGCAGATATACAGCGGCGAATGAACGAAATAAATCAATATAGAGTTCAGTTTGTAACTCGCGTTATTTTCCATCGACAGGAGAATGATGAAGAAGTAGTAGTATATTACAACAGTACTTCTTGGATTTTAAATAAAAATAGCATTCTTGCTCATAATCATTTGAATGATAATAACAAGAGACTTAGTTCTTTAAGTAATACCCCTCGATCTGGGCTACAATTTAGTCGGTATGAAGGAATTGATTATAGGATGACGCGAATAGAATCTTACATGGGAGGAACGTTTAAAATACTACCAGATTTCGTAAAAAATAAAAAAGCGTGTATAAATATAAAAAATAACGACCAGAAATGTTTCCTTTGGTCTATCTTAGCAAATCTACATCCAGCTAAGGATCATGTTGATAGACTATCAAATTATAAACAATATGAAAACGAATTTGATTTCGAAGGGGTTACCAACTTCCCAATGGATACTAAAGATATACACAAATTTGAAAATAGATACAACATTAAGATTTGTTTATTTCAAATTGAAAAAGAGAAAATTATCAGAAGTCATATACTAAAAAGTACAATTAATGGGAAAACTGCAAAACATATCGTTCATTTATTGTATTTCGATAATCATTATGTACTGGTAAAGGATCTGAGCAGATTAGTTGGTCCTCAAATATCTAAAAAGAAAACAAAGACATACCTCTGCACTTATTGCGGAAGGCATTTTACAAAAGAAGAACAATATGAAAAACATGAAAGTAAAAATAATTGCGAAGATCCTGATATAATAATGCCTCCTGAAGGTTCAAGTATACAATATAAAAATATTGCAAAACAAATGAAAGTACCTTATTGCATAATAGCAGACTTTGAGTCTTATAACGAAGAATACAATCAGGTAAACGGGAAGAAAACAATAAAAGTGGCCAAACAGAAGCCATTTGCTTACGGATTTCAGGTATGCTGTTCCTTTGATACAAACCAGAACAAATACTACGATTATTTCGGTGAAGACGCTGCAAAACATTTTGTTAAAACCATTACAAAAGTATCCACAGAAATTGCAAACAAATATGAAAGCAGACAAAGAAACCATACTTATACCAATGCAGAAATTACCGAAAAATGGAAAAATCTAATGAATAAGACTTGTCACATCTGTACAACTGAAATTACTGAAAATCCTCACTTTGATCACGACCACATGACAGGAGAAGATAGGGGATTTGCTCATGCTGAATGTAATATGAAATACAGGATTCCTAGGCATATCCCGGTAGTAATGCATAATTTATCTAAATATGATTCCCATCTGTTTGTTAGAGAATTGATACCTGATAACGGAATTTTTGAAAGTGCAGAAAGTTTCATATCATTCTCGAAATCAATAAGTATAAGAAAGACGGATACGGAAATAAAATATGAGATCCGGTTTATAGATTCGATTAGATTTATGGCTTCATCTTTAGACAAACTATCAGCAAATTTAGCAAAATGTGATTGCAAAGTACCTTGTAATCATCTAAGACAGAATTTCAAATTCACATCTAACAGCTTCAAAAATGACGATGAATTCAAAGAAATAATTAAAAAAGGGGTGTATCCCTATGAATTCGTAGATAGTTTCGATAAAATGAAATGTGCAAAGTTACCACCAATAGAAAGCTTTTATTCTAGGTTGACGGGGAAAGGTATTGACAAAAGTGATTATAAAAGAGCGGTATCTATATGGAAGCAATTTAACTGTGAAACATTACTTGATTATACCAAATTAAATCTAAAAAGTGATGTGTTAATTCTATCAGACGTTGTGGAGAATTTCAGGAACGTTTGTATACATAATTATGATCTGGATCCACTTCATTACTTCTCAGCTCCAGGACTAACATGGAATGCTTTCCTAAAGCATTCGAAAGTAGACTTGCCGTTATTCTCAAAGGAAGACATGTATACATTCATTGAAAAGGGAATAAGAGGTGGTGTATCCCAATGTATAAAAAGATACGCAAAAGCAAATAATAAATATACAAGTGATTATAATAAGAATAAGCCATCTAATTATTTAATGTATTTAGATGCTAATAATTTATATGGGTGGGCAATGTCGCAGAATTTACCAGCGAATGATTTCCAATTCATTTCCATACCGGATGATTTGAAAGAAAGGAATGAATACGAATCAATCGAGTATTACAACTATCTAAAAACTCATATCAATTCGATAATGAAATTACAGAATGTAGGTGCTATATATGAAGTAGATTTAGAATATCCAAAAGAACTACACGAATTACACAAGGATTTACCATTAGCACCCGAACACTTTAACGGTAAGCTATGTACCACAGTATTAGATAAAACCAACTATGTAGTTCACCACAGGAATCTAGAATTCTATTTACAAAAAGGCTTGATATTGAAGAGAGTACACAGAATACTAGGATTCACTGAAAGTGCTTACTTAAAAGGATATATAGACCACAACACAGCACTTAGAACTAAAGGTACAAATGATTTTGAAAAGGATTTCTTTAAACTGATGAATAATGCTTGCTTTGGAAAAACTATGGAAAACGTAAGGAAGCGAGCGGATATGGAAATAATAACGGATGATGCAACAAGAGAAAAAATAATAAAGAAACCCAACTTTAAATCTGAAATAATATTCAGTGAAATCTTTTCAGTGGCAAGAATGTCGAAGGAAAAGATAAAATTAGACAAACCAATGTATATCGGCTTTGCTGTATTGGAACTATCCAAGTTATTGATGTATGAATTCCATTATGATTATATGAAGCCTAAATATGGAGATAAAATTGATTTGTGTTATATGGACACTGATTCTTTCATATACGACATTCGAACCGAAGATTTCTATGAAGATATCAAACAAGATTTGAATGAGAGGTTCGATACATCTGATTATGCGAAAGATAATCCATATGGGTTTCCTAGTGTAAATAAGAAAGTGATAGGAATGATGAAAGATGAATTAGGTGGACAGGTTATGACAGAGTTTGTTGGATTACGATCAAAAGTATATGCTTATTTAAAGGACAACCAAGACCCTTCAAAAGCTAGCAAAAAACTGAAAGGAATAAAAACCAATATAGTTAAAGATAAAATTACGATTCAAAACTATAAGGATGTACTGTTTGGTAAAACGGAAAACCTTTCTATAACCCAGTATAACTTAAGATCATACAAGCACAATATGTTTCTAGAAGAACAGAATAAAAAAGCGTTAGATCCTAAGGATGATAAAAGGATAGTATCAAGCGATAAATTTACAACTTTACCTTTAGGTTATAAACATTAAATTCAAGTACCTACTTAAAAAATTCAAGTACCTACTTAAAAAATTCAAGTACCTACTTAAAAACTTCAAGTACCTACTTCAAAACTTCAAGTACCTACTTAAAAACTTCAAGTACCTACTTCAAAACTTCAAGTACCTACTTAAAAAAATCAAGTACCTACTTCAAAACTTCAAGTCCCTACTTAAAAACTTCAAGTACCTACTTCAAAAAATCAAGTACCTACTTCAAAACTTCAAGTATATACTTAAAATACTCAAGTAAATCTTATAATGAAAAATTCTTCCTAAATAAATGAATGAAAAGGCTCCAATCAAAGTCTATGACTTTAGTGAAAAGAACACTTATCAGAATAAGCACGACCTTGCACCTCAGTGGCCATTTAGACTCTTAATTTGTGGTAGTTCTGGAACAGGGAAAACTAACCTTCTTTTGAATTTAATTTATGAATATCTTTGTTTCAAC
The DNA here is from genome assembly GCA_023053575.1 of Branchinecta lynchi. Taxonomy (NCBI): domain Eukaryota; kingdom Metazoa; phylum Arthropoda; class Branchiopoda; order Anostraca; family Branchinectidae; genus Branchinecta; species Branchinecta lynchi. The sequence continues at coordinate 3,887,360 of JAKZAP010000003.1, read as the reverse complement.
CGAATATACTTGTATGCTAAAGATCTTGAAGAAGATAAATATCAAGACCTTATAACCAATTTAACCACTTTGGAGTCACAATGCAAATCGAAAGTCTTAACAGTAAGTAACAATCTTGATGATATTGTCGATGTTGACGACTTAGACCCCGAGTACCAAAACTTGATTATCTTTGACGATTTTGTCACTGAAAAAGACCAGAAGAAAATAGAAGATTTATTCATAAGAGGAAGAAAGAAAAATGCCTCGATTGTTTATTTATCACAGAGCTATCATAAAACGCCAAAGGTGGTAAGGCTCCAGTGCAATTATTTTGCATTCTTTCAGTGTTCTAATCCAAAAGAAGTAAAATTAATAAGACAAAGCCATGTATCCAGTATAGACGATGAAAAATTTCTCAAACAATTCGAGACTGCAACCAAGGGCTACGGTTTTTTCTTCATAGATTTAAAAATAAAAGATAAAACCCTTAAGTACAGGAAAAACTTTGAAAAATTTACCGGATAATTTATTTCTATAATAAATGAATAAATTTGGTAGTGTCGGAAAAAAGGTTAGTAACGAATCGAATGCAAAGGTAGTTACTGACGAAAACGGTAACATTAACCTACAGGATAGGCGAATTGTTAATTTAGGTGATGCCAAAGCAGATCAGGATGCGATTAGCTTAAGGTTGATGACTATTATTTTGAATCAGTTTAAAGAACAAATAACTGCAGAACAAGTGCAAGCCAATCAATATTTTAGCGAAGATATTAACAGATTAACCTTGGTAGATGATTCTCCTGACAATGCAATGGTAAGGATCAAAGATAAAGGATTATTTGTAAAACAAACAATTCAGGTTACTGATAAAGAACTTGATGCTGGGAATAAAGTTATCACAAATGTTCAAGATCCTAGAAACAAACATGATGCTGTTAATTTAGGAACGTTAACTACGTATCTTTTAGATTTTGACAAAAAGCTCGAAAACCAACAAGCCCTTAGCCAAAGTATTGAAACGAAGATTGGCGACCTTAGCAACAGTATTGACAAAAAGCTTCTTGACCTTAGGAAAAGTATTGACAAAAAGCTCGAAAACCAACAAAAATTGAGCAGTTTTATTGGTTCAAATGATTTGGACCAAAATCTGCATATCAATGGTATTGAAAGAGCAGTCGTAAACATTTTAAAAAGGCTTTTAGAGCAAAAACCTGTTGATCAAGATTTTGTTAAGAAAACAGAAGACTTCATGAAAACTAAACTAAAGAAATAAAATTTATATGATAAATTTATTCCCTAATAAATGGTTGAAACAATGGAGTATACAGTTTATTTGTCAAAGCTTCAGAAAGGAAAGCTGAAGAAATGTTTTGATGCTAAACAAAAATGTCAGATACGTGTTAGTCATAGTAGACAAAATGAACGAGAACCAGTTAAGTTACTTTTAAGTAAACGACAAATTGATAAAATTGAAACATGTAAAATGAATAATAAGGGTTGTGACATAGATGTATCATACAAGCAGATGAGAGAAGCGATTCAAAAAGGTGGATTACTTCCATTTTTAATACCGCTAGCTGTAGCCCTTGGTAAGGCAGCTTTAACAAGCGGAGCTGCTGCTTTGGGTACATTCGCTGGTAAGAAATTGGTGGATAACATAACCAACACAGGTGGAGCGCTTACACTTCCTGGAACGCAAAAAGTTGTGGGTAATGGTGTACGGGGAAGACCTAAGAAAAAAACCGATGATGTCAACACAGGTGGAGCGCTTACACTCCCTGGAACACAAAAAGTTGTCGGTCATGGGGTACGTGGAAGGCCTAGGAAGTCAAAAAACGGGGACATCAAAAAAGAAGCAAAAGTAAAGTAGGACCTCTAACCAATTTTGATATTATGGATGCATTAGGGAGTATACCACAGTTTAGAGGTGTGTTCTCTTTAGATACGCTACCCAAACATATAAACGATTCGGAATGTGGTGTAATCAACTATGACAAACGTGGAATGCCTGGAACACATTGGGTTGCCTATTGTAATCTACCTGAATATCCCCATGTCGAATTTTTCGATTCTTTCGGTATTCCTCCAGGAAAAGAAATAGTTAAATATCTAAAAACTTCAAAGAAAAAAATAGCTTATGAAAATCTTGCTGTTCAAAATATAGATGAATTAAACTGTGGTTTTCACTGCATTTCCTACATCCAGCGGAAAATGAAGGGTTGGTAGCTTTTCGTTTATAAAAATTGTTTTCTAATAAATGGAGATTTATTGTATGAAATGTAAAAAGAGCACTGACACTGAATCAATGTTTAAGGCAGTGTCACAAAAAAATAATGTTCCAATGCTGAAAGGGAATTGTGTTATTTGCGGATCGAGGAAAAATCGCTTTTTAAAAAAAACCTCAACGCAGAAACAGATATTTTAAAGACGTATTATTCTAATTATTCAGGTGTGGATGATATTTACAGAAAATTAAAAGAAAATGGTGTTAAGGTTTCCAAGGATAAAATAAAAAATGTGTTGCAAAATGAGAATGTGTATACGTTACACAAACCTTCCTATCATAACTTTGAAAGGAGGCGAGTGTATGTTCACTATGTTGATGAGCAATGGCAAGCTGATTTAGTTGACATGCAGAAATATAAAAAAGAAAATAATAAAACAAATTACATTTTAACTGTTATTGATTGCTTTAGTAAATATGCTTGGTGTATCCCTCTGAAAGACAAAATGGGTGCTGAAATAATAAAAGCATTCAGTCATATATTTAAAGAAAGAATTCCTAGAAAGTTACAAACTGATAAAGGTAAGGAATTTGTGATGAGAAATGTTCAAACTTTTTTGAAAAATAACGGCATACACTGGTTTGCATCTGAAAGCGAATTGAAAGCGCAAATTGTAGAACGATTCAACAGAACGCTTAAAGAAAAGTTATGGAAATATTTCACTCACAATAACACTACTAATTGGATTGAAATTTTACCTTTATTTGTGAGTAATTATAATAACTCGTACCACCGTTCAATACAAATGAAACCAGTTGATGCTAGTAAAAAGGTTAATCAGAAAAAGGTTTTTAGTGCTCTGTTTCCTCCAGTAGATGACTACAAAATCACAGGAAACGTCAAAGTAGGGGATTTAGTCAGAATTAAAAAAGAAAAAAGTAAAAAGAAAAAAGTATTTTCGATAAAGGATATTTACCTAATTATACGGATGAAGTATTTCAGATAGCAACCATCAGACCTACCATTCCCATTACTTATGAAATATCTGACAAAAGTGGGGAATTAATTCAAGGAGGGTTTTATGAAAAAGAACTTTCAAAATTTATTATGAAATAAAATTACTTGTATATAAATGGATTCAAGACGCTTGAGTGATATGTTATCGGATATAGTGAAGAACAGAGAAATTCAGAGAAGCAAGGTTCAACAAAATGAGATGGAGAAGGCAGGATTTCGGGAATATGCTTCAGAATTAAACGCTCCAGTTATTATAGCACAAAAAGAAAACACTAAAGATACCATCAAAAAATTACAAGAGAACGCTGAAACGATAATTAATAAACTACTTGAAGGTGATAATAATTCAAGAAGACGGTTTATCAGATTAGGTGATACATTTAAAACAGCTTTACAGACCACTACTTCAGAGGAATCGAGTCGAGCACCCGCTTTAGAACCTTCTCCCGATTTAGGACCACTATCCGTTGATATGAATAAAGATATTACCCAAGAGTTGTTAAATCAGATTAATTTAAAACATGTAGAATCGCGGGGTGGCACTGATACTTATTTTAAAATGCCTACGTATTACATTAAGCATCATACGGATATAGATGAGGCTCTAGAACGTTTGACATCTCTAAGTCAAAGTTATGGCGGGAAAAAAGGTAAAGGTTACTCTAGCTATGATGAAATCCTTGAATTTATAAGAGAATACAAGGAGAGGTTAACCAGCATTCGAACTAATTCCCCATTTTTAGTTCAACAAAAAGGAACTGGAATATTTATGAACTGTGATGAAATGATTTCAAAATTATACACTTTGATAGGTAGCAGAGTAAACGGAAATACATCTGACAAGGTGAGAAATGAAGCTATTGATATTTTGGATTCGTTAATGCGAAATAAATTTCTTACGAAGAGAAATTACAATTCAATATATAAAAAATATTTCTAATAAATGGTGTTGTTAAACATTGAAGGTAATGAAAGTATCATTGATATAACATTTAGTCAACCAATCGAATTGAATCGTAATTGGGATTATGAAATAGGTTTGAATCAGTGTACTTTGTGGTATTCGTGGCATAATATAAGTGATAAATTTGGAAATAATACATTTCAATACAGGAAAGATGAAGATAATAATGCAACAGAATGGATGAATGTAACTATTCCTAATGGGATGTATAACGATGATTGTTTGAATTATTTTTTGTGTCAGTATTTTGATACCCCAAAAGATAAATGTCCTATTGTAATTTCATCCAATCCAGCATCTATGAGATTTGTCATACTATTACAAGAAAAATATATGTTTAGATTTAATAGTGACTTGTGTCAGATTTTAGGATTTGAGAAGGATAGTGAGATATCTAAGAAAATCAATGAAGGTACAAAGCTTCCGAATATAACAAGAAGCGTTGATAAAATTCAAATTCACTGCTCTCTCGTAAACAGTTCTATCGTAAACAAAAGTAAATCAGATGTCATTTGGACATTTGTTCCTAATACAGAACCGGGTTGTCAAATTGTTGAGAATCCTAGACAATTAATCTACCTTCCTATTAATACAAAAGACTTTATTTACTCCTTGAGAATGACAATTACTGATCAGTTGGGAAGACCTATCGATTTGAATGGTGATAACGTTGGATACGTGCTGCATTTAAGAAAAGCTTAAAGGATTAGTGAAATAAAATTATTTACCTATAAATGTTGATTAATAATAAGCGATTACTTTATAAAAGGCAGTATGGAAGTGGAATCGGTAGTGTATTCAAAAACATTGTTAATTCCCAGTTATTTCAAACGTCAGCAAAACAAATAAAAGATGGGGCTATGTCAATGTATAATAATATTATTAAACCGAGATTTGAGTTGTTGAAAAACAGAGCAATAGAATATGGGAAAGATCTGATCGATGTAAACAAGAAGGAACTCATTGATGTAATTGGAAACAAAAAATCGATGAAGGATCTTATCGGTACAAATAAAAGGATTTTAAATCAAAGAAGTCAGGACTTGATCAAAACGTTAATGACTGGAAATGGATTAAAGATTCTGAAATAAGTTTTATTTAATAATTTCTTTCTTATATAAATGGCAGTAAATAAAGTTATCAGTCCGCAATGGAACATTTTTGACGAACCGCTTGTGGATGATACAGTGGTTAAATATGAATTTAAAGAAATTCGAGAAACAGACGTGAATGTATCTAATAAATCAGAGTTTGAATTCGTAACAAAGAAATTAGATTCCTGGTTTTATCCAAGTGAAAGTTATCTTGATGTTAGTGTAAGAATAGTGAAAGAAAATGGAGATAATATAGCTGCAACCGATATTGCTACTTTGACGAACAATGGATTTAATTTATTCAGTACCGCTGAATATGTAATAAACGATGGATCGGTTGAAAAAATTAATCATGTTGGTATTACAACTACCGTTACAAAGTTGATTGAATACTCTGATGATTATTCTAGAAGTGCAGCAAGAAATCATTTCTGGTATAAGGATTATAATCAAGGAAAAGAAATTAATCCTGTTATTGCTTCGTTTACTGCAACTCCAGTAGTAGCAGGGGCTGCAGGGGCTGCAGCAGGGGGTGGAACAGTCAGTTTGAGAAATAATAATAATTATAATAAAGGATTTGAAAAAAGATATAACAGAACAAAGAGCAGTAAATTAGTAAATATGTATTTACCATTATCAGAATTGTTTGGATTTCTGAAAGGAAACAAACGATTCTTCAGAGGTGCATCGCATAAATTATTTCTAAGAAGAAATGATGATAACAACATGATTATAAGAAATGGAAATACTAATTTCAAAGTAGTAATCGAGTATTTATCCTGGAAGATTCCTATTGTAGCTCCTAGTATCGAAATGATGAGTGAATTAGAAAAGGGTCTTGCTAAGGATAAAAAGCATAATCTGATGTGGGAAGCATGTAATACTTATAAAAGCGATGTTAGTCAAAATAAGGAACACACTTGGAAAGTTATTTCTGAGAGAAACAATCCAACAAAAGTAGTTGTGATGCTACAGAAAAATGAAAAGCATAACAATCAATTAATGAATAATATGGTGTTTGATCATATGAATTTAACAGACATAGAACTTAGAATTAATGGGGATAAATATCCTGAAGAACCACTTAAATGTAATTTTAGCGATGATAAATGTAAATACTCAAATCTTTACAATAGGTTCATACATTTGGGTTATAAACAATTAGCATTTGATACTGGTAGTGTTGTTAGTATAGAAGAATTTAAAGAAGTATATCCACTATTCTGTTTCGATGTTTCCAAACACGAGTCAAATATTTATAATGGAACAACTGCTGATATTGAAATAAGTTTAACGTTGAAAGATAATCAACCCGTACCATATAATGTTTACTGTGTTATATATTATGAAAGAAAAGCTACGTTAGATATTATCAATAAAAATATGTATGTGAGTTTGTGAGTCTGGATTTTTATTTAATAAAATCATCCCCTAATAAATGGAGTCCACAAAGGAAGTCTTGAATACAATCAGAATGAATAAATACAATGAGACAATCAGGAAAGAAGAACTAGTTCTAGGATTGAAATATACTATTGTTAAAATGAGAATTGCTAAGACAAAATATGGTGATAAGTTGGTTGTAGTTATTAATCATAATGACAAACCCTGTGATTTGTTTATAACGCAGAAATATAATGCCATTGCTAACGAATTACTTTTAAAGAAAAATCTAGTTTTGCAGCCTATTGTACGCGAAAACAAGAACAAAGAAACATATGTGGATTTAGAACTGTTTACTCAGTAATATTTGAATAAAAAAGAAGTAGTAGTATATTGTAGTATTTTATATGTAGTAAAGGGTAATATTTCTCATTTCTTGTATCCTTTATTTTGGAAGTAAGAAAATAAAAATGTTCTTAAAAAGGGGGATAATTTGGTAAAAAGGATGTTAAAATTTAAGAAATTGATGTTAAAATGGGGTTTTGAAATTGGGGGAAGGGTGGGCCAGAACCCCCTTTATATAACTACTGACAGGGAAAAAACGCGGGATAATTGGACGATGCCACCTTCGTCCTGTTGCTGAGATAAATTCAAAAGCAGGTTTTATAAGAATATCTAAATGTGTTAGGGGCATACAAATTCGTATCGGAATGAGTATGTACGCAGCTGAGAGCAAATAACACTAATGTAGCGTTTACACGGACAAGAAATACCGTCGAGTAGAAAGGAATTCCGATCGACTCGAAAGGATTCCGTTCGTGAAGACGACTAGAAAAAAAGTCTGGTGGGACGGGAATCCTTTCATGATGAAAGGGATTCCTGTCTTCTTGAAAGGAATCTCGTCGTCAGCGCTGATAAAAAGAAAAAAAAAGTCTAGCTATCTTTTTAGAGCAGCAGTCATCGGTGCTGATGTTATAAATGCTCTCAGAACAATTTTTGATTGGCTAGTGAATTTAGCTCGGTCAGATTTTCTAGTTTTAAGAATTTATTTTTTTCCCTCTGCGTGTAAACATAATCTTGTCACCAAGATCGGATTCTGGTCAAGTTTTCCTGTACTTGTAAACGCTGCATAAGGAGTACCGCCCAGACCTATGCTCGCCATGCTTCGCAAACGGGCCATAGTGGTGTTTAAAGTGAGACAAACTTGCGGGTTTAGAAATCTCTGATCAAGCTAAGATGAGCTCTGCACACATCGTGGAAACAGGGGTGGTTGTCCCTGTCCACCCTATCGCGGTCATTTGCCAATCCACTCTTTTCCGTTACTTGGCTGCCATCTGGCATTGAAATCACCACAGATGAAACTTGATTTGAAAACTAGAGGTCCAAAGCGAGACAAACATACGGGTTTAGACATTTCTGGTCAAGTTAAGATGCGTTCTGCAGACATCGCGGAAACAGGGGAGGCTGTATCTTTTTCTTGCTGTGTTTAGAATGTGAAGTTATTGGAGTCAGCGCTGGTGAAGGACTGATTGAGTTTTAATAGGGACGTTCTCTATCGCTAGTGGAGCGAGTATTGCTGCTATCCGAGTGTTTGTCCCTTTTATCAAGTACGCAGCTTTAGCTGCTCTGACGCAGCTTTAGGTGCGTACATACCCATTCGACTCGCCTCACTTACCAGAGATGTTTCTACGCTCCGAAAAGCGAAGTCAATAGCCTACTCTTAATGACTAACTCTTCTTGCCGATGCAGAATCGCCCTGTACCTAGCGGAAGAGCCGTGAAGCGGTATCACAGCTGCTTCCAAACATCGCCGTGATTGGTTAACGCAGGATTGAGTTGTTGAGTTTGAGTTGTTAGTGCTACATTTTCTCGTTCTTCCCGAGGATCACTGGCGTGTTTTGGACTTGGTCATAGAGATTATTCGGGAAAGCAAGTCCGCGACGTGAAAGAAAATTGATTACTGAAGGTTTTTGTCGTGGCTTGCCGATGAAATATGTCTTTTTGTTACGGAAACGGGTTTATTACAGTATAACAGAGCTGGGCCGTGACGTCATGCTGCTGATCAGTACTGTAGAAGGTTGTGCTCAACTGTCGTCATTGTGATTGCTTTTTGGGATCGACTAAAACCAGGAAGGGAAGGGAACGCAAGAAAAACAGGAAGGGCATACTAAAACGAGGAAGGGCATATTAAAACGAGGGAGGCTGTCGTCAGAATTCGCCGCACCGTTCCCTTCCTCTATTTAGTATTCTTTGAGCGATCGGCAACTTTTCAAATTCAAAGTTCACCATCGCTTCCTCGATTTAGTATCCTGACATGGGTATGCATTAAGTTATTGAGGGGTCGGCAACTACAAAAATTGTAATTCACCTTTCATTTCTCGCTCTGATGGTAGGCGACTAAAATCCTCCGAGACCAGCGAGGGGTCAGCAACTAATATATTTCAAGTCCACCATTTCCTTCCTCGTTTTAGTAACTTGAAAGTACTAAAACAAGGAAGGAAATTGGAACGGAAATTGGATTATGCTAGCAGCATTTATAGCGATACAAACTTGCGAAGAAATTTCTAGTAAAGCTAAGATGTGGGCACAAATCGACAATTTTTTTTTTCCTGTTATTTTTCCTGTTATTTTTCCTGTTATGAGAATATGAAACTACAGGAGACATCGCTGCTGCACGACTGAATGAGTTTTAGTAGGGACTTCTCTGTTGCCAGTGTAGTGCCGTTGCTATTCGAGAGTGTGTCACTTTTTTCAAGTCTTGCCGCTACTCCCTAGTGTTATTTTGCTCTGGCCGCAAGCGTAGTGGGCGGCGCTGTAAATATTGCCCGTTTGTTTCTGCATGACCTTAGGGATACTACTGCCCGGATGGGAACAGTTTACTGACTGGAAAAAAGGCAACCCAGGTCATTCTTTTGAGAATCAGATGTTTATTTTTTAGATCCCAGCTTCCAAAAAAAGCAACCGAAGTATTTTTTTATTTATTTTTTTGTATTTGTTTTTTTAGAGCCACAGCTTCCATCGATGACTGAAATTCAGACTCCCTTTGGGGTCCAGAAACCGCCGCAGGATCTGAAGTCCATCACAAACTTTACGGCAACGGCCTTGAATGTCTCAACCGTCGAAGTCGAGTTCAACATCCCATCGCTTTACGTTGGTTTGACCGGATACATCGAAGTCCTATCTCGATTGTTGTAAGTATGACCAGTGGCCCATAATAGGTTAGAGCGTACCTCCCACTATTTACTGTTTATTTTCACTATCCAAAACTAGTTACAAATAGGCTCTGGTTTAACAAGTTTTACACGGCTTTGGATGTTGTAAGCCTTTTTCCTGGCCCATTGACTTCTAGCAAGGACACGGCAAAATTCAGATAACCGGTTTTCCTCGTCAACAGTACGATATCCGAACACTCGTCGAGAGCATGATACGCATGAAAACTAGTGAAGCGCAAAAGTGTGCAAATTAGTTAGCGGGTTGAATGTAAAATATGACATTCGGATCTCCGAACTTGCGAATTAATGGCTATAACTACGGAAGTAGGTTGCATTCGTATTTTACGACGGTTTCTTTCATAAACGGAAAGTTATTTATTGGCCTCTCCCTACTCATCCTTGAATTTCCGTGAATTTCGATCAATCTGTCAATCAATTTACTTAGCAGTCAGAGTCATTTGAAATTGTTAGTACATTGTCCATTCAAATGTTAGTACATTGTTGGAAATTCGTTAGTACGTTGTACGAAAATTGTCCGATATAAATTATTCTAAAAAAAAAAACATTGAAAAACTGACGAGACGAAATGAAAAAACCGAAATGCCAGCAGTCTTCTTCGCCTTTATAAAGTTCAGGTAATACCAAGTTTTCCGGTTTTCACCGGATTCCAGGCGAACTGCTTTACGGGAGAACATAAAGTTCGAAGACGGATTCAACAAATTTGACACACATTTTTGTAATAATCGTTCATACCAGTGTGCATGAGTTTTTGCATAGGCTCATGTTTGCCCTACAGTGACGTCTAGTTTTAAATTGAAATGTAGCCTACAATCTCATTTAAAATTCGCAAAAATTTGCTCATTCTTTTTTATGGTACTCGTAGCTTCGCTCAAGTGCCATATACCGACCACTTTTTTGTATGTCCGTTTGTCTGTCAGGCTACTCATCTTGAGTTAGGGTACTTCCAGAAGTGCTACGATGTAGCTTGGCAGGCGTACTAGGGATCCCATCAAACTAACTTGGAAATAGTCAGTTCTCCGATCCGACCATCGTGGGGAAAGTGGAGGGAGGGGGAATCCGGAATATTGACATATTTAAAACTTTTGAACGGGGAATTGGATGTTAATGAAACTTGATATTTGGAAAGACTTCGTGGCTGATATTTGGAAAGACCCCGGCCGTTGAAATTATGATAAACCGTTCAGGGATCAACAGAGACACAGGTGAATACTCACTACCAGAAACAAGGAAGGCATCATCAGTGAAAGGAAATTCAGACTCCAAGCTCTTCTCTACAATAGAACGAAATTCAACCCAAATGCAGAAAAATCTCTACCCGACCAACGACCTAATCGAGCAGCAAAAACAGCAACCGTGTCCAGAATGAAATCACAGCAACCTTTTTAACTTCAAGCAAGAATCACGAAGGAATTTACGAAGTTAAATATTTATCGCTCGGCTAGAATCTTTAGTTTTGTGTTTCCTACAAGTTCATTTTTCCAACTTTAGCGGTTATGAGCCTGAAGAAGACCCTTGCCAAGAAGGGCCGAAATATAGCTCCAATAAAATTCAGCTGACGCATCCGTTTTGCACCATCAAATATTATTCGCAGTCAGCTTGGGCTGAAGGAATATTTAGCTTAAAATATCATTTTATTAGCTAAGTGCTATTTTTGTATGCCGCTTGGATGTTAGATGTCTGCCGCTTCGAGGCACAGGATACCAATTTGCATGGCCAATTTAGCTTCACAAATGATTAGCAGGGTTATAATATTCAAATTATTTATGGATGCGCATTCTTTTCGTTATTTTTTGTTTATTATAGTACTTTTTCCTTTTCTTAACTGTTTAGAAAAATCATTTTATTAACTAAGTGCCATTTTTGTATGCCACTGGCGTGTCTGGCTCGTTTTTGAACTATAGTGCTATTTCCGTTGCAAATAGAGTTCTACCTTACCTTATCTACGTAGTGTAGGTCATTTTGTCGAGTGGGGTTGTTAAACCTCTTAAAGTTTAACTGAAAAGGGATTTAACAGGACAATCTAGTCACCCGTGACTTATTCACTTAAAGAGTCTTGAAGATCCGATGAAAAAGCGTTGCATCGTTTCTCAGCTGTGATGAATAGCCGATGTTCAGATAGTGGAATTTTTCTGTCTGATTTGTGGTTCCTCCGTGGGCTTGTACCTGTGTTGTATGTTAGACGAAAACGATTCACGAAAATAAGTGTTTACACAGTGAGCCACTTTTCTCATGTTGATGACCAACCACTGAAAAGCCGCCTTATATTCAGATCCAAATCTTATCGCGTCATAGTAGAATTTTGCGTTGTGACGATGGCTGTACATATTCTGAACGTCATAATAGAGCGGATAGTGAAGAAAAAAAATTCCTTAACGCAATCAAAATGATGTAGTGTAATTAGTTAAATGATACAAAAACAAGTTGGCTTTTCAGATAAACTTTAACAAGTTTATACATTCCTTCAGCCCAAGCTGACTTTGACACATTTGTTCATATAATGCATATAACGGATACGTCAGCTACGATGCTTTACCAGCGATATTCGGCCCTTCTTGGCAAGGGTTCTCGTCAGGCTGTCAATCTTCAGGGTCACCGTCGGGGAAGGACGAAATATCGCTGCTAAGGCATCGTAGCTGACGTATCTGTTATATGCATTATTTGAATATATAAATGTAAACCTCTGAAGGATGATGTACAGTTACTAGTATTCTTTTTATTCTATCAAACCCCATATATAAGTTGCGTTTTTGCTGCTACCATGGTATCTGTTACCACGGTAACTGGATCTGCAATTAGTAGTTTTTGTAGTTATCGTGGTATCTGATACACGGTGCTCTGCAAAAATGACTGTTGCCGAAAATGCACTTTTCGAAGTCATCCCAAAAGAAAAACAGATATCCCATTACATCACTAAGTGCTAAACTTCTTTCTCACCAATCTTACAAAATTTGATGGAAGTTAGATGACTTTTCAGATACCACGACCAGTTACCACGGTCGGACCGTAGTATCTGAATATCTGATACCACGATAACTGTTCCGATACCACGATAACTGAAAAAACGCCTTTTGACCGTGGTATCAGATACCACGATAACTGCAAAAACGACTTTAGACCGTGGTAACATATACCATGGTATCAGCAAAAACGTAACTATTATCTAACCTAATCTAATCTGAAGTCACATAGTAAAAACATTTTTTTTTGCAGCGGATCTGATGGAGCGTTTGATTCCGCTGAGTTCCGAGAGCCGGACGGAGTTTTCGCCAGTTCACACCAGCGACATATAATCTATAATTTGAGGGAGGACGCCATCTATGAAGTTCAGGCGAAGGCCAATCTAGATTTGGGAGGCCCGTCAGTTCCAATCGAGAGTGAAAAGATACGAGTTGAAACGCCATACACACCGTTCAGCGAAGATTGTAAGTTTATACTGTACATTAGTGTGTTCCACCCTTCTAACAATAGTAACTATTAGTTACTATTTCCGTTCCAGCCTCACAGAAAGTCACTACGCTAACCGTTCCAACCCCGAAAATCTCGTTTTTCTATTTTATTTTTAACATGTTCAAGGATTCTGGCGAAGAAAAGACCCAATTGTCTGGATCAAACATTCAATTTTTGGGATCCCATCGAAACCTTTGGTCTTGTTATATTTTGGATTTGTATACACTTAATTAATCTACTCTGCTAAGGGATATTTAGTTTTTTGGGATCCCAAAACGTAAGTGGAGGGATACCTATGACGTCGCAAAAGTTGTCCATCTGTCCGTGCGTCCGTCTGTGAGCATGATGAAAATTGGTATGAGGATTCTTTGGCTCAAGTCTAAGGTCTAAGTCGTAGATGGGCTCTGTAGCCTTACATTTGGGGGTGGGGGTTCGAATTAAGGGGCGGACAAAATATTTTTAAACAGCTAATTTGATAATCGATTATGGGGCAAGAGGACATGCTGAACACGATGATGGAAATCATTTTCTCGCCGGACAACTAGTTCGTCCAAAATCCGGCCAGAACCGGAAAGTTTGTAAAAGGTAAAAGTTTTATTTAATGTTGATTAGATGTTCGATTTAGGGGTAAGAAGACATGCTGAACACTTGTGTTAAAATCATTTTCTACTCGGACAAGTAATTCGTCCGGAACTCGGCCTAAACCGGAAAATTAGTTGAAAGTAAAAGTTTTATTTGGAGTTGATTAGGTATCCGATTTAGGGGTAAGAAGAGGCTCTGAATATGTGTATGACAATCTTTTTTACCCGGACATATAGTTCGCCCGGAATATGGCTGGAACCGGAAAATTTGTCATAAGTTAAAAGTTTATTTGAAGTTGATCAGATGCTCGATAGAGGGAAAAGAAGATATGCTAAATTCATTTTTTAGCTTTCTTTTTTCGCCGGACAAGTAGTTCCGAAATTCGGCCGAAACCGGAAAATCGGCAAAAGTAAGGCAGGAAGTTTTTGTCAAAATAGTTATGACTTATAGGGGTAAAGACACATGCTGAATCCATACCTGAACTTGATTTTCTCAGATGATTAGGTATTCGGCCTTAATCTATTTCTGAATTTTAATATTAAAAATGTTCAAAGAGTCTGGTGAAGACTGGATCTGGCGAAGACAAGACCAATTGTCTGGATCAAATATTGAATTTTTGGGACCCCGTCGAAACCTTTTGAATTTCAGAATATACAGGGCTAGCACGAAAAGACAAAGTTCATCCAGACGCAATCTAAACAAAAGCGCGTATTTCAATAGCTAATGAAGCGAAATCCAGGCAAAATTCGATCCCACATTCGACGGTCATTTCTGAAGAAGTCATTCCTCTACGTGTGTTACAGAATGTGGCAATAAGAGTATTGTCTGGTGATAGTCGAATATTTCCTCAAGACACCGTTATCAGGATCTTCACATTTTACCTTTTGCGGGAATTTGTAAGTTTTATGACGCTTTATTTATGTACAAGCATTACAATGAATTGTTACCCCAGTGCTTTTCTCAGTATTTTTCCCGTGCGTCATCTTTTCACGAGCATGGAACTTGTAGTTCGCAGCTCATCCGTAGGCCGGTTGTAGTAACTAGTAGATCAGAGATTTAGCATTAGACATGTTGGGCCTTTCGTATGGGAAGATTTATCGACAGAGTTAAGGTCTTGTAGTGTTTTACTGGATTTTCGTAGCATGGTAAAGGTTCATTGTTTTGCTGTATATGAATTTGATGCGTTATTCTCAGCCGTTTAAGTTGTGTTGTTTCGTTATTTTTTGTTTTGTTTTGGATAGTTAGTAGTGATTCTGGTTGCAAATGTGTTATTTTTTTTATTTTATTTTTTTGGTTGGGCGTCCCAGACCGCGTAAGTCAAGCTCCTTTCTTTCTTTCTTTCCTTCCTTTTATTCTTTATTTTTGTTGAAGTTTTTGTTGTTGTTGATTTTTTGTTTCGAGGGTAATTAGTCCCTTACAGGTTCGCCTCGGGGCATTGAAGATTCTATTTTTTTTTTAATAAACCCTTCAATCACTCATTCATTCATTCAAAACCCATTAGTGCTTGTGGCCCATAAAACATTTATTTTCGACAATCCCTCGCCGTTGTAAACATTTGAAGCGTAGAGGTACCACAAATTCGTAAGAAAAGTTCATACGATGAAAATAGATCATATGAATAGCGGAGCAACGAAGGAACGTATTTTAATCGGGTCTTCGAGCCTATGTAAGTCAATAAAGGATGAGTAACTAGACTTTCCATACCTCAGCCCCATTCGGTTAAACTTTGATAATAACATAAACAAATGATGGTAAGGAAAATAGTATTATTATATGTCCTCGGTGTCAAGCGTAAAACACGTATCTCCCTTTTTCAAAACTTTTGAAAAAAATATAATAACTTTTTCTCGTTAGTAGTACGCCCCTATGTTAATCCGAGATACGTGGTTTCCATCTTGGTTGTATCTCCCAAAGTATGAGTCGGAGGCACTCGAGGTACTTTCGACGCAGAATTTTTTGGCGAGTAGAACTGTGTCAAAAAGCGGAAATCGCAAATTTGACCAGATACGTGGGTTCCGCTTGACACCGATGATGTTAGTTGTTTTTTTCGTATGTTAAGTTTTTGCCATGGCCCTCGGGCTGCTTATAGGCTATCGATAGCTAAGTGTGGAAAAGATTAAAGGCTGGTCTAGTGTTCCTTACTTCTGCCCAGTGTGTGGATATGTGGATGACAATTTTGTCCGTATTATGTGCGAATGTGTGTAGTTGAACGGATTTACAGTTGAAATGTTTGGGGAGTGAAGTTTTGGAGAGTTGCTTGGCTGAACAATTTAACGAGAAACCTTTGTTTGAGGTTATGCAACTTTGAAGGTTCTTGTGGATAGCGTGCACTCACAGTTTTTGTAGCTAGGCTTCATTAAACGAGTTATTTGTTTTCTTTTTCTTTTGCATATGCCCGATGAAAAATTTGTAGCCTGCGTAGTAGTATGGTAGTAGTACGAAAACGTTGCATGTAATACTATGTAATAGCAAAGATTACTATCATTTAATGTGCCTCAGACTGGTTCAATCTTATGTAGTAGTATCCAGTAGCATCCAGTCTTGCTAATAGTAGCATATACTAGTATGGAGTAACACGGTAGCCTTGAAGTAGAAGCATGTAGTAGCATCGTTAGTACTGCATGCTACTTTTTCGTACTACTTCATAATACTATTTTGAGATAAATCTTTCATCTGGTGATGGCCTTCAGGCTTTAAGCAGTAGCCTATATAATATAAATACTCTTTGAGCCCAAGCTGACTTTGTAACAATTATTCAAACAATGTTTACAACGGATATGTCAGCTATGATGCTTCATCATCGATATTTTGGCCCTTCTTGGCAAGGGTCCTCGTCAGGCTGTCAATCCTCTGGTTCAACTTCGGGGAAGGAAACAAACCTGTATTCATACAGGTTTGTTGATGAAGAATCATAGCTGACGTATCCGTTGTAAACATTGTTTGAATAAACTATATAATATGCTGAGAACCTAGGCCGATAATGAATTGCTACTCCCAAAAGTAATAAAAAGTAAAAGTAAATAGCAATATTAGCAAACTAGAAAAAAATAAGCCATTCGACTCTAAACAAAAGGAGTCCGCTTGGAAGGATTCAGTGATCAGCAGAAATGGTACAGCAGTGGTATGTTACTGTGAACGTCGCCTAAATTTGATGTTAAAATTTAAACCTAACAAACAGAAAATGTATGGTTCTAAGTGCAAACATTTTTTTAGTAAATAAAGTCAGATTGAATCCGTACACTTTTTATCATCTTTTGTTATTTTTTACTCAGTTGCTTCTCCAATTTCAGATGGCAAAATTACACCATGAAGTTTTTCGACAGAATTATATTATTTCATTGCCGTTCGAAGTATTCAAGTATTCCAGTTCAGAAATAAAATTTAATTTGACGATTTCGGAAGCATGCTACCGTCGTGTCAAAACTTGAGCAGCAGCACTCATTGAAGCCATACAAAATGAAGCGTCTTTTCCCGATCTGAACGTTAACCAAGAAAATCTAGCACCCCATTGACAATGTGTTTCTCCCCCCATACAACAATGGAAGGGAAAGGCAAGAGCGAGCAGTATCTACCAAGAGTAGTTATATAAAGGGGGTTCTGGCCCACCCTTCCCCCAATTTCAAAACCCCATTTTAACATCAATTTCTTAAATTTTAACATCCTTTTTACCAAATTACCCCCCTTTTTAAGAACATTTTTATTTTCTTACTTCCAAAATAAAGGATACAAGAAATGAGAAATATTACCCTTTACTACATATAAAATACTACAATGTACACTACTTCTTTTTTTTTTTACATTTTTCATTTTTTATTCAAATATTACTGAGTAAACAGTTCTAAATCCACATATGTTTCTTTGTTCTTGTTTTCGCGTACAATAGGCTGCAAAACCAGATTTTTCTTTAAAAGTAATTCGTTAGCAATGGCATTATATTTCTGTGTTATAAACAAATCACATGGTTTGTCATTATGATTAATAACTACAACCAACTTATCACCATATTTTGTCTTAGCAATTCTCATTTTAACAATAGTATATTTCAATCCTAGAACTAGTTCTTCTTTCCTGATTGTCTCATTGTATTTATTCATTCTGATTGTATTCAAGACTTCCTTTGTGGACTCCATTTATTAGGGGATGATTTTATTAAATAAAAATCCAGACTCACAAACTCACATACATATTTTTATTGATAATATCTAACGTAGCTTTTCTTTCATAATATATAACACAGTAAACATTATATGGTACGGGTTGATTATCTTTCAACGTTAAACTTATTTCAATATCAGCAGTTGTTCCATTATAAATATTTGACTCGTGTTTGGAAACATCGAAACAGAATAGTGGATATACTTCTTTAAATTCTTCTATACTAACAACACTACCAGTATCAAATGCTAATTGTTTATAACCCAAATGTATGAACCTATTGTAAAGATTTGAGTATTTACATTTATCATCGCTAAAATTACATTTAAGTGGTTCTTCAGGATATTTATCCCCATTAATTCTAAGTTCTATGTCTGTTAAATTCATATGATCAAACACCATATTATTCATTAATTGATTGTTATGCTTTTCATTTTTCTGTAGCATCACAACTACTTTTGTTGGATTGTTTCTCTCAGAAATAACTTTCCAAGTGTGTTCCTTATTTTGACTAACATCGCTTTTATAAGTATTACATGCTTCCCACATCAGATTATGCTTTTTATCCTTAGCAAGACCCTTTTCTAATTCACTCATCATTTCGATACTAGGAGCTACAATAGGAATCTTCCAGGATAAATACTCGATTACTACTTTGAAATTAGTATTTCCATTTCTTATAATCATGTTGTTATCATCATTTCTTCTTAGAAATAATTTATGCGATGCACCTCTGAAGAATCGTTTGTTTCCTTTCAGAAATCCAAACAATTCTGATAATGGTAAATACATATTTACTAATTTACTGCTCTTTGTTCTGTTATATCTTTTTTCAAATCCTTTATTATAATTATTATTATTTCTCAAACTGACTGTTCCACCCCCTGCTGCAGCCCCTGCAGCCCCTGCTACTACTGGAGTTGCAGTAAACGAAGCAATAACAGGATTAATTTCTTTTCCTTGATTATAATCCTTATACCAGAAATGATTTCTTGCTGCACTTCTAGAATAATCATCAGAGTATTCAATCAACTTTGTAACGGTAGTTGTAATACCAACATGATTAATTTTTTCAACCGATTCATCGTTTATTACATATTCAGCGGTACTGAATAAATTAAATCCATTGTTCGTCAAAGTAGCAATATCGGTTGCAGCTATATTATCTCCATTTTCTTTCACTATTCTTACACTAACATCAAGATAACTTTCACTTGGATAAAACCAGGAATCTAATTTCTTCGTTACGAATTCAAACTCTGATTTATTAGATACATTCACATCTGTTTCTCGAATTTCTTTAAATTCGTATTTTACCACTGTATCATCCACAAGCGGTTCGTCAAAAATGTTCCATTGCGGACTGATAACTTTATTTACTGCCATTTATATAAGAAAGAAATTATTAAATAAAACTTATTTCAGAATCTTTAATCCATTTCCAGTCATTAACGTTTTGATCAAGTCCTGACTTCTTTGATTTAAAATCCTTTTATTTGTACCGATAAGATCCTTCATCGGTTTTTTGTTTCCAATTACATCAATGAGTTCCTTCTTGTTTACATCGATCAGATCTTTCCCATATTCTATTGCTCTGTTTTTCAACAACTCAAATCTCGGTTTAATAATATTATTATACATTGACATAGCCCCATCTTTTATTTGTTTTGCTGACGTTTGAAATAACTGGGAATTAACAATGTTTTTGAATACACTACCGATTCCACTTCCATACTGCTTTTTATAAAGTAATCGCTTATTATTAATCAACATTTATAGGTAAATAATTTTATTTCACTAATCCTTTAAGCTTTTCTTAAATGCAGCACGTATCCAACGTTATCACCATTCAAATCGATAGGTCTTCCCAACTGATCAGTAATTGTCATTCTCAAGGAGTAAATAAAGTCTTTTGTATTAATAGGAAGGTAGATTAATTGTCTGGGATTCTCAACAATTTGACAACCCGGTTCTGTATTAGGAACAAATGTCCAAATGACATCTGATTTACTTTTGTTTACGATAGAACTGTTTACGAGAGAGCAGTGAACTTGAATTTTATCAACGCTTCTTGTTATATTCGGAAGCTTTGTACCTTCATTGATTTTCTTAGATATCTCACTATCCTTCTCAAATCCTAAAATCTGACACAAGTCACTATTAAATCTAAACATATATTTTTCTTGTAATAGTATGACAAATCTCATAGATGCTGGATTGGATGAAATTACAATAGGACATTTATCTTTTGGGGTATCAAAATACTGACACAAAAAATAATTCAAACAATCATCGTTATACATCCCATTAGGAATAGTAACATTCATCCATTCTGTTGCATTATTATCTTCATCTTTCCTGTATTGAAATGTATTATTTCCAAATTTATCACTTATATTATGCCACGAATACCACAAAGAACACTGATTCAAACCTATTTCATAATCCCAATTACGATTCAATTCGATTGGTTGACTAAATGTTATATCAATGATACTTTCATTACCTTCAATGTTTAACAACACCATTTATTAGAAATATTTTTTATATATTGAATTGTAATTTCTCTTCGTAAGAAATTTATTTCGCATTAACGAATCCAAAATATCAATAGCTTCATTTCTCACCTTGTCAGATGTATTTCCGTTTACTCTGCTACCTATCAAAGTGTATAATTTTGAAATCATTTCATCACAGTTCATAAATATTCCAGTTCCTTTTTGTTGAACTAAAAATGGGGAATTAGTTCGAATGCTGGTTAACCTCTCCTTGTATTCTCTTATAAATTCAAGGATTTCATCATAGCTAGAGTAACCTTTACCTTTTTTCCCGCCATAACTTTGACTTAGAGATGTCAAACGTTCTAGAGCCTCATCTATATCCGTATGATTCTTAATGTAATACGTAGGCATTTTAAAATAAGTATCAGTGCCACCCCGCGATTCTACATGTTTTAAATTAATCTGATTTAACAACTCTTGGGTAATATCTTTATTCATATCAACGGATAGTGGTCCTAAATCGGGAGAAGGTTCTAAAGCGGGTGCTCGACTCACTTCCTCTGAATTTGGAATCTGTAAAGCTGTTTTAAATGTATCACCTAATCTGATAAACCGTCTTCTTGAATTATTATCACCTTCCTGTAGTTTATTAATTATCGTTTCAGCGTTCTCTTGTAATTTTTTGATGGTGTCTTTAGTGTTTTCTTTTTGTGCTATAATAACTGGAGCGTTTAACTCTGAAGCATATTCCCGAAATCCTGCCTTCTCCATCTCATTTTGTTGAACCTTTCTTCTCTGAACTTCTCTGTTCTTCACTATATCTGATAACATATCACTCAAGCGTCTTGAATCCATTTATATACAAGTAATTTTATTTCATAATAAATTTTGAAAGTTCTTTTTCATAAAACCCTCCTTGAATTAATTCCCCACTTTTGTCAGATATTTCATAAGTAATGGGAATGGTAGGTCTGATGGTTGCTATCTGAAATACTTCATCCGTATAATTAGGCAAATATCCTTTATCGAAAATACTTTTTTCTTTTTTAATTCTGACTAAATCCCCTACTTTGACGTTTCCTGTGATTTTGTAGTCATCTACTGGAGGAAACAGAGCACTAAAAACCTTTTTCTGATTAACCTTTTTACTAGCATCAACTGGTTTCATTTGTATTGAACGGTGGTACGAGTTATTATAATTACTCACAAATAAAGGTAAAATATCAATCCAATTAGTAGTGTTATTGTGAGTGAAATATTTCCATAACTTTTCTTTAAGCGTTCTGTTGAATCGTTCTACAATTTGCGCTTTCAATTCGCTTTCAGATGCAAACCAGTGTATGCCGTTATTTTTCAAAAAAGTTTGAACATTTCTCATCACAAATTCTTTACCTTTATCAGTTTGTAGTTTCTTAGGAATTCTTTCTTTAAATATAACACTGAATGCTTTTATTATTTCAGCACCCGTTTTGTCTTTTAGAGGGATACACCAAGCATATTTACTAAAGCAATCAATAACAGTTAAAATGTAATTTGTTTTATTATTTTCTTTTTTATATTTCTGCATGTCAACTAAATCAGCTTGCCATTGCTCATCAACATAGTGAACATACACTCGCCTCCTTTCAAAGTTATGATAGGAAGGTTTGTGTAACGTATACACATTCTCATTTTGCAACACATTTTTTATTTTATCCTTGGAAACCTTAACACCATTTTCTTTTAATTTTCTGTAAATATCATCCACACCTGAATAATTAGAATAATACGTCTTTAAAATATCTGTTTCTGCGTTGAGGTTTTTTTTAAAAAGCGATTTTTCCTCGATCCGCAAATAACACAATTCCCTTTCAGCATTGGAACATTATTTTTTTGTGACACTGCCTTAAACATTGATTCAGTGTCAGTGCTCTTTTTACATTTCATACAATAAATCTCCATTTATTAGAAAACAATTTTTATAAACGAAAAGCTACCAACCCTTCATTTTCCGCTGGATGTAGGAAATGCAGTGAAAACCACAGTTTAATTCATCTATATTTTGAACAGCAAGATTTTCATAAGCTATTTTTTTCTTTGAAGTTTTTAGATATTTAACTATTTCTTTTCCTGGAGGAATACCGAAAGAATCGAAAAATTCGACATGGGGATATTCAGGTAGATTACAATAGGCAACCCAATGTGTTCCAGGCATTCCACGTTTGTCATAGTTGATTACACCACATTCCGAATCGTTTATATGTTTGGGTAGCGTATCTAAAGAGAACACACCTCTAAACTGTGGTATACTCCCTAATGCATCCATAATATCAAAATTGGTTAGAGGTCCTACTTTACTTTTGCTTCTTTTTTGATGTCCCCGTTTTTTGACTTCCTAGGCCTTCCACGTACCCCATTACCCACAACTTTTTGTGTTCCAGGAAGTTTAAGCGCTCCACCTATGTTGACATCATCGGTTTCCTTCCCACGTACGCCATTACCCACAACTTTTTGTGTTCCAGGAAGTTTTAGCGCTCCACCTGTGTTGGTCATTTTATCCATAATTTTCTTACCAGCGAATGTACCCAAAGCAGCAGCACCACTTGTTAAAGCTGCCTTACCAAGGGTAATTGCTAGCGGTATTAAAAATGGAAGTAATCCACCCTTTTGAATCGCTTCTTTCATCTGTTTGTATGATACATCAATATCACAACCCTTATTATTCATTTTACATGTTTCAATTTTATCAATTTGTCGTTTACTTAAAAGTAACTTAACTGGTTCTGGTTCATTTTGTCTACTATGACTAACACGTATCTGACATTTTTGTTTAGCACCAAAACATTTCTTCAGCTTTCCTTTCTGAAGCTTTGATAAATAAACTGTATACTCCATTGTTTCAACCATTTATTAGGGAATAAATTTATCTTATAAAATTTATTTACCAGCCATCATTTTTTCTATTCTGGTAACGAATGGTTTGTCAACAGGTTTTAGCTCTAGCTCTAGAAGCCTTTTTAAAATATTTACTACTGCTCTTTCAATATTATCGATACGAGTTTTTTGACCAGCAATCTTTCCTTCAATTATACCGTTATGGGTGTGTTGCCCCAGAAGCTTTTTGTCATAATCTAAAAGATTCATAGTTAACGTTGCTAAATTAACAGCATCATTTTTGTTTCTAGGGTTTTGAACATTTGTTATCAACTTGTTTTCAGCGTTAATCTCTTTATCATTAACTCGAACTATTTCTTTTACAAATAACCCTTTATCTTTGTTCCTTACCAACGAATTATCAGGAGAATCATCTATCGCAGTTAATCTGTTGATATCTTCGCTAAAGTATTGGTTGGCTTGCACTTGTCCTGCAGTCATTTGTTCTTTAAATTGATTCATAATCACAGTCATAGATCTTAAGCTAATAGCATCCTTGTCTGCCTTGGCATCACCTAAATTTATAATTCGTCTATCATGTAGGTTAATGTTACCATTTTCGTCAGTAACTTTCGATTCGTTACTAACCTTTTTTCCAACACTACCAAATTTATTCATTTATTATAGAAATAAATTATCCGGTAAATTTTTCAAAGTTTTTCCTGTACTTAAGGGTTTTATCTTTTATTTTTAAATCTATGAAGAAAAAACCGTAGCCCTTGGTTGCCGTCTCGAATTGTTTGAGAAATTTTTCATTGTCTATACTGGATACATGGCTTTGTCTTATTAATTTTACTTCTTTTGGATTAGAACACTGAAAGAATGCAAAATAATTGCACTGGAGCCTTACCACCTTTGGCGTTTTATGATAGCTCTGTGATAAATAAACAATCGAGGCATTTTTCTTTCTTCCTCTTATGAATAAATCTTCTATTTTCTTCTGGTCTTTTTCAGTAACAAAATCGTCAAAGATAATCAAGTTTTGGTACTCGGGGTCTAAGTCGTCAACATCGACAATATCATCAAGATTGTTACTTACTGTTAAGACTTTCGATTTGCATTGTGACTCCAAAGTGGTTAAATTGGTTATAAGGTCTTGATATTTATCTTCTTCAAGATCTTTAGCATACAAGTATATTCGGTTGAAACAAAGATATTCATAAATTAAATTCAAAAGAAGGTTAGTTTTCCCTGTTCCAGAACTACCACAAATTAAGAGTCTAAATGGCCACTGAGGTGCAAGGTCGTGCTTATTCTGATAAGTGTTCTTTTCACTAAAATCATAGACTTTGATTGGAGCCTTTTCATTCATTTATTTAGGAAGAATTTTTCATTATAAGATTTACTTGAGTATTTTAAGTATATACTTGAAGTTTTGAAGTAGGTACTTGATTTTTTTAAGTAGGTACTTGAAGTTTTGAAGTAGGTACTTGAAGTTTTTAAGTAGGTACTTGAAGTTTTGAAGTAGGTACTTGAAGTTTTTAAGTAGGTACTTGAAGTTTTGAAGTAGGTACTTGAAGTTTTTAAGTAGGTACTTGAAGTTTTTAAGTAGGTACTTGAAGTTTTTAAGTAGGTACTTGAAGTTTTTAAGTAGGTACTTGAAGTTTTGAAGTAGGTACTTGATTTGATTTAAGTAGGTACTTGAATTTAATGTTTATAACCTAAAGGCAAAGTTGTAAATTTATCGCTTGATACTATCCTTTTATCATCCTTAGGATCTAACGCTTTTTTATTCTGTTCTTCTAGAAACATATTGTGCTTGTATGATCTTAAGTTATACTGGGTTATAGAAAGGTTTTCCGTTTTACCAAACAGTACATCCTTATAGTTTTGAATCGTAATTTTATCTTTAACTATATTGGTTTTTATTCCTTTCAGTTTTTTGCTAGCTTTTGAAGGGTCTTGGTTGTCCTTTAAATAAGCATATACTTTTGATCGTAATCCAACAAACTCTGTCATAACCTGTCCACCTAATTCATCTTTCATCATTCCTATCACTTTCTTATTTACACTAGGAAACCCATATGGATTATCTTTCGCATAATCAGATGTATCGAACCTCTCATTCAAATCTTGTTTGATATCTTCATAGAAATCTTCGGTTCGAATGTCGTATATGAAAGAATCAGTGTCCATATAACACAAATCAATTTTATCTCCATATTTAGGCTTCATATAATCATAATGGAATTCATACATCAATAACTTGGATAGTTCCAATACAGCAAAGCCGATATACATTGGTTTGTCTAATTTTATCTTTTCCTTCGACATTCTTACCACTGAAAAGTTTTCACTGAATATTATTTCAGATTTAAAGTTGGGTTTCTTTATTATTTTTTCTCTTGTTGCATCATCCGTTATTATTTCCATATCCGCTCGCTTCCTTACGTTTTCCATAGTTTTTCCAAAGCAAGCATTATTCATCAGTTTAAAGAAATCCTTTTCAAAATCATTTGTACCTTTAGTTCTAAGTGCTGTGTTGTGGTCTATATATCCTTTTAAGTAAGCACTTTCAGTGAATCCTAGTATTCTGTGTACTCTCTTCAATATCAAGCCTTTTTGTAAATAGAATTCTAGATTCCTGTGGTGAACTACATAGTTGGTTTTATCTAATACTGTGGTACATAGCTTACCGTTAAAGTGTTCGGGTGCTAATGGTAAATCCTTGTGTAATTCGTGTAGTTCTTTTGGATATTCTAAATCTACTTCATATATAGCACCTACATTCTGTAATTTCATTATCGAATTGATATGAGTTTTTAGATAGTTGTAATACTCGATTGATTCGTATTCATTCCTTTCTTTCAAATCATCCGGTATGGAA
This sequence comes from Branchinecta lynchi, assembly GCA_023053575.1. NCBI lineage: Eukaryota > Metazoa > Arthropoda > Branchiopoda > Anostraca > Branchinectidae > Branchinecta > Branchinecta lynchi. Next base: position 3,861,035 of record JAKZAP010000003.1, on the reverse strand, counting down.
ATGAATTGGAAATCATTCGCTGGTAAATTCTGCGACATTGCCCACCCATATAAATTATTAGCATCTAAATACATTAAATAATTAGATGGCTTATTCTTATTATAATCACTTGTATATTTATTATTTGCTTTTGCGTATCTTTTTATACATTGGGATACACCACCTCTTATTCCCTTTTCAATGAATGTATACATGTCTTCCTTTGAGAATAACGGCAAGTCTACTTTCGAATGCTTTAGGAAAGCATTCCATGTTAGTCCTGGAGCTGAGAAGTAATGAAGTGGATCCAGATCATAATTATGTATACAAACGTTCCTGAAATTCTCCACAACGTCTGATAGAATTAACACATCACTTTTTAGATATAATTTGGTATAATCAAGTAATGTTTCACAGTTAAATTGCTTCCATATAGATACCGCTCTTTTATAATCACTTTTGTCAATACTTTCCCTGTCAACCTAGAATAAAAGCTTTCTATGGATGGTAAGTTTGTACAATTCATTTTATCGAAACTGTCTACGAATTCATACGGATATACCCCTTTTTTAATTATTTCTTTGAATTCATCGTCATTTTTGAAGCTGTTAGATGTGAATTTGAAATTCTCTCTTAGATGATTACAGGGTACTTTGCAATCACATTTTGCTAAATTTGCTGATAGTTTGTCTAAAGATGAAGCCATAAATCTAATCGAATCTATAAACCGGATCTCATATTTTATTTCCGTATCCGTCTTTCTTATACTTACTGATTTCGAGAATGATATGAAACTTTCTGCACTTTCAAAAATTCCGTTATCAGGTATCAATTCTCTAACAAACAGATGGGAATCATATTTAGATAAATTATGCATTACTACCGGGATATGCCTAGGAATCCTGTATTTCATATTACATTCAGCATGAGCAAATCCCCTATCTTCTCCTGTCATGTGGTCGTGATCAAAGTGAGGATTTTCAGTAATTTCAGTTGTACAGATGTGACAAGTCTTATTCATTAGATTTTTCCATTTTTCGGTAATTTCTGCATTGGTATAAGTATGGTTTCTTTGTCTGCTTTCATATTTGTTTGCAATTTCTGTGGATACTTTTGTAATGGTTTTAACAAAATGTTTTGCAGCGTCTTCACCGAAATAATCGTAGTATTTGTTCTGGTTTGTATCAAAGGAACAGCATACCTGAAATCCGTAAGCAAATGGCTTCTGTTTGGCCACTTTTATTGTTTTCTTCCCGTTTACCTGATTGTATTCTTCGTTATAAGACTCAAAGTCTGCTATTATGCAATAAGGTACTTTCATTTGTTTTGCAATATTTTTATATTGTATACTTGAACCTTCAGGAGGCATTATTATATCAGGATCTTCGCAATTATTTTTACTTTCATGTTTTTCAAAGCATTCTTCCTTCTTAAAATGCCTTCCGCAATAAGTGCAGAGGTATGTCTTTGTTTTCTTTTTAGATATTTGAGGACCAACTAATCTGCTCAGATCCTTTACCAGTACATAATGACTATCGAAATACAATAAATGAACGATATGTTTTGCAGTTTTCCCATTAATTGTACTTTTTAGTATATGACTTCTGATAATTTTCTCTTTTTCAATTTGAAATAAACAAATCTTAATGTTGTATCTATTTTCAAATTTGTGTATATCTTTAGTATCCATTGGGAAGTTGGTAACCCCTTCGAAATCAAATTCGTTTTCATATTGTTTATAATTTGATAGTCTATCAACATGATCCTTAGCTGGATGTAGATTTGCTAAGATAGACCAAAGGAAACATTTCTGGTCGTTATTTTTTATATTTATACACGCTTTTTTATTTTTTACGAAATCTGGTAGTATTTTAAACGTTCCTCCCATGTAAGATTCTATTCGCGTCATCCTATAATCAATTCCTTCATACCGACTAAATTGTAGCCCAGATCGAGGGGTATTACTTAAAGAACTAAGTCTCTTGTTATTATCATTCAAATGATTATGAGCAAGAATGCTATTTTTATTTAAAATCCAAGAAGTACTGTTGTAATATACTACTACTTCTTCATCATTCTCCTGTCGATGGAAAATAACCCGAGTTACAAACTGAACTCTATATTGATTTATTTCGTTCATTCGCCGCTGTATATCTGCGAAAGTAAAAGCAATAAGAGTATGCTCCTCAACTCCATTACCTTGAACTGAAACGTTTACAGTGAATATATTCTCACTTTCGCTAAAAATAGTAGGCTGTTGTTCTTCTTCCGTTCTAAATACATGATCAGGAATTAATTTTTCTTGTTTAATTTTTTTCTTATTTATGAAGAGAGTTGATAAATCGACTACTTTTTCTTTATTGTTATCACTTCTTTCGATTTGAGCTCTAATGATATTACTATTTTTCTTTATAGTATCTTCGTGTTTTTTAATAATATTATTATAGTATTCTCCAACTCTTTTTAGTACTTCTTCTCGGTTTCCGCGAGTTGATAGGTTCTTGTTTTTCAGAAATCTTTTTAATTCGCTTGTCTCTTTTTCTTTGTTATCATTGTATTCTTGTTTTAGTTTTGTAATGGTGATATTATTTTCTCTTATCTCATCTTCCAGAATGGTTCGTAATCTCGGTTCTGGTTTGTAGTCGGATGGTCTGTTCTTATTATGAGTTCTTTCGTTTCTGCGTTCAATTTTAATTTTATCTTCTGCTATCAAAATATACTTATTAAGATGGTTTATTATATTATTTGTTATTTCATGTTTCTTAGCTCCATTTGTTTTGATTTTATTAATTTTCGCATAAGTCCGCAGTTCATTATATGTGTATAGCGACAATCTTTGTATAACCACTTTGTTGTTTGATATAACCTTTTTACAAAGCTGAATAACCTCTGCAGTATTCATCATTTAATAGGGGAACATTTTTATTAATGAATTTCCCAGTCTGCGTTTTCTCAGTCGTAAAGAAAATCATTGAATTTCTATTACCTTACTACTCTGTGAGAAAAATGTGTACACGGATTTCGCACATTCTTCACTACTCTTCATGTGACAAATGTGTGTGTGTAGTGGAATCCCACTTTTCGTACTACTCTTCATGTGACAAATGTGTGTGTACTGGAATCCCACTTTCTGTACTACTCTTCATTTGACAAATTTGTGTGTACTGGAATCCCACTTTCTGTACTACTCTTCATTTGACAAATTTGTGTGTACTGGAATCCCACTTTCTGTACTACTCTTCATTTGACAAATTTGTGTGTACTGGAATCCCACTTTCTGTACTACTCTTCATTTGACAAAAATCATATATTTTTTTAAACTTTGACTCACAAGCTAAAAAAAAAAGAGAACCATACTGTAAAAGTAGCCTAGATGGTGGGTGTGTGGAAATTCGAAAAAATCAAATAATTTTTCGAAACAATTTTATTATATAATAAATGGAAGAATTAGAAAAGAAAATGTATGTTTACCGTCGCAGTTACAAGTACTACAATCGTATAAGTAATAGCTTACTTGTATCCAAATTCCTCTTTTCGGCAGCAGGAATGTCTGCGTTTCTAGTGCTACCTTTAGCTTCTTTAAGTTTGGGTGCTGTTATCATCGAAATAATTGAAAAGCAGTTAAGCATTGCTGATAGAAAAGCAGAATTTAGGACAAATTACAATTTTTATACTGAGTTGTTCTCGATGCTAAAATGCGGACAGTTAACAATTGAGGAGGTAATTCAGAGAGAAACAGAGATGCGTAAAACCTTTCGATTTTTTCCTCGCGAAAAATACATGAAACAGGTTCGCTTGAACGGTTATAAATATTGTAAGAACGAAACTATCAAAATACAAGAAAATTTACCAAAAATATAAAATTTTTTGCAAAACCTCCCACCCCAGACTTTGAAGATTGAAGATGTTGTTAAAATATCATATCTACACACATATACATATGTCTGGGGTAGCCCCGTATGGGGAGGAAACTCATCTCAGAGTTTTTTTCGCCATCACTCACTATCAACGGATTGCTGGTAGTGGGATTCGATCTCACGACATCGTTGATACAATGGTTTCTAAGTTTGCACGACTTAGAGCATTCTGCCAACGGGGCCCGAAAAATCTCCGCAACGAAATGTTTTGTGATGTGAATCATCTAATGCGCAATGAGATTTCCTGTTTTTTGTTGCCTTAAGAGCTTTATCAGTACTAGAGGTAGAATTGTTGGTTACATTGAGGAGATTTTAATTTGATGATGTGATGAATATCGATTTGGATTTTTTTTTTACATTAGATATTATCAATAAAAATATGTATGTGAGTTTGTGAGTCTGGATTTTTATTTAATAAAATCATCCCCTAATAAATGGAGTCCACAAAGGAAGTCTTGAATACAATCAGAATGAATAAATACAATGAGACAATCAGGAAAGAAGAACTAGTTCTAGGATTGAAATATACTATTGTTAAAATGAGAATTGCTAAGACAAAATATGGTGATAAGTTGGTTGTAGTTATTAATCATAATGACAAACCATGTGATTTGTTTATAACACAGAAATATAATGCCATTGCTAACGAATTACTTTTAAAGAAAAATCTGGTTTTGCAGCCTATTGTACGCGAAAACAAGAACAAAGAAACATATGTGGATTTAGAACTGTTTACTCAGTAATATTTGAATAAAAAATGAAAAATGTAAAAAAAAAAAGAAGTAGTGTACATTGTAGTATTTTATATGTAGTAAAGGGTAATATTTCTCATTTCTTGTATCCTTTATTTTGGAAGTAAGAAAATAAAAATGTTCTTAAAAAGGGGGGTAATTTGGTAAAAAGGATGTTAAAATTTAAGAAATTGATGTTAAAATGGGGTTTTGAAATTGGGGGAAGGGTGGGCCAGAACCCCCTTTATATAACTACTACCAAGGTTCCAACACTCCGACCAGTAGCGGCCAAACACAGCCGTTACCAAACTAGTTTTGTACCACACTGTCAGAAGTGTCGTAGCAGATTGAGCATAACACTTTCAAGAATAACACCTTTTCACTTAGAAATAAAGTGTTATGACCAATTAAGATTATACTATTTCGTGCCTAGATCTCCAACAACACCTTCAATTGGTAAAAATACTACACTGCCAGCCGTTACATAAGGACAACAGAAGGATGCGCGGTTTCAACAGATAACACTTTGGGATATTATCTGTTATGTTTCTTTCCTTCCCGTTAGTATTTTTACCAATTGAAGGTGTTGTTGGAGATCTAGGCACGCAATCGTGCAAACTTAATTGGTCATAACACTTTATTTCTAAGTGAAAAGGTGTTATTCTTGAAAGTGTTATACGCTATCTGTTATGAAACTTCTGACAGTGCAAAGATAGTTCAAGTTTTAAGCAGACTTTGACCATTTGTAGGTACTTTAAAATGTATATGTTATCCTGATAGATTTGTGCATAACAGTACTCACCAATTTTGGTTTTGCTACCGTGAAAGTGTGAGCGAATAAATTACTATTCTATTTTCTTCTGCTACTATTAAAGAGCAGACAGAATTAAACAAATCTGGTTTCATTATTTGTGTCAAAGAAAGCTGAAACACTTGGCAGATGATAAGTTATTAATTTTTTAATCTCGTTTGACCGCTTTTGAGGCCAGAACCTAGAGAACTATTCAAAGAATCATAGAATCATAGCTTTTTTTTTCTTTTTTTTTTCATGTACTTCATTGTATATTTAGTAGGCTAATTTGTCTTTAACGGTCAGTTGTTTATTAGTATGTAAGTGTGTGTGAGTTTGACTGACATGTTGTTGTTCCTTTTTATACATTACTCTTCAGTTTTGAAGGATTCAAATAAATAATAATAATAATAATAATACATCTACTGAATGAACTGTCCCGGGCGTTTTCGTTTTCGATGAAATCCTCTTTGGCAGAAGAAACGTTTCTACGACATCTCTTATGCGAAAAACGGCCTTTTGGAACAGCGCCCCTGTGCCAGAATCAATCTAACCCTATAAAAGACAACTACTAAGCCAGAGGTCTCCAGCTCGTTTCAGAGATTGAGAATGAGACAAAGTTCTTTTTTTCAGTTGACCTACCCGCTAAGCCCTCTATTCCGGTGGACACCACCCTTCCAGAATCCACCAAACCATCCACGTCTCACCCATCCAAGGTGGTCACCGATGCCCAGCTTCAAGCAGTTGATGTGAAGACAAACGAGGTTGTAATTGAATGGAGGAGCTTTGAACAGGACGAGCGGCAGCTCATAGATGGCATTCAACTGCGATACAAGAATTTGGACGTCAATGCACAGGTAAGCCCATTGTTTGTGAGGTGATGAGGCTTTGTATTTCTTTATTTCTATTAATACTTTTGGCGTTAAGCTTGTCGTCATTACTAAAAGAAAATAGACTTTATTGTTACACTGTCAGAAGTTTCAAAACAGATAGCATATAACACTTTCAAGAATAACACCTTTTCATTCAAACAATGTTTACAACGGATACGTCAGCTATGATTTTTCATCAGCGATATTTCGGCCCTTCTTGGCAAGGGTCCTCGTCAGGCTGTCAATTGACAGCCTGACGAGTTTCAAATAAATGTTTCAAAGTCAGCGAGTTTCTGATAAATGTTCTTTTCTGATAAATGTTCGAGTTTCTGATAAATGTTTCAAAGTCAGCTTGGGCTCAAAGAATATTTAACACCTTTTCACTTAGAAATAAAGTGTTATGACCAATTAAGTTTACACTATTTCGTGCCTAGATCTCCAACAACACCTTCAGTTGGTAAAAATACTAACGGGAAGGAAAGAAACATAACAGATAATATCCCAAAGTGTTATCTGTTGAAACCGCGCATCCTTCTGTTGTCCTTATGTAACGGCTGGCAGTGTAGTATTTTTACCAATTGAAGGTGTTGTTGGAGATCTAGGCACCAAATAGTATAAACTTAATTGGTCATAACACTTTCTTTCTAAGTGAAAAAGTGTTATTCTTGAAAGTGTTATATGCGGAGTGTTATAATACGGAGAGCGAGTCCCCGGGACGAATAAAAACGCGGGGACTCCTCAGGTGGAGTCCTCGGGGAAGGGCGAGAATACGACTATAAGAGTTGTGTTTTTGCAGATACCATGGCATCGTTTTTGCGGTTATCGTGGTATCTGATACCACGGTCAAAAGGCGTTTTTGTTTTTGCAGTTATCGTTGTATCTGTCCAGTTATCGTGGTATCTGGCCAGTTATCGTGTTATCTGATGTTCCGATACCAGGGTCCGACCGTGGTAACTGATCGTGGGATCTGAAAAAGTCATCTCACTGTCATCGATTGGTGGGAAAGCAGTTTGGCACTTAGTGATGTTCCTGAATATCAGGTTTTCTTTTGGAATGACTTCAAAAAGCGCAACTTCGGCAATTGTCGTTTTTGCAGAGCAATCGTATATCAGATACCACGATAACTAGAACGACTAATTGCAGACCGAGCTACCTGGGTACCATGTATCGTTAAAAAGTTGAGTAAAATGTCAGTGTAACTTTAATATTTGTAGTATTTAGTATTTATGTAACTCGTGAGTGTTTAAAAGAATGAAATTTGTGCAAAGACAACCAAATTATCTAGCTAGCAAGTTTCTGTCTTATAAACCTTACTTACTTACTTACTTATCTGCAAAAACACAACTAAGGTAAGGTGGCAGGCTAGTTTCAGTGTGTGTAGCTTCAGTGATCTTAGCTGGAAAGAAGCAGAAGAGACAGGGGACTATAAAATCAAAATGCAGAAGAATCTCTACCCTTTCGACGACCCAATGGATCGGCAAAAACAGCAGCCCTGTCTAGAATGAAACCAGAGCACTAACTTTAACTCCAACCAATTTTCAGAGAAGAATTTCACAAAATCAGATATTTAAGGAAAATCTTCCAACTGTTTTTCCACACGTTCATTGTCCAGCTGGAGCGGTTTGAGCCTGAAGAGGACCCTTGCCAAGAAGGGCCGAAATATAGCTCTACTAAGATGTAACTGACTTATCCGTTTTGCATCGTCAAATATGATTCGCAGTCAGCTTGGGCTGAAATAATATTTATCAGTGAGGTCAGTCGTCTTTGTTACAGGTCTTTACGATGACGTCACTGCTTCATCGAGATGTGAACTCTTACAAACTTGAGGATTTGATGCCCAGTACCATGTATGAAGTGGATATCATTTTCATGCCTTTCGAAAATCAGGACAAGGAACTGATATCTGATCGGCCGATCCAGTTCAAAACCCTCAACATTGAAGGTAAGCTTTCCGACTGCGTTGCAGTTCCCCATGCTCTGTCTCTGTAAATGAAAGAGGACCCTTGCCAAGAACGGCCGAACTATTGCTGAATAATGTATAATGTTTAAAACAGATAATTCAGCTAAATCCGCTTTGAGTGCTTTTTCTTATATACGATTCCCAATCAGCTTAGGCTCAAGGACCATTTATGAATTTATTTCTCTTCTCTAAATTTCTTCTTTTCCTCCCTCCTTGACAAAGAAATTCTAAAATTATTAGTAAGTGCGCGCCACCGGAAATTATGGAGAAATTGGCTGTTCTCCACAGAAAACTACCAGAAACGGGGTACGCGCGTCTGTCGCCCTCTCATCTCATGGGCTTATTCGTCTGTATGACTCTCGAGTATAGATATTGTTTGTATGTGTTGGGTTTTCTCTAATTATGTTTTTCCATTTTCTTTTGTACTCCACTGGTTTCGTCTTGTACGATTTGTGGGTCACAAATTGTTTTTATTATTATTTAGGCGTGGCAGGATAGAAGTTTGCCAGAAGTTTGACAGTACTTAAAACGCAGATGCCCATCCTTTTGCTATACTTATGTAAAATGACCCGCATGCTGTTTGCGCATCTTCTATTCTACGTTCTAGTGAAACGCATGTTCTGTAAAAAAAAGTAGATAAAAAGAGGAGATCTTGTTATTTTTGAATATGCGAAGTACCTGCTTTATTTGTCCTCGAAATTATGCCATACTTTGGTCTTGTAGAAACTTAAAAAACTAGAAGAAATGCAGAAGTTACGCACACATATCCTTGAGGAGGGCCATCCTCATAGAAATGTAGCTGAAGAGGAGAGCATTTACGTAAGCTGGTCGTTGTTTGGCACTCCGACTTCAATTAACTTTTATTGTAAAGGGACGCAGAGTAGTGGGACAAACACAAGTTTCTAAAAAAAAATTTGATAACCAGTTCGTTCAGTAGCTCGCTCGCTCTTCTAAGGTCGATTCGCTTTCTAAAAAGCAAAGCGAGAATCCGCCGAGCGTAAGAACGAGCTGGATTTCATTGTGCCTTTACGACTTATAGCTTACTTGCCCAGATCTCTTCCCACTCACGTAGTGGATTGACTTTAAACTAGCGGAGTGCAAGAACAGCTCTGGAAAGCGTACGGAAGAACAGGGGCACGTAAACTAGCGGAGTTTTCCAGATCGCTGCAGTCGCACTATTACTGTCGTTTGATGTCGAAAGCAGTGTTGTCACATCAAAATATTTAGAGAGTGACTTTTGGCCCAAAACAGAGAGTGAACTGGGGGTGAAATTCATTTTCATGAAATGTGCACTTTTGGTCGGAATCGTCTCTGTAAAAATGACAAATTTGGTAAACCAAATAGAGTGAAAATTCACACTATCTTGCGACATTTGGCAACCCTGGTTGTGAGCTCTTGCCATGTGAATAGAGCGTAAACAACGTTGTAGCAGGGGGTAAATAATCCATGACACTCGTCGAGAGTCTTTGTACAGCCTCACAGCTTCCTTGAGTGTTTCACGCATGGACCAATTTAAATATCCGCATTAGACTCAGAGGATGTTTGTTCTAACGGTCACATTCAGGTGAACTCAGTATATTCCTCAGTTCGTATGAACTGTAAACTTAACCAAGTGCGAAGGAGTAGTTCATGCCTCACGCTGCAGGTCAAGCGGGTTCTCCGCCGGGCTCTGGTGATGTGGACTAAACTTTAGCCGATTAGCTGCGGCTCATGACGTCACACGAAAAGTCTATATTTTCCATTTACTAACGGAACTGATTGTCCCTAGAACGGTTTATAAGTGTAAACGCGTCCGTTGCCTCGCTGGCCGCTCGGCTCTATAAATATATAGATACTAATACAAATATATATTCTACAACATTAATTTAATCGAATTTCCCTATATCTTTCATGACGGCAGGAAAAGGTCACGGGCCGAAGATAATGAGCTAAGGTTTGGTTTCCACCGCTCTGGTAAGCAAATTGTAATATATCCTCTTATCTTCAGATCCCTACAACTTCAATGTCAGCCTGTCCAGTACCCGGGTAGGGGAGATGTCAACCGACCTCAACTGGACGGGGGTACCGTATCCTGAAGACAAATATGTCAGCATTTACAGGGTATTGTTCCAAGGGGACGGCGACCCTGATACTGCGGCAGCATTCAAGTTGGCAAAGCATGACGCACCCTCTTCAATGACCGTGAAGGAGTTGAAACCAGGGCATAAGTAAGTTTTGTTTCCTCTTAATTTTCGAAAAATTTTATTTCTGAACCAGTTTGTAGTGGAATTATCATTTACCAACTAGAGTTTACCAACTATACTTTGTTACACATTGTAATTTTTTATATTTATCACTTAGACCCCTGGCCGGGCCACTTCTGAGGTTGACGCCGTGGCAGCTTCATAGTTTGTCTGGTAATACTTCGTCACTGAATCCATGCCGCTAACCGCAGGGCCTCACGAGTCCATATCAGTCCGAAGGTCGGATCCCGCCTGAGATTTTTTTTTTTTTTTTTAGTACTACGTACAAATATAAAATAAAAAAGGGTTTTGGTATCGGAGAAGGAAATGAAAAAGATCGTAAGAAATGCCACTGCAAAAGGGATTCCCTATGACGGAAGGGCATCCTTTGACGCAGGGAGTGCGAAGAGGTCGAACAAATTTTGTGTTGTTTTTGTCTCCAGGAAAAAAAAACCCTTTTTGGTTTGGTTGCAAAAAAAATAAATAGGGATAGTATTTTTGTAAATTTTAAGTTTTCAAAGAATGAAAATTTTAAGGAAAGGAGATATTAAGGAAGGAAAACAAAGAAAAGGTTTTAAATATGTGTTGAAATGGTAAAATGAGAAATAAAGGTTAAAAGAGGGAATAAGAAAGAATATTAAAAAACAAGATAATTAAATGTAGAGATAGAGGAAAGTGTAGGTGACGCTAAATATATAGATCGGTCAATAAAAAAAAAAAAATATCAGATGTTAGGACCGTTGGCGTCACCGAGGGAAGTGGAAGCGTAGTCACCTGGCCAAATCATATTGGACAGGAAGAACGGAAAAGATGCTACGCGGCAATTAAAAAAAAAAAAAAAAAAATCAATGTTGTCTGTGCGATTATCAACCTAATCGGTGGTGTGGCCCTAATTGTCAATAATCTCTCTGATTTCTCTTCTAACAAACTTATACCGCCATGTGCTTTGTTTAGTTGCAAAACTCTCTGCAAGATGTTAACAGTTTAAGCACCCCAAACCAACTAATTTATTCCACCTCGGAATATTCACTCTGAAATATACTATCAGTGTGGGCGATATTCGATATCGATATCGAACATCGAAACGTAAATATCGATATCGAAAACGGCATTTGTTCATTCATAGTTATTTTAAATAATCCAACATAACCTACGTTTATATATCCGAAAATGGAGCAATATATTTTCCGTAATTCAGTTCTTATTTATTCGGAGTTTGAGATGATGCAAGATGCTATTTAAGGACAGCATTCTTATAAAGTTTTTACGAAACGAGACGTACCCAGGTACCCTATCCCGAAACATGGTCAAGAAATATCGATATATCGATTTTCGAATATCGAAAGTAAAAATATCGATATATCGGAAAATCCAGACATCGCCCAACACTATATATATCGTCGAAATGGCACTGCGATAATGAATGGTGAGACATTTGCCACTTCCTTGCACTAATCTTGAAGAACTACACGTTATTATCCCGTATAAGATTTTGTTTTTAATTTTTCGCTTTGTTTCTAGATACCGCTTTTGGATCGAAGCGTACTTGACGAACGGCAAAGTGAAAACTTCGAACGTCATCGATGTCGTCACGAAGCCGGGACCAATACCAAAATTGGATTTAGCTGGAGCAGGTATTTTCATCTTGTTTGAATCTGTCTTATCTTTTAGAGTGGAAGTTCTGGTGTAACTATCGTGGGGCACTCCGTGATGTGGTTGATCTTTCTTATTGTCATTTTTTAAAAAGTAGCAAATAACAGGCGAAAAAATATAAATATTGAGCTTGTCAATTCTAAAGAAAGCTTCGACTGATGGACTGGGCCACGATGTGTGCCGGATGGACCAAGTTTAAGCTCCTGCCCCCCGTAGTTGTCTTATGTTATTTGTTTGTTGTTGCTTGTTCTAATCGAGGATCGTAGCTGTCGGAAAGACAGGAAACTCCGCTGAAATTGCGTCGTGGAAAATGGAGTTGCCCGTTACCTAGCGTTCGGACTTTGACAACTTGCCAGCGATGAAAGTCAGAGAGCGTGTTCCACCCTTTTAACAAGAGTAGCTATTAGTTACTGTTTTCGTTCAAGCCTCGTGAAGAGCTACTAGCGTGATAACCAGGGGCGTCACGATTGAGTGAGGGGGGGGGGGGCCCTCCTCCAATGTTGTCGGCCAGTCGGCAAAAAGTAACCGAGTCGGCGCGAAGCGCCGTGATTTTTCATCAAAAACAGTTGATTTTCTCATGAAAACAGTCGGCTTTTCTGAAAATCAGTTATTTTTCGTCTAAACAGTCGTTTTTTTCCAGAAATCAGTTGATTTTTTTCAAAACTGTCGTTTTTTTTCTTGAAAACAGTCTTTTTCTGTCCAAACAGTCGGTAAAAAAAAACCTCCCCAAACATTTTGGCTATTAACGCCTCTGGTGGTAACTACAAATCTCTCTGGCCTGCTTGGTCCGATTATCCCGTGGCTCGATATTTTGCTGAAAATAGGAAAACATGCTCCAGCCTCGACGCCAAGAAGCCAGGATCAGTGACGTCATGCGTAGTAACTACGGTAAGTAGGGTGGAACACGCTCAGAGAAAACAAACCAAAAATGTAACTCTGTAGCCTGAATGGACCCTCTTAGTTTTCGTGCCTCTTTTGAGTACTCGTGCCTCCTATACACTATGCCATGTCCTCTTTTTAGTCGATCGCTTTAACGTCAGTCTCGCTAGGAATCGCGACTCACGGAGTTATTGGAGTTTCCAGTCTTTCCACTGTTACGGTCTTTGGTTCTACTATGTAAGTTGGGCATGACAAGCCCAGTTATGCCACTAGTGTGTTCAGTGCCCTTCTTTAGAAATCTGGTAAAAAAAAATCGTACCTCCTGCCGTATCTGCATTTTCGGTAGGGTTCAATGAATGATTGCTTTATTTTACCAAAATAGCGTTAGCTAGCGCAGGCACGTCAATATAAATGCACGAGTTGCACGAGTCAATACATAAATAAAACCACACTAAATATTCCAACGCAAATTTGCGTAACTAAGATAATACGTAAAGACTAAAAACGCATCAGAACTCTTGATTTAGCGTTGCTCTGTTAAAATAATCAGTAAAATACGGGACGAATGACTTGATGTAACGTTGCGTACTAGTCTCTGGTAAGAACATATCAGTTGATAACTCCTTGTCTTTTCTCGACGTCTTGTCCTCGGTCCGTCAGTAGTAGGGTTTTCGAAGTCTGGCAGTAGTCGACGGTGGAAAGGTGATTCACGATATTTCAGTCCAAATCTGACAGTTAGTTCATGTCGGCGTTTTTCCAATGACAGTAAGTCAAGTTCGTTTAGTGCGCTGTCATTGTTTGTGTAGTCGTGGCCTAATATTATTTCCAGAGCCCATTTCTGGACCAACTCAATTTGGGCAGGATCGGCTAATAAATCAATCAATCAATCAATCTATCAAGTTTAATCCGAATAGCTAAAAGCTAGAAAAGGAATACAAATTTACAAAATACACAGACACACAAGAAACAAATTAACTAATACACTTACAAGAAATTACCAGAAATAAATGATGGAATGAAACTACGTAAAAATTGGGTAGAAGAATTAGCGGGATATGGGGAAAACTTATTGCCAGTATTCCTCTCGGACCGACGCACGGAAGACGGGAGGGGAGGGGGAATAGATGGGTCATCTGGGGACAACACGTTATCTTAGCTCCAAAATTGTTTGAAAGAGTATTTCTACGTACAGATAATTTAGGAATGTCAAGTTTAATGAGAGCCTCTTCGTATGTAATATTATGATAATAAAGAGGCACGGCACGGCACAGCATGGCGCAGAAGGCACGAGTAATAAAAAGATATTAGCAAGTAATAAAAGTAGACAAGTAAGTTAGAGTTCGTAACTCAAGAGCCTAAAAAGATGACATGTTAGAACACTGATCCTGCTCCTCACTCTTGAGGCCTGAAAGGGCCCTTTTAGTTTTCGTGCCTCTTTTTAGTACTCCTGCCTCGTACACTATGAGAGTGTTCCACCCTACTTACCGCAGTTACTACGCATGACGTCACAAATTCTGGCTTTTTGCCGTCAAGGCTGGAACGATTTTTCTACTTTCCAGCAGGATCTCACGCCAGGGGCAAATCCGACCAATCACGTTACAGAGATGCGTAGTTACTATTCCGACAAGGTTGGAACGGTCAGCGTAGTAACTTTTCGTGAGGATGGAACGGAAATAGTAACTATTGTTAGAGGGGTGGAACACGCTCATGTCGTGCCGTACCGTGCCTCTTTTTAGTCGATCCCAATTTGGGCAGATTGTTCCTTGGCTAGATTCAGGGTGCCCAGGGTGAACTAGCATCGCCCTGTGTGAATTTCAAGCCTGGTATAGCTGCCCTAACCACTTAATTTTTCCAGGCCCGCTCCTGTCTTCTCAGCTGCGTGATGGCAACACTGCTAACCAGGGTTACTTCATTGCCGTGATCGTGTTAGCGATTGTCGCTGCATGCGCGTTACTTCTTGTTCTTATACTGTCAATCGTTTTGGCTCGAAGGGGAACAAAGGCAACGGCGACGATTACAGCGAGAAAGTCGCAGTCGGCTTATGATAATCCATCGTACAAGGTACGTTACATTAGTCGTGATGTGTGCCTAAGGAATCTCTCCAAAAGGGACTTCTTTGCCGGAAGAGAGTCTCTCTCCAAAGTCCTGTGTCCTCTCTGCTAGCTCTACCATTTTTGGTAGAGAGTCTGGTGCCATTCTGCTGAGCTGATTGGTCAACTCATCTCTCCGCAGGCCTGGGCAGAAAGGGCAAAGGGCTTGGCAAAGGCCAAAAGAGAAGGGTGGAGTAAGCGCTTGGTTCAAAAACGGAAAAATGAACCAAGGACTTTTTCAATTCAGTTCAGTATAGTCTAAAAACACATAACGGACAAGCCGTGTTGTTTTTGTGCCAAAGCACAACTTCATAACATAACAATCTACATATATATACAACTTTGCGACATTTAAACCCACGTCTTGTCATAAATATGTTCAATAACATAAAAGACTACAATTAATAAAATATAAATAATATAAAAATTAACGTTCAAATGCGCTCCGGTTTGTATGAAAGAACAAACGAGCGGACGAAACTCTGAGCATACCTTGTTCGCAAAGCTACCACCGGCTTAAACGAGGCACAGGCCCGGCAGCTTGAAGAGGAAGACGAAGGTGGGAGGGGGGGGGGGAATTAGGGGGAGGGACGATATTACAAAGTTGAAGTCGGCGGAATGAAAGGAAGACAGGGGACAAAAAAGGAGATTACTGTTTGTAAGATTGCGGGGTGTAAGAGATAAAACATTTGGGAACAGATTTGTTCAAGTTTATCGCAATGTCAAGTTTAAGAGTAGCTTTGCATGCTCTGGTCGAATCCAGTGTGGGATTAAACCCAGCTGAGCTCCCCCCCCCCCCCTCCCAGGCAGTCAAAATTTCGGGCCCCTTTGTAAATTATTTCCTAGATGTGTGCATGTTGAACGCTAGGTCATACTGCCATACAGTGCACCGAGATAAAAGTAACCGTTGCTTTTGTTCCAGTACTTTAAAAGTTGAATACTTTAAGTCCTAGCCCTGCTTTAAAAAAAATCCACAGCTTTGACTGTTTTAAGCCTCTGTCCAGACATCTTCTGACAAAGAGTCGTTTTGAGCATGATAGCTATTGATAATAGCGAAACACATGCAGTGTCGTTAGAGGGGTAGTAGTAGTATTTATTCGTGAGTAAACCAAACAAGGTATTTCACTCTATATACTAAACTAAACTTACATGACATCAAAAAGAAAACACTGATCTAATCTTAAAGTCTCAAATGAAGAAAAATGATTACACGACCAATGATCACCAACTACGAAATTTCTTATCTCCTAGTTATTTTTAAAAAGAAACAATAACAAGGTTTCTAACATACTTATTACTCACTATTAAAGAATGTACTGTATTAAAGTCGGGTCTCCGGGCCTAAGAACTGATGAGTGACTGTGAAGTAGGTTTCGTTGACATCATAAGTACTACGGGTCCTTTAAGAAAGCTTGGTTGTAATTTTATTTCATCTTTTCGCTGAGCTGTCGGAAGTTTCATAACAGATAACACAAGGATGCGCAGTTTTCAACAAATAGCAATTGGGATGTTATTTGTTATGATTTTGAAAATGTTATGCATAACAAGCGTCGCCACACTGTCAGCAGGTACACAACATATTTTTTTGGTTGAGACACTTTTTTCATAACAAAAACGTCTCGTTTTGCTTATAACTCCAGTATTTTCTATCAGATTCAGTTGAAATTTAGGGTGCAAATACAGAATCATGTATCTATTAACGCTGTCATCTCTCGACATGATAATTCGGACTTTCTTTTTGCGACTTTCTGTGACGTTTTTTTTACAAAAGTGTCTCAGTTTTGTTTTCATTTTGTTTTAGCTTTTTTCTATTTCTTGATTAATTAAATGTTTTAAAACCTTTAGACAGGGAGATTTTCGGCTGTTTTGTTACGACAGTGGACTCCGGTCAAGATCTTGATCTCCTGGCTACAACACTTTTTGTGACAGTAACGTTTTTTTGAGACGTTTTCCGTCCAAAACAACACTTTTTTTTAAAGTAACGTTTTTTTGAGACGTTTTCTCTTTGGGAACAACACTTTTTTATGACTGCAACATTATTTTCAAAAAGAGAGTGTGACACTTTTTAAAAAAGCTAAGCATGCATACAACATATTTTTGTGTTTGAGACATTTTTTTCTGTAACAAAAACGTCTCATTTTGGTATCTTCTGTCAGATTCAGTTCAAATTTAGGCTGCAAGTAGAGAAGCAAGTATCTATTAACGCTGTTAACTTCGGACTTGATTATTCGAACTTTCTTTTTGCGACTTTATGTGACGTTTTTTACGAAAGTGTCTCAGTTTTATCTTTAATTTTTGCTTAGCTTTTTTCAAGCTATTGAATAGTTGAATGCTTTCAAACCTATAGACAGGGAGATTCTCGGTTGCTTTGTTAGGATAGACAATTCCGATCAAGATTTTGATCTCCTGGCTACAACACTTTTTGTTACATTAACGTTTTTCTGAGACGTTTTTTTTTTTCAAAAACAAAAACAACGCTTTTCGCTACATAAACGTTTTTCCGAGACGTTTTTCCTGGACATGTGCATATGACGAGTCACCTTAAAAAATAATTGCAAATGTTCCTTAACTTCTGTAAATAGTTTGTATACATTCATTTGAAAAAGTACATAATTTGAACAAGTACATTATTTTCATCGCAATAAGCAAGAGCTGTGCAAGGGAATGCAAACGCTGTTCCTCTTTAATGTAACGAGCCTCAGTATGCACACGCTTCAAGTGACGTTTTCTCAAGAGATACAAATTTGATGTTAACTGGCATCCTACTGCGGGTTCTGAACATAACGTGATTAAAATCGGGCAAAGCAAAAGCCGCGTTCGATTTAGCCTTGTCCCGGTCCTGTCAGCCAAACTCCGTTTTATTTAACTGCCTTGTCCGCTTAATGCCGTTTTATTTGTCCTGTCAGCTGACAATTGTCAGTGCCCTGTCCTGTCAGACAGGAATCAGTGAATGATGACATGTTCTCGGAGCAAGTTTCGGTCCTGTCTTGGGTAGATTTCTCGACTGCGTTTTATTTGCGATGCTTGTCCGTTGCGTCATTCACCTGACAAGGGTAAATAAAACGGGTTTAAACCGTGACAAGGCAGTAACAAGAGGACAGCCGAGACAAGGAGGACTCAAATCGAACGCAGCTAAAGTACGTTGTCCGATCGCTGATTTGCGTTTTGGACCATCACTTTTGCATCAGTTTTGACCCATTTTTATTTTTGTTCTGGACCGGCCGACTCATGGGACAAGGCAACTTTGTAAAGAAAGCTATCAAATATTCATAAATTTTTTAATATAGCTAGTATAAAGCTATAAGTCTAAGTACAAGATCTCCACAACAAGCTACATACTTAAAATCAATTTTGGTGACTCCCTGAGCAAGAAAGTGCCAAAAACGCTGCTGAAAGCAGAGGGGACTATGGACGCACAACGTTTTATCCGGCACCAACATTTTTTGCCAGTAGCTCTTACATTAAAAACGACATAGCCCATATGTTCCTAAGCGAGTTCTAAAAGAAAAAAGGTTTTAGTTCTCACCCCATCGCCTTTTAACAAAACCAATGCGGTCGAAAGTTTAGATGCGTTCAAATGCATTTACGGTCATTTCCGGCGTTCTCGTCCGGAACGTTCCCAGATCATGGATATAGTATTAGGCTACTAAGGTATCATTTGCGGTTGCCCGATACCCTTCAAAGAGTTCCTAGGGAACGCCGAAATTGCGCTACAAGTTCTTCCCTTCGCCTGTATTTTTTCCCGGTTCTTGTTCTCCTCAGGTTTTCTTATGCCATATTAGCTCTATGGCACTTTGACATCGTAGGCAAAAATTTCAAATTTCGAATCGTGCGTGTGTCGGGAATCAGGCCGAAAGGCTTCCGAAGGGTCAGAGCCCAAGAGCTAGAAATTTTTTGGATTGGACTGTGGCAATGGAAGACAATGGACAATGGAGACTCGTCTTTCTTTGTTCAGTCTATAGAAGAGTCTTACTGGAATGGGAAACTTGTTGATGGTGGAAGATGGGTGAATCGATGCTTTCTCAAAAGTAAATGGTAGCGTCAACAAGGATGTTAGTGCTAATATGACCAATAAGGGCCGCTAACTGCAGGAAGACAACTAAAAGCTGAGAGTTTTATATTCTATAGTCATCTAGTAAATTTAAAAAGAACAAAATTGAAATAGACTTCATCTTTGAACACTTATTCAAATTTTAGACAACCTTGGGTTTGGTTCAAGTTTTAAAAGCCCTTAAAATAAAATTAAATGGGAATGGTATGTAAGTTATTAAGAATTCCAGTGAGCCAAGTGTTTCAGAGCTTTTAGACTTTCCCCTTTTAGTTGAGTGTTTCATGGAACAGTGCACTATTTTGGGCGCTGTAGCAGCTTTCAGTTTTTAATTTTCACTGTTTTTATGGCACTTGCCCTTCGGCCAAGTGCCAGATAGAGATCGCAATTTCTGTCCGCCCGTCGGTCTGTCTGTCTGTCGGTCTGGGTTTAGCTAGTTGGGGCACTTCAACATAAGCTAGGACGATGAAACTTGGCAGACATATCAGGGACCCCAAATGATTAAGTTGGGAATAGTCATTTTCCCAATCCCAGCATCTTTGGGGGAGTGGAGGGATGGGGAATTGGGAATCTTGAGGTATTTATAACTTTTGAACGGGTGATCGGATAGCAATGAAATTTTAAATTTGGAGAGATCTCGTGCCTCAGACGACCCACTTAAAATCCGGAACGGATCTGTTGACTTTGGGGGGAGCTCGAGGGGAGAACTGGGAAACCTTGGGAAACGCTTAGAGTGGAGGGATCAGGACGAAACTTGGTGGGAAGAACAAGCACAAGTCCTAAATACATCGTTGACATAACCGGGCCAGATTCGGGCACTGTGGGGGGGGGAGGGAATTTGGTAGGCATATCAGGGACCTGAACAGACTGCCTTAAAGGACACCTGAATGAAGAGTACCAAGTATCATCCCTATGTGTATGACGTCCGTTAACATTGCCTGCAGAAAACCCAATCCAAATACAAAATACCGTTTCCAAGCTATGATTTTTGCTCCATTTTGCATCTGTCGTTATTTCAGTACCGAGCAATTTTAGAAATGAACAAATGTCTCCAATCAACCCTTCTTCTGGAATATTTTTTAAACAGATAATCCCAAACATATATCTAGAAGAAATTCCAATACGACCCGACCAACGCTGTACAAGATTTGAATGAATTGAGCTTGAGTCTTGGAGTCTGCATGTGCAAATCTCCGGAAACAATCATCCCTATTTTGAAAACGTCACGCTCAGGAGAAGAATGCTCTCCGTGTCCATGTCTGTAAAAGCATTCTCCATGGTGTGTTCAAGTATGGTTTCATTGTTCAGGTGTCCTTAAGAATAGTCGTTTCCCCGATTCGACCATCGTAGGGGGAGTGGAGGGATGGGGAATCCGGAAATTAGTTTAACATGCATAATTTTGGAAGGGGTAATCGGACGTACATGAAAGTTTTCAAGTGTCAAAAACAAGTGCCTCAGATTTACCTTTTCAAATCTGGACCGAATAAAATACCTTGGGGGGGGGGGGGCTGGAAGGGGGGCACCAGAAATCTTCTCAAAGGCCCAGATTCGAGGGATCGGGATGGAACTTGGTGGGAAGCTGAAGCTTAAACCCTAGATACATTACTGACAAAAGAGGACTGTATCGCGTCACAGTGGGGGGAGCTGGAGGGGGCTTACCAGAATTCTGGTGATCTCGAATTAGGGTACTTCCAGGTGTGCTAGAACCATGTAACTTGGCAGGCATTTTAACCATATTGACTTGAACATAGTCCCTTCCCCGATCCGATCATCGTGGGGGGAGTAGAGGGGTAGGGAATCCGGAATCTAGTGACATTCGCAACTTTGGAACGGGTGATCGGACGTGCATGAAACTTGGTAAGTATTAGGAACAAGTGTCTCGGATGTTCAGTTTCAAGTCTGACTGGATGAGCAAGCTTAAACCCTAGGTACATTCCTGACAAAACAGGACCGGATCGTGTCATGGTGGGGGAAGTTGGAGGGGGTTTCTCTGTATTCCGGTGATCTCGAGCTAGGGTGCTTCCAGATGTGCAAGGACCCTGAAACTTGGCAGGCCATTTACAGACTTTTAACATATTGACTGAAAATAGCCTCTTCCCCGATCCGACTATCATGGGTGGAGTAGAGCGATGGGGAATCCGGAATTAGGTGACATTCATAACTTAAGAACGTGTGATCGGACGTGCATGAAACTTGACAAGTGTCAAGAACGACTGTTTCAAATGTTCAGTTTCAATTCAGGATTCGAGTGGGTCTGATCACTGGGGGTGGGGGGGGGTCTGGAGGGGGACAAACTGACACACATGCTAACCGTTCTGGCAAGTGCCATATGAGCTTAAGAACGACTGTTTCAAATGTTCAGTTTCAATTCAGGATTCGAGTGGGTCTGATCACTGGGGGTGGGGGGGGGGGGTCTGGAGGGGGACAAACTGACACACATGCTAACTGTTCTGGCAAGTGCCATATGAGCTGTCAGCTCTTTTTTTGTTTAGCTCATAACTCGTGCACCAGTGCAGGTATCAAGTTTAAACTTGGTACACTTGTGGGAATTGGGGTCCAGCTAGATTGCCCTGTGAATAATGACCTGGGTATAGGACGATGAAATTTCCTATACAGTAGAAGCAAGGACTGGGAAATTTCTTTAAAGTTTACACCTCCCCCTCCCTCCACATTCATGGGCAACTGGGCCCAGATTACCCAGGAGTAAAGTTTGTTACCTACGACAGGAATCAAAAGGTATCAGGTTGATGCTTGGTAGGTTCGTGAGCATTAGGGTCTTTATTTCCTTTTTGCAGGCCCCACGCTCCACTCCCATTCGGTTCAGGGGCAACTGGGCCCAGATTGTCCATTTGTATGGCACTTGCAGCTTTGCTCAAGTGCCATATACCAATCACTTTTCGGTCTTTCAGGCAACTGTTCTCGAGTTAGGGTAATTCCAGAAGTGCTAGGACGATGAAACTTGTCAGGCGTACTAGGGACCCGATCATACTAATTTGGAAATAGTCACTTCCCCGATTCAACCACCGCGGGGGTAGTGGAGTGAGGGGGATCCGAGTATTGACATATTTATAATTTTTGAACGGGGAATCAGATCTTAATGAAACTTGATATTTGGAAAGACCTCTTGTCTCAGTCACACTTCAAGTCGGGAATGGATCCGGTGGCTTTGGGGGGAGTTGGAGGGGGAGGGGGAACCGGAAATCGTGTGACATGTTCAAAGTGGACGAATATGGATGAAACTTGGTGGGAAGAACAATCACAAGCCCTAGATCCATAGTTGACAAGACCGGACCGGATCCTGGCACTGCATGGGGAGTTGGAAGAGGGTTCTGGAATTTCGGTGATCCGGACTTAAGATGCTTACACATGCGCTAGGACGATGAAACTTGGCAGGAAAATCAGGGACTCAACAATTTAACTTAAGAACATTTGTTTCTCCGACTTGACCATCATAGGGGGAGTGATATGCCGTTCTTAATGAATTTGTGACGAAGGGGGTATTAAGCTGATACGATTTGGTTCATCGCACTTGTTACTACCTTGCTAATGGAAAAGAGGTTCAAAGGGATGTTGTAACTTGGCAGTGGAAAAGTCCAGGATAAACTGAGCCGAAGGACAAGATTCAAAGAAAGAATAACAGTTGGTGCCTACAATTTATTCTTAACTTAAATTGCTAGTACGGCTCAATTACTGCTGTTCAAAGTTCAAATAAGTTTATCTCCAGTTTATATTACTTGGGATTAGTCGGGATAGTTATTAACTTCAGGTGGTGCAATTTTTACCAAGTGGATAAAATGGGTTTAAGACCACCAGTCTATAAGATGTTCCTTCTGCCCAAGCTGACTGCGAAAATAAAATGTAGCTGACTTGCAAAATGCAGCTGATTTATCCGTTTTGCACCGTCAAATATCACCAGTCTAACATAAATATCTGATTTGTGGACAGCCTATGCCAAACACATAAATTCACAAAATAGCAGCTACAGTATTAACGGTAGTAGTAGTAGTAGTAGTAGAACAGTTTTATTGAAAATAAACATTTTGTTTTCAATAGTATTTGCTGCCTATAGCTACACAAGAAACAAAAACGAGATTTCGGGTTTTTTTTAGGTTAGCTAATTCTACGATGTGGTGCGAAGGATAAATGAATGTTCGAATACTTCGGCAGCACTTCCGCTACAACCGTCCTCAGCAAAAAACAAACTAAAGTGCATACTCTTACAAAATAACAAAAGAGTTTGTTTCTTGTATTATGAATGGTCAGATTGGCTTTAACAGTATATTTGTCTTGGGCTCAAGTGCTATATGGCAATGGTTTTGCCATCCGTCTGGTCATCACGAGTTAGGGTCAGCCTACCTCTAGATCTTTTAGCACAATTGAAACCAGACTGATAAAAATTGTCACTTCCTGAAGCTGACAATCTTAGAAGTAGTGGAGGATGGGGGAATCTGGAATGTTAAGGCATGCATAACTTTCGAAAAAGGATCGGATGAATGAAACGTCATAACTGGCAAGAGCATGTATCTAAGATATTTCATCTAAAGTTCGGACCGGATCCGAGATATGTTGTGGCAGGCTTAGAGTGTAGGGATCGGGAAGGATGATACTTGGTAAATGGCAAGAGCATGCGTCTTAGATGTTCTATTCACAAATCAGGCCCAGATCCGGCCACTGTGGCGGATTGACAAGGGGGGGGGGGGGTATCTTGTGGTACGAAGAGTACTTTTATATAGGCAAGGACTATGAAAGTTGTAAGGTGTATTAAGACCTTAACAGGTTGTCGTTTCCCTGAATACCCTTATCCGGCGATGAGACTTGAAAACTGACAGGACAACTTATTCCAGATGTTACATGTTAGGTCTGGACTGATACAGATACATTTTCATCTTCCCCATGGGCCCAAAATCAGTTGTACCTCTAGGGTTTTGCTCACAAAAGATTCCAAACCCCTCTTAAAGTGTGCATCTCAACCACACACTCCAACGTATTTTTGGCAAAACCAGATATTTTGGTGTTCCACAAGGGCCCATAATTATTTGTGCCACGATGATTTTTGCCACGATGATTTTTGCCACGATATCAAGTCGACCCGTCGTGTTTTGGTCGTCGCAAGACTCCGTTGTACGTTGAGACATCTTATTTATACACAAGACGTACAACCATAGTGAAAATGAAAGTTAAAGAAGATGTCATTTTAGTATACAAATATGTAAATATCATTATGGATTTACATAAAAGTAATGGGATTTAATGGAGCCACTTCAATTGCGAAATGCAAATAACTAGTCGGTTAGCCTAATAACCCCTTAGTCACAGCTTCAAAGAACGGCATATCATCGACATATAACGAAAACAGTGCAGTGTCCACATTTTCGTTAAGGAGTAAGTATGCTACGTGATCTTATTTGTTGATCTTACACCTCAAGATCCACATCCATACATGGGTCGGGACCCATCAAAATGTATAAAACCAAAAAAAATCTATAAGAAAGTCGGCCAAGTAAGTTATTGAATATAATATATAGATGCAGAGTAAAGCGTTATCAACAGTGTGTCGATTTTGTATTTCAGTGTTTGATTTCGTTTATTTCTGCCGTGCATCCAGTACAGTACAACGTTAACGGGCGTACAACCGAGCGCTTCCGGATTCCAAGGTACAACGAAGCAACACTACAACACTATATTCCAGTACAACGCTTTTTCATGTGCAACACTTTTGTGTGTACAACGGAGCGCGTTCGATTTAGAAGTTTTTTCTACAACGGTAAAATGCAGCAAAACGTTTTTCTTAATACAACAGAATTGACAAGCGTAACACTTTTGACGAAGTAAACGTTTTATTACGGTCCAACGTTTTTGTCGCAAAACGTTTTTCTTGCCACAACGGAATTGACAGGAACAACACTTTTGACGATAACGTTTTATTTCGGTCCAACGTTTTTGCAGACAAATGTTGACAAAACGTTGTACAAAAAAAAACTTCTAAATCGAACGCGCACCGTTGTAAAAAAAAAAAGTGTCACCGACCTGATGACAGTGCAGCAAGAGTCGTAAAACCACCGAAAAAGCTTTTGCTGACTTCTCCGGAATCATGGTGACAGACAAAAAAGTTAGCTGATATTTTGTCTGCTGAGTTTTGGCTCTCCTTGTATGCATAACGTTTTAATGCGTAACGTTTGAAAAATATGATAGCTGACATCCTAATTGTTATCTGTTGAAGCCGCGCATCCCTGTGTTATCTGTTATGAAAGTTCTTACAGTGTGGTCGTGTGATAGGATGCCGATCGAAGAATCTGGGTTTCAGTTTCAGTTTATTCACAAAAATAAGAAACACCATTAACTGTTTATGGCCCCACCATAAGGCCTGGCAATGGGCGGGGCTTATATTCTTATTTCGAGAATAAGAACGGCAGTACGATCGAAGGGAACTACGTGTGAAAAATGTACTTCCTCTGCCCCAGCGCCTCAGATTCTGTAGGATCCGGAATATCTTTTTCTTTCCATCATATTTACAAATTTAATTTGTAATTTTTCATTTCAGAATTACGAAGCTGGTGATGCTAATGGCCATAGAAACAAAAACCTGAATGATGTGTTATAAGTTATTTATCGTAAGATATTTTATTCCATTTGTGCGATTGTGAGAGATGCTCAACCTATATTGTGGTATCGGACCTTCTGGTAATTCTGTTACTGCGAAATCTTACCCTTACTGCTTGCAGTGTTGGACGAGCTACCACGCTCTGAGCTAAGAAGATTCAGAGACTTGACCCTCAGCTGTCTACCGCCGCCGCTTAAACTACAGGAGTTTTCACACTTACTGATTCGACGCAGCTGTGGCTCTATGGGCTGACTTGTTGTATAAGGAGCTTAATGGACCTTAACCCTTAGCTTTGATCATCATCGCTTCAGTTATAGGGCTGAAGTAGCGTTCACACTTCGTGGTTCGACGCAGTTTGATCTTTCTGACAAACTTACTTGGGGGACGTTTTCGTGTTGATGGCTGTAGAGTATAACAGGTGACCCCATCCACGCGAAAATGAGAGAATCGATCGGGCGTTGAAGGGCTGAGGAGGATGGATTTCGTCAACGCGAAAATACCCATTTAGCTGGATGGAAGCATATGAGTAGGAAGGGCCACATTTTGTTTCTGTCTTCAGTCTGTGCAAACTTTTTATCTATCCACGTTCAGCTGAACGCTGCCCTCGGAGTGGTGTTGAACGGGAAGCGTCCTTCGAGCCCGTTCACCTGTTCATCCGTACACGCGAAAACTACAGAAAGATGGACGGCATCCCCGTGAAAACGTCCCCTTGGTCTGACTTGGTTCTGTTTAACTTTATCCTTGAAGCGTTCACTGTTCGCAAAAGTTGTCACTCGCCGGCTGAGCTGTTGCGTCAGGATCCTCAGCTATGAATTCTGTTTGTCGTCATCGCTTCAAGTGTTGGTAGCGTTCAAGCTTCACGCGTTGTGCTAAAATGGTCCAGGCTGAGGATACGTAGAGCATGTTCCATCCTTCTAACAATAGTAACTAATAGTTACTGTTTTCGTTCCACCTCGTGAAAAGTTACTACGCTGACCAATCTTCTCGAAATAGTAACTATTTGCTTACCATGCTCGGGAGCGTAGGAAGTGTGGTTACTGCTGATCTCTGTAACGTGATTGGATTACCCCGTGGAGTGATATTGTGGTGGAAAAAAAGATTGCGAACCAGCCATGATGCTACGAAGCCAGATATCTTGACGACATGCGTAGTAACTACGGTAAGTAGGTTGGAACACGCTCGTAGTGTGTGCTGTGCGCGAATATCGACTATAGAAGGCAGTATTTGGATGGAGGTGTAACATAACTGGTGACAACGAAATATTCCAGAAACAGAGCTTTGTAAGCGATTCGTAATAGTTAACAGCACAAGTTCTGCGTCACTTCTATCTTTATATGCCCAAGGTGTCATTTATTTGCGTCAGATTTTTTACTTTGTGCGCCAGGATAAGTTGACTTTACACGGAACGCATTAATCGCCAGCCATCTGTCACAGGTTTTCGACTTCCTCGACAAAGCGAACCAGAATGCTCTTGATGACTATCTCTCCTTGCCGATGTAAAATCTCCGACCTCTCCGGGTAGATAGCGGAAGAAAGGCAGAAGTGGTGTCACAGCTGCACCCAAAGATCGCGGTGATTGATTGACACAGGATTTGAGTCGTTGAGTTTGAGTCGTACGGACACGCTTACTCCTTCTTCCTGAGGATCACTGCTGGGTTTCGGACTTAGTCATATAGAGTATTCTACTACTGGCGACAAAAATCAGAAGCATATGATTCACAAGCAGAAAAAGCGAGATTCCTCGTGAGTTATTCGTAAAAACCGCCCGCGCGCCAGAATTTCATAAGTTTTCGCGGCCAAATGCCATGGTCACGTCAGAGAAAAGTGGCAACACTGGTGGAAAAAGTGCCATCCCTTGCGTCCCGCTCTATGTCTGTCCGAGCTCTGCCTTAAACGGAGCGTGTTCCACCCTACTTACCGTAGTTACTACGCATGATGTCACGGATTTTGGCGTCAGGGCTGCAACCAATTTTTCTATTTTTGGTAAAATATCGTTCAACGGGCCAATAACGTCAAAGAGATCGTAGTTAGCACACCTACTACGCTCCTGAGCGTGGTAAGCAAATAGTTACTATTTCCAGAAGGTTGGAACGGTCAGTGTAGTAACTTTTCACGAGGTTGGAACGAAAATAGTAGTTAACAACTACTATTGCTAGAAGGGTGGAACACCTTCATAGTCAAACAGATCCGTCCTTTTTAAACTGCGAAGGCCACGGAAGTTTCCAAATCCGTGGCTTCAAGTGTAGATTAGAAGTTCTGTCTTTTTGTTGTTATTTAATTGTGTATGTTGGCAGTTGTAGTCTCGGATCGAGATTCTCTCTTCCTCATTGCAAAAACGTGTCTATTGTTTGTAATAAACCATCCCGTACTGAGTGCTTCCCTAGATTTTCTTCAACGCGTTCGTAGTACCGATAGCCACACCGAAAGCAGGATCCCTTCTTGCTTATTTTGCCTTCTATAATACACTTAGCTCCCAGTTGGATTTATAAGCTTCTAAAATGCCCGCCTTTCTCCATTGTTTCGTTTCGTAACTACGGATTTTTAGGGATTTTTCGGCCTTGGCGAATTTTTTCGTCACACGACGAAAATTTTGCCGGATTCTTAATTATCCGCTGACAACTCTTTCACACATAAGGATGAGATAATCTTCTGTTTATTACTTCTTTTATTTGCTTAGTTTTCCCACTTTTTAACTAAGGTAACGCTCAGTTTTCAAATCTTTTGCGCCCAGCTGCCGCGTCGGAGAGCAGGAAGGCCCAGTATAATCGACAAGCGCTAACAAGAGAATCGCTAGTTTCAGGTGGAAAGTAATGGGACTTGGGATTGACTAAAACCAGGAAGGGAAGGGAACACGAGAAAAGGCATACTAAAGCCAGGAAGGGGATACTAAACGAGGAAGGGCATACTAACGAGGAGACTGTCGCAAGAATTCGCCGCACCGTTCCCTTCCTCTATTTAGTATTCTTTGAGGGGTCGGCAACTTTTCAAATTCAAAGTTCACCATCCCTTCCTCGTTTTAGTATCCTGACATGGATAGACATTAAGTTCAGTGAGGGATCGGCAAGTATATTAATTGTAATTCTCCTTTTCATTTCTCGTTCTGACGGTAGGCGACTAAAATCCTCTGAGTCCAGTGAGGGGTCGCCAACTAAGATATTTCAAGTCCACCATTCCTTCTTCGTTTTAGTACCTGGAGAGATAGATTTTGTGCCAAGCAGTTCCGAGATGATCACTCGATGACTCGGAAGGATTTTAGTTGCAAAAAAGGATAATTTAAAATTTTCTTCCTCGTATTAGTTTAAAACGAGGAAGGAAATTATGGTCTTGAAATATCTTGGTTGTCGACCCCTCGCTGGACTCGGAGGAGTTATTAGTTATTAGTCGCCTACCTTCAGAACGAGAAATGAAAAGGAGAATTACAATTATTATAATTCCCGACCCCTCACTGAACTTAATGCCTACCAGATGCCTACCCATGTCAGGATACTAAAACGAGGAAGGGATGGTGAACTTTGAATTTGAAAAGTTGCCGACCCCTCAAAGAATACTAAAGAGAAGAAGGGAATGGTGCGGCTTTCCAGTTTTGAATTCTGGCGACAGCCTTCCTCGTTTTAGTATGCCCTTCCTGGTTTTAGTATGCCTTCCTGCTTTTCTCGCGTTCCCTTCGCTTCCTGGTTTTAGTCGATCCCATGGGATTTTCGAAAACGTTTTTCTGATCCATTTTATAGGGAAAAGCTCATTTCTAGTAAGAGTTGTGCTTAAAGCAAGCGATGGGAGATCTATGACGTCACAAAGTTTTCTCATCCGTCTGTTGCACGATAACTCTTGAAGAGGTTGAGGCATCCCAAAATGCTTACGACTTCGTATAGTTTGTCCGTCTGTCTGTTAGTACTGTAAATCTCAGAGGGGATGAGATATTCTGTTGATACTTAGAGTAGAGAAGAAATCTCCTTCCCGTCAACGGTGCCGAATTACCGTTTCCCGTCAGATGTAAAATGTACACAAATTTAACACAATCAAAATTCACAAATTCTAATGAAATAGCACAAAATTCTTGTCTGGTCTTTGAACTAAACAGGGTCACGAAAAATGGACGAAGCTTTTCCTGTACCTTTCGTGTGTTTGTCTTTGGCAAGGCCAGAATGCCATACGGGACACGCGTATACTCTTGATGACTAGCTCTCCTTGCCGATGCAAAATCTCCGGCCTCTCCGGGTACCTAGCGGAAGAAAGACAGAAGCGGTGTCACAGCTGCACCCAAAGTCGTCGCGGTGATTGATTGACACAGGATTTGAGTCGTACATACACGCTTACTCCTTCTTCCTGAGGATTACTGGCGTTTTGGATTCGAGAACTTGGCGTATGAATCAGATGGGCGGGGGGTGGGTTTGAAGCGATAACCAGAGGAAAGGTTGTTTGGAATGAGGATCCGTCGGTACAAAATACAGGTCAAGTTCGGATGTGTGCCCTTCATATAGGGGGGTTTCAAATTAATACGTGCATTTTTTTTTTTTAAACACGCGTAGTTCTTTTTCATTTGTTCTTGCTTTGGATTGAACCAAAACAAGTGGCTACGTCTCCACCAGCAACTCAGTGACATTAATACAAAATTTACGTAAAAGTTTACCCTACTTTAACGTCACTTACACTTTCGTCTTAAACCTATTATCTTTGTGCTTTATCAGCTCTAAATTTAACTTCTCTTTTCAAAATTTTAATTTTTCTATTAAATATTCTCCTCAAACCTCACTCTCTCATTAAAAAACCCTTCCTCCGTCTAAACCTACAACCTAAATCTACCCTTTTTTCATTTTTCTAACAATATTAAGTTCTATCTATCATACTTTACAACCATTAAATATCTTTTCTTCTTTACTATTAATCTACTCATATTTTTAAAACCTGGCAAAAACCCAAAATATTTACAATTTTGTTCACTTCCAATCAAGCAGTCAAATTTTATAGGTTCGATCAGGAATAAACAACCAACAAACTATCTACAATGACCGTCCAAAGAGACTTACGAGGCTTCAGTTCGATGATGCTAGCAGTATCGTTGCCACAAACCTCGTTCAGATACTCCTTCCATGCTCCCGCATTTGTCATGTCCTTAGGAGGGTTTCTCAAAACAACGGCATAAGAATGGATCGGAGATATAGACGCGGTGTCTTGTCTAACCCACACTCGCTAGCAGAAAGAGATGGACCTGACTCAACAAAGTTGTCAATTTTGACAACCAAGTCGTTCACTTTTCTAGTGAGAGTAGCGCTAGTCTCTCCGGGAATAACTGGAACCTCGTCAGGGACGTATCTTGGGAAACTAATTTTCTTTTCATCGCACTGTAGCATAACTTTTACGATGCCTAGAACGTTGTCAGCGGGATTCTTTCTAGCTGTCGCACGAGTTGCTATGCTAGCATGAGTCCACAATAGCTCCTTAGCTGCAACGACCGAATCTAGACCGAAAAAGTCGAGGGCTTTCTTCGCAATATCATCGGGACGGACAAGTTTACATGCGCGAATTGCATAGTTTACCCAAGTTTACCACAGCGTTCCAAACAAGTTTCTCGCTTGCCATCTCCAAGGCGAATTGACAACAATCATAAATCCGAGGGCGGAGCCAGCCAATACTAAAGTCTACCTCACAGGAGCTATCCAAAGTTCAGACAAGTTAATTCGCTGAGAGCGGAATGAATACTACCCTTGATCCAATGAATCCTCACACCAAGTTTCATCAAAATATCTCATTCCCTTCGAGAGTTATCTTGCTCACAGACAGACGGACATTTTTGCGATGTCATAGGTATCCCTCCACTCGTTTTGGGATCCCAAAAACACAAGCCCTATATCAACGGTTGAAGGAGGGAGGAGCCGAGGAGGTAGCCTACAAATTAAAGTGAGAAAAGACGGTTGCAAGAGAAGCTATTTGAGCCAAATAGTAGAAAATAATGGGGAATATTTGTATCTAGTCCTGATTTAGTCTAGTACCGTCTGGTCTAGACATTGATTTAGTCTAGTCTGGGGCGTCGCAAGTACATTTTCGGTGGGGGGGTGCAGAGCAAAAATTTTACCGAATCTTTCAAAAATTTTACCGAATCCTAGAACTAAGAATTTGAGCTTTAAATTATGGAACAGAGACGATTACGTAGGAAGAGTAACAATAAAGGGCACCATGAAAGATAAAGTGAGCGCCGCAGGCGAAATTTTTTTTTGCTTTTAATTTTAATCTTAGTTTCCATCCAAATTCTAGCTTTTAATGTTTCGAAATCTCAATCCTAAGGTCAAATGACGCGACGTTACACAAAATAGAGAATATTACGAAAAGTGCTGCAGGCGGAATTTTCGAAATATGTATGAATAGATATTGTTTTTGGAATCCAAAATAAAAGTAAGGACTATCGATGGTATCATAGATCATCCCTTTTGTCTGCGACCAGTGCTTCACTCGACCTCTTCTGAGTTTCGAGGTTCGTGGTAACTTCCAATTCCTGGCAATTATAACGAATAAATTACCGAATTCCACTTATTATACCGAATAAGTTAGGCCGATAGCATGTTCGGGATTCTGTATAACTAGCGTATCCCGGTTATTATACCGAATTGTTTGGTATCGAAAGACTACCGAACAATATTCATATTCGGTATACTTTTGTCGAAACTGGAACTAAGTCGGTATTAGTGGTTAACTTCCTAATCCTGGAAATTATACTGAATAAATTACCGAATCCTAATCATGATACCGAATAATTTTGAACCAATAGCTTATTCGGGGTTCTGTGTAACTACGGAATCTCCATAAATATACCGAATAGGTTCCGGCATCGAAAAATTACCAAATGATTTCAGTAAGTTCTCTCACCAAATTCGTGATAACTACCGAATACTGGCAAATATACCGAATCCCGATCATTATACCGAAGAGATTTATACAGATAGCCTATTTAGGATTCTATATAACTACCGAATCCCCGTAAATATATCGAACAGTTCTGCTATCGAAAAAATACCGAACAATTTTATTAAAATTTTGGGCCTCCGGCCCAAAATTTTACCGAATCTCAAAAAGGTGGGGGGGTGCTGCACCCCCCGCACCCCCCCCTTGCGACGCCCCTGAGTCTAGTACTGATCATATTTCAGTCTGTTCATATTTACTCGCTGCGCATTTATACCGATGCATGTTCATTGCCACTTGCTAGTTTCAGTCGATTGATTCTTTGGAATTTCATCACCTTCATGTTCTTGGAAGAAAGGAGGAACTATCAAACTAAACAAAAACTTTAAGGTCATTGTTAGTTTGTATGTATTTTGTAATGTATATGGCAGGTATATGAGACAGGGTTAAATATGAGAATCGTCGTTGTTCTGTTCAGATCACCATTGGCATACATCTTGCTGCTATAGTCCATGTGTCTTTCAAATTGTGTAGTAAGGATAGTTGTCATCGAAAGTACGTCACTATTATATATAGCCTAGTCTAATGCTGGTTGTATAGGAAGGAATGAGCAGAGTAAAAGAATAAAAAAGGGACCTTTATATGATAGGACTCTGTTTTAAACTTTGAGAGATCTGGTCTTTGACCGAATCCTAATGACCCTGATTTGTGACCAGTTTGTGACCGTAAAATTTTAGGTTTGAACTAATCCTTCATCACTCATCAGTTTATAATGTGCAGTATTTTCTGTTCATTCCTTTATCTGAGCAAAGAACTAAAAAAAAAAAATAGGCCAGCCAGAATCTGTTCGGCAGCAAACAAAAGTACTTTTACTATTTAGGACTGGTAGGCAGGGGCGTCGCAAGTGCATTTTGGTGGGGGAGGGGGGTGCAGAGCCAAAATTTTACCAAATCTTTCCAAAATTTTACCAAATCCTAGAACTAAGAATTCGAGCTTTAAATTGTGGAACAGAAACGATTAGCCTACGTAGGAAGAGTAACAATAAAAGGCAGAATGAACGACGATAAGCCAACTATTAGGCGGAATTTTGGCGAAGCCCACATAGAGAATATGTTGCTGGGCATAATTGCAGTAACAGATACTATCTATTATAGCCAATAGAAAATTAAATCGAGCGCCGCAGGGGAAAATTTTTGAAATCTATTTTTGTTTGTTTTTGTAGGCTAAAATTTAACTGCTTCTCTTACAAATTCTATCATTTACTGTTGATGAAATACCAGAAAACGGATGGAGCGACGTTCCGGCAGCAGCAGCAACTGTAGTCTAGTCAATATACTAGCTATGATAACATAAAGTGAGCGGCGCAGGCAAAATTTTGTTTTGCTTTTTCCTGCCAAATTTTATTCCTATCCAAATTCTAGCTTTTATTGTTTCGAAATCTCAACCCTAAAACTGGCTTGAAACCCCCGTCAAATGACGCGCCCTTCCACAAAATAGAGAATATTACGAAGAGTGCTGCAGGCGGAATTTTCGAAATATTTATGATTAAATTTTCTTTTTGGGATCCAAAATAAAAGTAAGGACTATCGATGATATCACAGATCATCCGTTTGGTCTGCGACCAGTGCTTCACTCGACCTCTTCTGAGTTTCGAGGTTCGTGGTAACTTCCGAATCCTGGCAATTACAACAAATAAGTTACCGAATCCCAGTTATTATACCGAATAAGTTTAGACCGATAGTGTGTTCGGGATTCTGTATAACCACCGTATCCCGGTTATTATACCAAAACATTTTGGCATCGAAAGACTACCAAACAATATTCATATTCGGTATACTTTCGTCGAAACTGGAACAAGGTCAAGATTTGTGGTTAACTTCCTAATCCTGGAAATTATACTTAATAAATTACCCAATCCCAAACATGATACCAAATAACTATGAACCAATAGCTTATTCGGGAGTCTGTGTAACTACGGAATCTCCATAAATATACCGAATAGTTCAGGGATTGAAAAATTACTAAATGATTTCAGTAAATTCTCTCACCAAATTCGTGATAACGACGGAATATTGGCAATTATACCAAATCCCGATCATTATACCGAAGAGATTTATACAGATAGCCTATTTAGGATACTGTATAACTACCGAATCCCCGTAAATCTAAAAAATACAGAATAATTTTTACCGAATCTCAAAAAGGTGGGGGGGGTGCTGCACCCCCCGCACCCCCCCCCCTTGCGACGCCCCTGCTGGTAGGACTAGGACTAGCCGATTAGGTTTGTTCTATTTAATTTTAATTGTAAGCTATTCTATAGAAAAGTCTAAATAGCTTAGGGCTGGCCTAGAGTTCTAGGATGTAGCCTATGATTTCCATTGGGTGCCATCAGCCAAACTGAACCAAACTAACTTTAATACGGACATTACATCCTGATTAGAATAGTCAGCCACATACCCCTGATTTTTTGTATACCCTATGTCAAATGCTGGGTATGTCTAGGCCTAGCGTTTGCCTTTGCCTAATGTTTGATCACTGATACGGCTTATGGATACAGCTTATGCACGCCTATCCCCTCACCACTGTCTTATCCATTTTTTTTTTTATTTTGTGTATATTTCATTTTCTTTTTTGTGTTTTTTTTACTTATTCCTACTCCACCATATTTACTTCATGTATTGTGCGGGTGATAAATAAATTAAATTAAATTAAATACTGTTCCATTATTTTTAGCTTTGTTCTATCTAATAATAGCCTAATAATATAGTACAAAATAAATCTTGTCTCTACAGAGTTTGTCTTGAACATTTTTAATTGTAAATTTTTTCTGCATACAAATTGTCCAGGGTTCTTGAAGGTGTCTATGGAGTCAACCACAACTCAGAAGTCAGACAGAATGGCTTCCGGCACTTTGTTTTAGAAAGACCATCTAACAGTGTACTTTAAAGATAACTAGCTACTCAGTTTGAAGTTGTGACCATGATCTTGGTAGATTTTATCATTGTTTAACTTTAAGATAAATTCTTGCCTTATCTCTGGAAACTGCAGGATTTGTTATCAGTACAGTAGGCGTTGCTTTCCTGATTCTCAAGATAAGGATTACGGGCCTGGTATAACAGAACAGTTTCAAGAGTAATTTGAGTTTGGATAACCAGAAAGTATTACCAGCATTCCCAATATTTCTATTAACTGCCAGAACTTGCAGTTAATGACTAACCATAGTAGTTAAAGTACTAATTTGAAATAATACTGAAGGCTAAGATTCTGATAGTCCCTGAAGAGGTTCATTGGCTGGGAGTAGAATACAAATTGTGTAGTTTTCCATTATTTCTGGATTCACTGTATCAAGGTGTTTAGTTTTAGCTTTGTTTAATTTTAAGATAAATTTTTGCCTTATCTTTCGGAAGCTGTGGAATATCTTATCAATACAGCAGGCAGTGCTTTTTGAATTTTCAAGATAAGGATTATTTGCCTACTAAACATAGCAATTTCAACTGTAATTCTTAGTTTAGATAGTTTACAAGGATTTAACAGATTTATTTTCTAGGCCAGTTAAGTGTGAATGAGAACCAAGTGCTAAGTGAAAAGGAGAAGTGAAATACGCCAGTGTAGAGACTAGCCTCTCTAAGTGTTAATCAAACAGTGTGCCAAATCTAAGAGTTGAGTACAAACAGAGTTTAGGAATTATACTGACTTCAGGCTATGATGAAGGATGGACCATAATATTTTTACCCCAGATCGGTTAGTATAAACTTTTTTTTTTTTTATTTCCTATGTAAAAATACCCTCCCCACAATTTCCTTGTTCACCAGACTATTCTTTTGTCTGTTGTTTATTTACTTCAGTCATATCTGTATATGTACATAGGGAAAAACACACATCACCGCTACATATTACACAAACCTATTAGTGTAAACAAATGAAAAATAAACTTCTTTTTTTCCACAATGGCAGTCAAAGTTGATAAATTTTGGTGGGTCTACAGCTCGCCACTTCGTAGAATTCTTCCCTGAAGCACAATTTGCTCACGAAGAAGATTTTTGCATGTGAAATAACCCACTGTGCCTCAGAACAGGGATCCTGACTTGAGTTTGCAGTTTGCAGTTTGCATGCTTAGTTGCCTAAGCATCTTAGCTGACGTATCCGTTTTAGGCATTGTTTGAATACCTGACTTGACGAAGGAAGAAGAAGAAAAAAAACACAAAAGAACAGTGACCCGGACTTTATCGTTTTTCTGTGCGGCTTTTTTCGGCTGTCATGACCGACAAGTGGGCCTACGATTTGGTTCATGACCGACAAGTTGGTAAGGTTGGCCGACTGTTTGGTTCACCACCGACACATCAGAGTTGTTGGCCGACGGTTTAGTTTATAAAGAAACGTCGGCGATGTCGGCAGACGGTTTGGTTCACGGCCGACACGTTGGAGTTGTAGGCAGACGGTTTGGTTCATAAAAGACACATCGGCGATTTCGGCCGACGGTTTGGTTCATGGCCGACACACCGGCGACGATTTGGTTCATGACCGACACGTTGGCTGACGATTTTGCTCATACCGACACATTCGTGACGTGGGCTGACGGTTTGGCTCATGACCGATACACCGGCCGACCGTATGGTTCATGAGAGAAACATCGGCCGACCGTTTCTTTCGTGATAGAAACATCGGCAACATTGGCTGGTGGTTTTGTTCACGGGGTCCGGGATCAAGGCACCTCTATCGTTCAAGGGGGTAGCTCGAGAGCAGCAGCAGGTTTGAAGAACCTTTCTTTACCAACGTTTTTTTCTCAGAACGAAAATCGTACCGAACAACTTTGCACCGATGTACGTCACATCTTTTTAGCCTATAAAGGCAGATTAGGCCTGTAAAGACAAACTGTATACAAATAATTTTCCTAGCGGAACAACATTAACTAAATCAAATGTCTTCTTTTTTGTGGGCTATCAAATGGTGTATTTTAATTTTTTAAACTTACCTACTTTTCTTAAAAATGCCTTAGAAACCAAGAAAAAGCAAAAGTTTGTGTACTTGTTTAACTAAATTGTCATTTTTTGCGGAAAAACTTCCAGCAAATAACAGATTTCTATTATGTCATTAGAAAGATAAAATCCTTACCAATCGTTTGAGCTATTAAAACTTCAAAAATATTTAGTTTTAAGAATTTCTGGAGATTCTTAAAGCAGAGCATCCACATTTCCATCAATGAGTGACAGGCGAAATTTGAGTGAAATATATTAGTTGAAGGTAAGCTTAGGCCTAGGGTTAGTTTTTGACGTGATGCCATTAATTTCTCTCTGGGGATGCATATAGATCATATAGGCTATGTAACATAAAGTCTGAATAGCCTGTTATGACCAAATCTGTCAAATCTCTCAAATAAATTTCGGAAAAAATTCCCAAAAACTGCATTTTTTAAAAATTATTATACTATATAGAAAGAGAAGCTCCTTGCCGATCGTTATTCGATGAGTTATTAAACTTAACAAAAAAATCTAAGGATTTCTGGAATTTCTGTAAGCAGGACATCCAAGTTTTTGTCAATGAGCCACAGTGGAAATTTTATATGAAATACATTGGTTTGACAGTAAGTTTAGCGTCAGTTTCTGACTTCGTATCTAGTTATGATATTCGTTTCTCTCGTAAGATAGGCCACATCGCGTAGAGACTCAGTAGCCTATAATGAACGTCTCCGCAAGTTTTTCCCACTCCCATAGGTCAGTTTTTTTGTGCTGAATCCAGAGTTGTCATCAATTCTAGCATCACATAGGCTATTCGCATATAAATCTGATTGCCCTAACTTTGAGCTGTGACAACTGCGGCGTGTGCGTTACAGTGGGGGTCACGGAAACAAGATCGGGAGGGTTGCAGTATATAACGATAACGCGGGCAACGTTCCTTCACATTCAAGATGTATACTACATACATGTGGTGCTCAAAAGAAAATAAAATTGTCAGCATTTCTGCTGATGGTTCTAGAGGAATACTCCAGTCTTCCGCCCGCTCGCTCTAAAGGAAATTTATGACTATCCCTGTCAGACAATGACAATGCAACCGCAGACGATCCGTTAGAATAACCCGTCCGCTATACATCTACAGCATCATCGTTGACATCTGGAATATCAATAGTTGAGAACAACGTTTGGCCAACATTTGTCGTGCAAGCCCTAACTTCATGTCTTCTAAGGCTGATATTTGTTTTTAGCGAGTCGCTGGCTTCAGCGTTCGAAAGCTTTCCAAACAAGACCAAAGGTTTCGATGGGATCCCAAAAATTCAGTATTTGATCCAGACAATTGGGTCTTGTATTCGCCTGATCCAGTCTTCGTCAGACTCCTTGAACATTTTTTCTGTTATAATTCAGAAACAGATTAAGGCCAAATAGCTAATCATCTGAGAAAACCAAGTTCAGATATGGATTCACCATGTGTATTTACCTCTACAGCCTAAGTCATATCTTTTAGCACGGGAACTTTCGAAGGGGTTGGGATATTTTGTTCAAACTTGGTACTAGGATTCTTTGATTCAAAGTACAAGTCCACTTTGTAGA
Source organism: Branchinecta lynchi (assembly GCA_023053575.1). Lineage (NCBI taxonomy): Eukaryota > Metazoa > Arthropoda > Branchiopoda > Anostraca > Branchinectidae > Branchinecta > Branchinecta lynchi. Next base: position 3,821,860 of record JAKZAP010000003.1, on the reverse strand, counting down.
TAGGCTCTAAATTTGAGAGCGGGGGAGGGAGGGGGGTTTCAGATTAAGGTGCGATTTTTTTTATATAAGCTAATGAGCTAGTTTTTATAAGCCAATTATTTAGGTGTAAAGAGACATGATGCTGTGTGACATCTCACAAAGAAGGGTCGAATTCGCTGATGAACATAGTGGGTGACTTTTGTTTTTAGCCATTGTTTAATATGTTTCCCAGTCAGCTTGTGCTCAAGGAGTGTCTAGGTCATCAGCTTCTTTTTTTCAGGTTTGCATCTCCTACAAGAATCGTTGAGATTCTAAAGGACACAAAAGGGTTTGGATTTGTTGTTGCTGGAGACAAACCTGTCTTCATTCAGACCGTCAGAGAGGGTAAGAACTTCGGTTTTATTTCCTACTTATGTGATCTATGTTACATGTTAGCCAGACATCTTCCTCGTCTAAAAATCCAAGGTATTCTTGTCCTTAGATTTAATTGTTTTTCGTTGCGGGAACTGGTGGGTTTCTCCATTTTCGGCACTCCCAGCTGGAAAAGTTGAACAAATCTTGAATTTTTTATTTACGAAAATGATGACCATGCTGAAAAATGAGGTCCCGACCATCATGCTTTGATCCTCAGTCCGGATATGGTGTAGCTAGATATAAAGGAGAGCTAGTAATCTTACCTTAAATTGTACTTGCAAGCATTAGGGATCCAGAACCCGGATGAGCGCTTGAGGAGATGACAATGGCTACTTTCGGCTTCCCTACATAGGTCCAATCCAATTGGGACTTCGAACTAGCTCATAGATAAAGGTAAGGTAGGTAAAGGTGCAGTGTTAGACTTGTCAGCCCACGCAGAGTGGTGCTTATCTCCGAAACTCTGCCCTTAGAAAGAAACAGTGGCTGTTGGTGATAAACCGTCCTAGTGCTTTTGCATATCCTTCCCTCCCTAGATTTTTCCATCTATCCACTAGAAGCCGCTTGTCTTACTGGGTTACGCCACTGACCCCGCCCCCAAACCAAACGGTCGGCAGCACAGATACTCGAACAAGCGACTCTTCGCTGGTGAGTTAAGCACGCTAACCACGGACGAACCAACTCATACAGGCCGTCCAATCTTGTAATTTGTCAGGGTTATTCCCCGTGTGTCGTACTGGTGGGAGCCATAAGTATCCGGATTCATTCCCATTCCATGTCGAAAAGCCACCACTCTTTAAGGGGTTCACCCGTTCTTCAGATACGCATCCCACAAGGCTCCTGATCCTTCCCCTCACTCCCGCTGACGTTCCGGTTGGAAATTAACGTTTGTAAGTTAAACCAGCCCGATCCTTACCTGCCGATCCTGTATCCTTACGTTTCATGCGTCGAGTCCGGCAAATCCTGTAGATATCCTGGGATCCTACGAATTCCCCCAGCGGCGAAAGATCAGTTCCGGACCCCAGAATGGCACTTGTTGGGCAAATGAACTTCCCAAATACCGAATTTCCTTTTTTGTTCCTACGTTTTCACACAGTAGCCGGATCAGTAATATCAGGTCAGTAATATCAAGAACAAATAATCAAATAGAACCTCCGTCTTTGGTCCCACCGAGTATGGATACCCGACAAAACTGGGCTGAGCTAGAGAGACTTGATCAAGCTTTGAGTTGATGCCCGTCTGCTTACCTCTTGGCCTTTGCGCATATCAGAGGAAAAAGTGCAGGAGGCGCGCTGACTCGCTCTGCAGCGCGTCAGATGTGACGTCACAATGATAGACAACCAATCGGCTTTTACTTTGGAAATCTCTTCTCGGGGCTTTACTGCGATATAGCTGTTTGTAGAGGTAACGAACGGTGATGTTCCGCATAGCTATTACCCTCCGCTCGTTTGCATTGGGCAGGGTATAGGGATCTATTTGACTCCCCATGGTCATAGTTAAGGGGGAATGTGAAAGGTTCATTGCACTTCCAAGCTGAGGGCAAAGAATCGGAGATCAACACCACCAGTTATGCCTGTATTTGTCCTGTATAGGTTCATGCTGATACCGACCTTTACTTACCTTTACTTACCTTTACCCATCCGCGTTTAAAGTTTAACCGAAAAGGGCTAGGATAAGACATTCTAGTTACCCATCACTTAATCACTTAAATTGGCTTGAAGACCCGCTGAAAATGCGTTACTTCGTTGTTCCGCTATTCACGAATAATCGATTTTCAAATAGTCGTATTCCGTGTGATTCGTGGCACCTCTATGCGCTTGTATTTTTGTTATATGCCTTACGAGAAAGATTTTTTTTTGGCTAGGCACCAAAGAATCTTCACCACTGCCGGGTTTGTGTTGAGATTAAAGTTTCCCACGTCATAGTAGAATATACGCTGTGGAAACGGCCGCAGATGTTTTGAAAGTCATAACTAGAGCAGATAGTGGAAAATAAAAAAAAATCCCTTTGCAGAATCCAGATGATTCAGTGTATTCAATTACATGACCAAACAAGAGCTACGAGCTCATATGGCACTTGTTACGAGTAGGCACGGCTCGGTTATGTCAATGATATATCTAGTGTTTGCTAGGTGTCTTCCCACCAAGTTTCATCTAGATCCCTCCACTCATAGCGTTTTCCAATATTTCCGGTTCTCCCCTCCAGCTCCCCCCAAAAGTCACCGGATCCGGTCCGGATTTTAAGTGGGTTGTCTGAGGCATGAGGTCTTTCCAAATATCAAGTTTCATCGAGATCCGGTCACCCATTCAAAAGTTATAAATACCTCAAGATTCCGGATTCCCCCTCCCTCCACTCCCCCAACAGTGCCCGAATCGGCTCGGTCATGTCAATGATGTATCTAGTGTTTGCTAGGTGTCTTCCCACCAAGTTTCATCTCGATCCCTCCACTCATACGTTTCCCAAGATTTCCGGTTAACCCCTCCAGCTCCCCCAAAAGTCACCGGACCCGGTCTGGGTTTTAAGTGGGTCGTCTGAGGCATGAGGCCTTTCCAAATATCAAGTTCCATCGAGATCCGACCACCCGTTCAAAAGTTATAAATACCTCAAGATTCCGGATTCCCAATCCCTCCACTCCCCCCACAGTGTCCGAATTGGCCCGGTTATGTCAATGATGTATCTTCACACCAAGTTTCATCTCGATCCCTCCACTCACAGCGTTTCCCAAGATTTCCGGTTGCCCCCTCCAGCTCCCCCCAAAAGTCACCGGATCCGGTCCGGATTTTAAGTGGGTCGTCTGAGGCATGAGGTCGTTCCAAATATCAAGTTTCATCGAGATCCGGTCACCCGTTAAAAAGTTATAAATACCTCAAGATTCCGGATTCCCCTCCCTCCACTCCCCCGACAGTGCCCGAATCGGCTCGGTCATGTCAATGATGTATCTAGTGTTTACTAGGCGTCTTCCCACCAAGTTTCATCTCGACCCCTCCACTCATAGCGTTTCCCAAGATTTCCGGTTGCCTCCTCCAGCTCCCTCCAAAAGTCACCGGATCCGGTCCGGATTTTAAGTGGGTCGTCTGAGGCATGAGGTCTTTCCAAATATCAAGCTCCATCGAGATCCGATCACCCGTTCAAAAGTTAAAAATACCTCAAGATTCCGGATTCCCCCTCCCTCCACTCCCCCCACGGTGCTCGGATCGGGGAAGTGACTATTTCCAACTTAATCATTTGGGGTCTCTGATACGCTTGCCAAGTTTTATCGTCCTAGCTTATCTGGAAGTGCCCGAACTAGCAAAACCTGGACAGACCGACAGACCGACGGACGGACAGAAATTGCGATCGCTATATGGCACTTGGCCGAAGGGCAAGTGCCATAAAAATAAGTCGGCTTTTCAGTTAAACTTTAAGAAGTTGGTCCTTGGTGCTTGGAGGTGAGGGGGGTCGCTGAGAAATACTTCTAGAAAGTAGGAAGCTTAAAATATTTTTTAGCTTTCCCAGTAACCCATTGCTAGAATTGCCGATATGGCACCCCTTGAATTTGGATTGCTTTCAGGGGCAGAGAGGGCTTAGACAATCGCTTGCAGAATGTTCTTAGTTAAAATGGTTCAGAGTTTAGCGAGAAATTATGTCCTGTTCCGAGTCTTTGTAAATGAGGCTATGAGCTTGTAATAATACAAGTTTGTAAGCTATTGTAATTATATTATAATGTAAAGTGGTTTTTGTTAAAGTTATTGTTCCTTTAGTCAAGTTCGGTTGCAAGGGTAACAAGTTGTTTATAGTTTTTCTCGTCGATTATTTATTATTTTGAATTGTTTTGAAAGTAATTTTTTTTGCATGAAGGCTGAAAGTTTTTTAGTTTTGCTTTTTTTGTTTAGGTGGTGCAGCAGAAAGAGCCGGTCTTTTGAAAAATGACATCATTATTAAGGTATTGTGAATGTTGCTTAGCCTAGTTTTGTATTATTTTATTTGTAAAGTTACGGTTTTTTCATAGCTTGCTATCTGACACGTAAGGCTAAACTGCTTTGGCTACCTTGGCATAAATTTGCGTTGATCCTCTACTTGGCATTTGTTTTGATGCTTTGCTTCTCTGCAGAACTAATGTTGTGCGTGCGTGGGGGGAGGGGGGGGGGTATTTGGATATATGGATAGAATAGAATAGTAATATTTACTCACACTTTTACAGTTAACAAATATATCTATAACATATACATTTAAAAGCACGTACAAATGGTCAAAGGCTATTTAAAATTTCAACACTCTTTGGTATAAAACTATTTTGGTAACGGCTGTGTTTGGCCGCTACTGGTTGGAATATTGGGACCTTCGTAGAGACTGCCCGCTCTTGCCTTTCCCTTACATTGTTGTATGGGGGAGGGAGAAACTCATTGTAGATGGGGTTCGAAATAAGTTTTTTTTTTACCGATCTCGAGGCATAGGTTCAGTCTCCGTTTCTCCAATGTATCAATTGTGTACGTGCTTAGAAGAAGGGAGTAGGGTATGATGTAGGGTATTTATGGATAATATGGAAAGCGGGTTTTTGGATTCTTTCAATACGTGAGTTTTGATCTGCAGTTAGACCAAAATGACAAACTGAGCATGCGTACTCCATTAATGGTCTTATGAAATAGGTATAAATCCTGAGGATGTGAAGACTTGGGACATTATACTTTGATAAAAGCTTTAACATGTGCAGGCTTGAGTTTGCCTTACGGAGTATTTCTATTGTATTATCTTCCCAATCTAAAGTTTCAGTAATAACTACTCCAAGGAGTTTTAGTTTTTTTTTACAGACAAATTTTCAATGAGCTTTGGTTCAAATTGCGGGGGTGATTTAAAAAAAAGAAATAGTTAAAACAGCCCTTTTTTTGTTGGTTAACTTGCATATCGGACAAAGACGCTTCATTTTGTATGTCTTCAGTGATTGCTGCTGCTGAACTTTTAATATGACGGTAGCATACTTTAATAGTACTCAAATCGTCAACATACTTCCACCGATCCGGCAGATCCTGTGCAATTTCATTGATCATAACCAAAAAAGCAAAGGTCCCAAAAGAGTACCTTGAGGTACACCTAAAAAAATAGGAACCGGGTCAGACAAAACACTTTTATATTTGGTCATTTGTTGTCGTTTGTATAGGAAACTAGCTATTATTCTAATTATATGAGGGCTTACGTTGAATTGACTCATCGTAGTCATCGGATGTCACCAGAAAAAATGCAAGGAAATTGCAGAGCAGCGCGATTTGGTTGCGATCTAGAGTTGGTGAATGGACTAAGTAACTTTTGGCTTATAGGATGGGAATATTAAGGGAATGGATCGGTTTAACGTCGGTAAATCAGTAATGTCAAGAACAATTAAGCCAATAGAAGTCTTTGGTCCCATCTTTGGTCTTTAGTCCCATGTACCGACTATGGATATTCTGACAAAAGTGACCAGACCTAGAGGTACTTGCTGAGCTTTCAGTTGAAGCCCGTCTACTTCCCTCTTCGCCGCTGCGCATATCAGAGGACAATATGGTAGCAAGGCGTGCATGACCCGCTCTGCAGATACATGTGACTTAATAATTATAGACAACTAGTCGGCTGTTACTCTCGACATTTCTTCTCAGGGGCTCTACTGCGATATAGGTGTTTGTAGAGGTAACGCACTCTGATGTTCCGCGTAGCTCCTACCCTCTGCTCGTTTGTGTCGGGCAGGGTATCGGGAACCTATTCGACCCCACATGGGTAACTTTAGAGAGATAGGGAGATGCAGGTTCTTGTGCTTATTTGTTCTTGGTAATGTGTAGTGTTGCGGATCTTGCGATACGGTAGTCATAAAGAGCAGGTTACAAAAAAGCTAGCAATGACTGGCCGCTTTCGGTGGAGAATATGTTAATAAAAATAATGGTAATTTATAAATTATACGCTGAATGCTTGAGCCGTCAACTCAAGGAAGAAAGGTCAATCAACATATTAACAAAGAAACTTTTGGAGGATAAAGAATTCATAGAAGGCGTCATACGGACGGTGTAGTGAGAGAGGACTTAAGTTCATGGCGAAAGCTGAATATTATATTATATCTATATCTATCTAATCAGAAGTGAATAAAAACAAAGCTTAATCAGAACTTCCGGCAGTGAGACACTGAAACTGATAAGGCGGATGACAACAGAGAAGCCGACGTTCTGTCCAAAGTATTGTCACTCTGACATGTAGGATGGGATTTTGAAAGGATGCGGCCTGACAAGGCTGGAAGTAAAAATAAAAGAGCGATGTACCAAGTTGAAGTACGATACTAGAAAAAGAGCAGATAACTAAAAATTAGCAATCATCTTTTTGTCAGTTTGGAGGACGGATAAACCCGTTCGAAGAGGAAGATAACATGAAGAGAATGCACCGTCATAAAACTAAGGCAAGTCCGTAATGTACATGTTGCGATACTGTAATAACAAAGAGTTCACGACAATTCTGTCGTGAACTTCCTAAAATCTGCCGGATGTCTCAGTTCACGACATAAAAACGCTGTTTAAAAACTGTTCGTATACAAAATCAATCAACAAAACTCTTAACTGCTTCGGGTCTTGTAAGAAAACACAAATTAGTGCTAAATGCCGGTTATTAACAACCAATGATAATTCGCTTGTAGCTGGTAAAGTCGTAGCTTAAAGTTCAATGGGCACATCAAACTATCCCAATCCCACTCTGTAACAACCTAGGAACAGTGCTTACCCCCTAGATCGGCAGCTTTTTCAACAGTTTCCTCTCTGTGATATTTCAAAGCGTAGTTTTTCGGGCCAGTTCATGCTCAATTTACTAGCTTGGACAAAGATAAAAGTGATGTTTCTTGTAGAACTTAGTAGATCTTTATTTTATGCATAAATCAGCTTCTGTAATTCAGATTTGAATAGGTTATTTGTTTTTGAATGATTTTTGTAGCTATGTTATTTTTTATAACCTTATTGCATATTCTTGTACATTTTTATAAAGCAAGCTAATCAAGTTTCACTACACTATTCCACAAAGAAAACTTCTATAGGCACTTTAAGCCATGGACCTTCTGATGAAACACTAGAACAATCAGGTAAACTGCATCTGCGGCTTGACTTTGGTGACATCTCAAATATATCCTTTTCTATCAAGCATTGCTGGGAGTTTTTGAATTTTCTGCCACGATATCCCAGCTCCGAAGATTTGAATCGCCGAAATGACCGAGAGGTAAGGACAAGGGATAGCAAGTAAATGGCCGATTTTCGTAGCGTCTTCGAAAGGAAGTCGGAAATATTTATTTGTGAAGCATTTAATACAAAGTAAAGTAATTAAATTTAATACAAAGTAGTGTCTAATCTGAATTAGACAAGCTGATTTATGCATAAAATAAAGATCTACTAAGTGTTATAAGAAACATCACTTTTATCTTTGTCCAAGCTAGTAAACGGAGCATGTACTGGCCCAAAAAATTACGCTTTGAAATATCACAGAGAGGAAACTGCTGCTAAGGAACTAAGCTGCAGAGCTAGGAGGTAAGCATTGTTCCTAGGTTGTTACAGAGTGGGATTGGGGTAGTTTGATCTGCCCATTGAACTTTAACTCTCGCCTTAGCTTCAAATCTTATATTCTCATCTGGCAATATGAACCCGATTCTTCCACAACCACGAGCGGGTAGTAGACAATAGCCTAGGCACAACAGCATGATTATTGCAAGAACTCAACTGCGACACTCGGGAGTCAGGTGTGTCTCTGGGGTTTTTGTTGTCATTGGTTTCCGCGTGGTGTGGTCAGTCAGTTTGGTTAAACTGCAGTCTTCTTGTAGGTCAACGGAATCAACGTCGTTGACTGCAACCATTCTGAAGTCGTCAACCACATTAGAGGTAGGTTTCTCTCCCGTCGTCGCCCCTTAGGATCCTTCCGCCCTGCCCAGACAAGAAGTGCAAGATATAAAAATAATGTATTGCAAAAAAGGCTATTGACCCCTTCAGAGTTCATCGTATATTTTTTCGTTATACAGTTTGTCCAGGGAATTCTTGAAAGCGTTGATTGAGTCACCCGATAACCTCAGAGGGAACGGTGTTCTATTAATCCACCACTATAGGCGTACTCTCGCCGTTCCCCTCTTACTCCACTTGAGGAGTCCCCGCGTTTTTGTTTGTCCCGGGGACTCACTCCCCGTATTCTCGCGAGTCCCCACGGACGGGGAATGCTCTGATTATCATCACCATCATCAAAAACGACTCCCTTTCGGATTCGGAGGAGTCCGCGTGGAGTGACTCTCTCTATTCTCGCCGTTCCCTTTGATTCCCCGAGGAGTCCTCGGGGAACGGCGAGAATACGCCTTATGTCTTGGAAAAACCATCTACCAACTAACGACCTTAGAAAATCGGCAGCCACTTTTGTGTCAGCGCCGACATTTCTTGTTAAAGTTGAGAATTAAAGTTGAGAATAAAGTTTGAGATTAGTTTCTTCCAGAAAAGCCCGTGTGGTCATGGCGGGTATGTTGTCGTAATTTCCTTGATACATTTGGTAACATTCACTCAAATTACCACGTTCAGACCGATATGATTGTAAAGGTAATTAAGGTCTTCAAGTCGTTATGGATAAGTTAGGTCACGAAAGGTAGGGCAAACCTGTGTCAAAAGTCTCTGTACTCTAGCTATACCATCGATGTGTTTAAATTCTAACTGAAAAGCCCACTTATTTTGGATCATTTATCTGAATACACTGCATGATTTTGATTCTTTTTGGGATCCCAAAACGTAAGTGGAGGGATACCTATGACATCGCAAAAGTTGTCCGTCTGTCCGTCCGTCCGTCTGTTCGTCCGTCTGTAAGCACGATAACTCTCGAAGGGAATGAGATATTTTGATGAAACTTAGTGTGAGAGTTCGTTGGGTCGTCGGACCTGTCAAGTTCGTAGATGGGCTTTGTAGCTCTACATTTAGGGGTGGGGGAGGGGATTCAAATTAAGGGACAAACAAAATATTTTGAAACAGCTAATGTGATAGTCGATTATGGGGTAAGAAGACATGCTGAACACTATGGTGAAAACCATTTTGTCATCGTACAAGTAGTTCGCCCGGAATCCGGCCAAAACCGGAAAGTTTGTTGAAAGTAAAAGTTATATTTGAAGTTGATTAGATGTTCGATTTAGGGGTAGGAAGACATGCTGAAGACGATGGTGAAACTTATTTTCTCGACGGACAAGTATTTCGTCCGGAATCCGGCCCAGACCGGAAAGTTTGTTGAAAGTAAAAGTTTTATTTGAAATTGATTAGATGTTCGATTTAGGGGTAGGAAGACATGCTGAAGACGATGGTGAAAACTATTTTCTCGACGGAAAAGTATTTCGCCCGGAATCCGGCCCAAACCGGAAAGTTTGTTGAAAGTAAAAGTTTTATTTGAAGTTGATTAAATGTTCGATTTAGAGGTAGGAAGACATGCTGAAGACGATGGTGAAAACTATTTTCTCGACGAACAAGTATTTCGACCGGAATTCGGCCCAAACCGGAAAGTTTGTCAAAATTAAAAGTTTTATTTGGATTTGATTAGATGTTCGATTTAGGGCAATAAAACATGCTGAATACTTATGTGAAAACAAGTTTCTACCCGGACATGTAGTTCGTCCGGAATCCGGCCAAAACCGGAAAACTGTTGGAAGTCAAAGTTTTATTTCTAGTTGATTAGATAAGCGATTTAGGGGTAAGGAGATGCTGAGTCCCTGTATGACAATCGTATTTTACCCGGACATATAGTTAGACCGGAATCCGGCTGGAATCGGAAAATTTGTTATAAGCTATATTTCTATTTGAAGTTGATTAGATGTTCATTACTGGGGAAAGAAGATACCCTGATTTCGTCTTTGAGATGAGATGATCTGAACTTGGTTTTCTCAGGTGATTAGCTATTTGGCCTTAATCTGTTTCTAAATTTTAATTGTAAAAATGTTCAAGGAGTCTGGTGAAGACTGGATCTGGCTAAGACAAGACCCAGTTGTCTGGATCAGATATTGAATTTTTGGGATCCCATCGAAACCTTTTGTCTTGTTATGGATTTGTTCTTTCACTATTTGCTGTAGTATGACATTCTCAGGGCCGTCTTCATAACGCAAAATTCTACTATCAATGAATCAATCAGTTTATTTAATTCGTGGTATTACAAATCACAGATTAAATTACACTAAAATGTAACTTTATTGACGATGAAAATTTGCATCTGAATACGAACGCGGCTTTTCAGTGGGCGGTGATCAGCTTGCGGAAGGTAGCTCACTGCGCGAAGACTTATTTTTCGTAAATCGCTTTCGTCATGCATACAACACAGGTACAAGCGCATAGAGGTACCTCAATCCGACAGGGAAATTCCACTATATGAATATTGATTATTCATGAATGGCGGAGTAACGCATGTTCATCGGGTGTTCAAGCGTCTTTAAGAGAGTAAAGGTCCCTTCAGACTGAAAAAAGCTCTTACGTACTCCCTTCACACTGAGACACTTACGGACGCTACGTCGACGTAAAAACCCTACGTAGCTCTCCGTAACATAACAATTTTCCTACGTAACGTAAAAATCAAGAGTTGAAATTTGTTCAACTTAAAAAACGTAACGTAAGGCAACGTAAGATGATGAGGGAGAAATTAAAAAAAAAGTATTTACCTGATTTGATTGCCATTTTTCCAAGAAAGACCTTGGATTTATGATGGAAAAAATAGCATCCTTGTCACATTAGCTCAAAACAGCACAAATTGGCAGATCAACTGAAAAAGAGTCTACTATTCTGCGCAGAATTTCGAGACGGAGCATGTTTTGTCATGGTGGCGCTTCAGGAAACTGCATCCTAATGACTCTGGGGCAAAGACTCTGGGGTCTGTCAGCAGATTGAAATTAGGGTATCAACTCAAATCAAACCAGTTTGTGTGACAGTCTAGTTTTAAATTGCATTGGAATATAGGCTCCTATGACTTTCTTTCACGTTACCCAGGATTACTCTGAATTACTTCCAAAAAAAGGTAGATAGCTTATAATTGTTGAAACACCATCACTGGCGTCTGTTCCTTGTCAGATTCTTCGTCAGAACCGATGAAAAATTGAGAAAATAAAATAAATTCTTCAGCTTTGTTCTTACATCAGTCTGAAGGGGTCCACTGGAGGTGTGAAAGATTCGACGTAACGTAAGAGATTACGGAAGCGTAACGTAAGATTTTACGTTTCAGTCTGAAGCCACCTTAAGTGATGGGTAGCTAGATTGTCATATCTCAGCCCTTTTCGATGAAGGTTTAAGAAGAAAGGCTCTGACAGAACATTGGCGATCATCAGTGATCGGCATCACAATCTGATGATGGTGGGCCTATGATTGTAGAGCTCTGTGTACTATAAACAGGAAATCGTTGGTTGCCAATATGTTGGTGGTATAGAAAGTGTCTTAAGGTTGGTTTAGGACCCGATGAACTAAAGTGGATGGTGAGTTTTCGTGCAGATGCTTTACCGGTGGGTGCGAGAAGAAAATATATTGGGAGAATTAAGTGCGGTTCTGGTCCTTATTTTTGCCCGTTATGCGGAAAGATGGATGAAGATGTGGAACACTTGGTTTGTTCTTGTAGTGAGTTGGGGGATCTGAGAAGAGAAGTTTTTGGTAAGGAGGTTGTTCAAGAGAGGTCTTTGATAGATTTGATGGGTAGTAAAGTTTTCCAAGAGTTGCGTCGGTTGGGTAGATTCCTGAAGGTTGCCATGGAGCACCGTGAACGTTTTATTGTAGGTTGATGTTGTGGTAGGTTGATGTTGTGGTAGGATAGGTGTTAGTTTGTTTAATAGTTATTTAGGTATTAGAAGTATGAGTTGAGTGTTGAATATTTGGATGGGTACATTGCAGTTGGAGTGCTTGTTTATTTTTATATTCTGTCCCACCATGGCCCATGGGGCTTTTTTTTTGGGAATACATTCATTCATTCATCTCACGAGTTAGTTATCGCCTGCTCAGTTTTCACATTTTATGATTTTGGGCGACGGTAAAATGCCGAGTTGTAATCAGCTAATAATTATTCTTCGCGGCGTTTTGTATTCAGGCAGAGAACAAAGACCGTCCGATTAAAACTTGGTCTTGCTGCATATGTAGTAGTAATTATTTTGTGTCCTTTTTCGCATTGTTTTACGTCTTGTAATAAAACAAGTAGTGATATAGGTAAAGCGAACATGCTTTTATCTGTATGAAAGAGGAGGATGACCTGATAATGAGAGAGGTGGATGGGGTACCTCACTCTCAAGTTGGGGGTTAAGGCGATTCTGTTACCCTTTTTTGAGCGGATACGACAGGGCTGCAGTCCAGGCAATAGTCTAGGTGGAACAATACTATTTTGTATGGCACTTGCCCTTCGGCAAAGTGCCATATAGCGATTGCAATTTCTGTCCGTCAGTCGGTCTGTCGGTCCCGGTTTTGCTAGTTCGCACTTCCACGTAAGCTAGGATGATGAAACTCGGCAAGCTTATCAGTGACCCGACCAGATTAACTACGAAATAATCACTTCCTCGATCCGACCATCTGGGGGCGTGGGAGTGGAGGCAGGGGGAAGTCGAAATATTTAGGTATTTTTAACTTGCGGACGGGTGATCGGATCTTGATGAAACAACTTGATATTTAGGGTGACCTCGTGTCTCAGACGTCTCACTTTAAATCCGGACCGGATCCGATGACACTGTGGGGGAGGGGGGGGGAGGGGGCGGATTTCTAGCGCTCCCGCGAGTTCGGTATACTTCCTGATGTGCTTGCTAGGACGATGAAACTTGGTCGGTATGTCAGGGATCCGAACAGATTGACTTGGGAATAGTCGTTTCCCTGATCCAACCTTAGTCGGGGGATTGATGGATGGGGAATCCGCAATCTAGTGGCATGCATAACTTTTGAACCGGCGATCGGATTTGAATGAAACTTGTCAGGTTAAAAGTCCGGGTCAGTGTCAAGCCTGGGCCAGATCCGATCCTATGCGGAGGGATGGAGGCGACCGACAAAGTAATGAAACGCTTAAATCAGAGAGATTGGGACGGAACTTAGTGGAAAGAATAAGCGTTAGGCCTAAATATGACATTGGCGGAGCCAGATGTTTTCGGGGTTCTGAGGGGGTAATCGCTGGTAAAAATAGTTCCGGTTGTACTAAGACAACGTAACTTTGCAGGCATATTAGTGATCCGAACTTAATTGACTTAAAGCACAACTCTTACTAGAAATGATCTTTTCCCCATGAAACGAATCAGTTCATGTTTCAAAATGAATCAAAATGTTTTCCGAATATATGATTACTTTCCATATGAAATTAGCGATTTTCTTGTCAGAGCTTGTCGACTCTATCCAATCCTCCTGCTCTCCGACGCGGCGGCTGGGCGCAAAACGTTTGAAAACTGAATGCCCCGTGGTTAAAAAGTTGGAAAACGAAGCAAATAAAAGAAGTCAAAAACAGAAGATTCTCGAATCCGAATATGGGCGGACATTAAAGTTTAACTGAACAGGCAACTTATTTTTACATCTTAGATTCAAATACACTGAATTATTACAACACCCATTGGGGATTTTTATTCTGTCCACAGTAGTCTTCAGTAGGGACGTTGGGAATGTGGACGCTTTCCCATGGTGAATCCGTCCACAATTCGCCCGCGAAAATCACTACACAAGACACCTTACTAGCAGACACGGCGTTCTGCCATATCTAGTTTGTTTTTGGCACTGCAGACTGCAGACACTTCTTTGTTTATTGGATACACAATTTATTTACTCGTTTGCTGCTGGTGTTGTTGCCAAATGTTCAAGGCACCAGAGCTATCACAAAAACGGGAAGAGCGGCAAGCACAATGCAATAATCGATTATTCCGAAATATCAGAAAAACAAACTAACGCTTTTTCATCGGGTTTTCAAGATTATTTAAGCGAACAAGTGATTGGTAACTAGATTGTCGTATCCTAGCCCTTTTCGGTTAAACTTTAAAGATTCTAGCAAACTTTGCGTTGTGTGCCGGCAAAACTTGGCACATCCGAAAAAGCGCTATAAGTTCGTAGGCACAAAACGAAACAATGGAGAAGTGTGGATTTTATAAACTTATAATTGTACAATGGAGCTAGGTATATTATAAAAGGCTGAATAAGCAAGAGGGGTCCTTTAAAAACCCGACACGACCTGCCCCCGGAAACTCCCATTTCTAGATCCGAGCATTTTTGGGGGAGTGAGGGAAGGGAAATAAGGAAATTGACTTCTGCAAATTTGCTATCGAGCGGTCTGGTTAGAGCGAAACTCAATGAGTGATAAGAAGTGATGACCTAGACTTGCAAATATTCAAATAATATCATTATTTTAATATATGTTTCGAAAACAGCTTGGGCTCAAGGAATATTTATCTAGACATGCAAAACATGCGTTCGAACTACATGCAACCATGGTTCGTGGAATTGGGGGGGGGGGGGGGCTTTTGATTGCACAAATCCAAACGGATGGACCGCATATGATGCTAGTTGGACAGTGCCGTAGTTTTTGCGGCCTAGATTTGTTATTTGGCGTCCGGGACAAATAACAACCCCCCCCCCCAATTCCCCCAACCGTGGTCGCATATAGTTCGAACGCATGTTTTATGTGTTGACGCCATCGATTCCTATCACCCATTAAGTTTCAATCGAATCAGACCACTAGTTCGCAATTTACGGAAGTCAATTTCCATATTTCTCTTCCCTTGGTCCCCCAAAAGTACTCGGATCTAGGAACGTAAGTTTCCGGGGATATTTTGTGTCAGGTCAATTAAGTCGCGTCGCTAATATGTCTACAAAGTTTCGTTGTCTTAGTAAATCTGGAACTATTCTAACTCGCTACTACCGGAATTCCAGGAAACCCCCTCCAGCTCCCCCCACAGAGCTCCGAAACCATCTGGCTCCGTCAATTTCAGATCTAGGACTACTGCTTGTTCTCTCGATTAAGTTCTCTCCCAATCCCTCTGCTTTAAGCGTTTCTTGAGTTTTCCGACCCCCCCCCAATCCCTCACAGGTATCGGACCCGACCCGGACTTGACACTGAACATCCGAGGCGATAGCTCTTTCCACCAGACAAGTTTCATTCAAATCCGATCACCCGTTCAAAAGTAATGCACGCCACTAGATTCCGGACTCACCATCCATCCACTCCCCCGGTCGGATCGAGGAAACGGCTGTTCTCAAGTCAATCTGTTCGGATCCCTGACATACCTGCCAAGTTTCATCGCCCTAGCACATCAGGAAGTATGCCGAACTCGTGGGATCGCTAAAAATCCGGACCCCCCCCCCCCCGAACTCCCCACAGTGCCCGAATCTGGTCCGGTTATTTCAATGACGTATCTAGGACTTGTGCTTGATCCAGATCCCTCAATGCTAAACGTTTCTCAATAATTCCGGTTCCCTCCTCCGACTCCCCCCAGTATCATCGGATCCGGTCCGGATTTAAAGTGGGACGTCTGAGACACAAGGTCATCCTAAATATCAACTTTCTTCAAGATCCGATCTCTCGTTCGCAAGTCAAAAATACCTGAAATTTTGGCTTCCCCTTCCCTCCCCCCCCCCCAGATGGTCGGATCGGGGAAGTGACTACTTCCTATTTAATCTGGTCGGGTCCCTGACATGCCTGCCAATTTTCATCGTCCCAGCACATAAGGGAAGCACCGACCTCGCGGGATCACTAGAAATTCGGACTTCTAAAAATTCCCCCAAAGTGAGCGGATCCGTTCCGGTTATATCAGTCACGTATCTAGGACTTGTACTTGTTCTTTCCACCAACTTTCATCCGGATCTCTCCACTCTAAGTGTTTTCCAAGATTTCCGGTTTCCCCCTCCAACTCCCCCGGATCCGGTCTGGATTTAAAATTGAGTGTCTGAGACACGAGGTCCTTCCATGTATCAAGTTTCATTAAGATCCGATCACCCGTTCGTAAGCTAAAAATATATCATTTTTCCGGATTCCCCCTCCCTCCACTCCCCTCCAGATGCTCGGATCAGGGAAGCGACTATTTCTAATTTAATCTGGTCCAGTCCCTGATATGCCTGCCAAGTTTCATCGTCCTAGCTTATCTGGAAGTGCCCGAACTAGCAAAACCGGGACCGACAGACCGACTGACGGACAGAAATTACAATTGCTATATGGCACTTGGCCGAAGGGCAAGTGCCATAAAAACAGAAGATTCTCATATCCTTATGTGTGAAATAGTTGTCAACGGACGTTGAAGATTCTGGCAAACGTTTCGTGGCGTAACGGACAAAACTCGGCACTGACGAAAAAGTCCTAAACATTCTTAGGCACAAAACGGAACAATGAAGAAAGGTGGGGATTTTAGAAGCTTATAATCCTATAACGGAGCTAGGTATATTATAAATGGCAGAAAAAGCAAGAGGGGTCTTTTAAAGCTTAAGTGAATAGCCAGCTTATTTTTTGTATATTGTCTGTAAATCCGCTTAATTATTTTAATTCTCTTGAAAGATTTCCAGTTTTTTCCATCATGGGCTCTAGTAGGAACGTAGAGAGCAGGGACGGTCTCCTGACGGCTACATAGCTGAACCGCTAAATTTTATAAACAAAATATAACAAATTCTGTGTTTCCTTAGATTGATGGTGAGATTCTCATGGCTAAGGAGTCAAATATCAGTCAATATTGGACGTTTCAAATATCAGATTATCAATCTGCCATGTTTAATATTCCTCTTATTTATATGTATATTTCCTGGGAATTGTTTGACGTTGAAGTTGCGAAATATGCAAGGATAGAGATATAAGTAGGCTACATAGAGTTACCACAAACATGAAAGAGAAAACATCTATCCGTTAATCGCGGAATAACGAAGTATCGCATTTGTATATGGTCTTCAGGACTATTAAAGCTTATAAGTGACGATTAGCTAGATTGTCGTATCTCAGCCTTTTTATGTTAAACTTTTTATAGAAGACCCTCTTTCATCAGTCCTCTTCCATCAGTTCATGTTATGTTTGCTGATGCTCTTCTGACAACCAGCATCAAGTTTCTGGGTTTGTAAGGTAAAAGCAAATGCTGTAAGTAAGTAAGTAATTTATTTATAACCCGCCATTTGGAAAAAGCGGAGTAAATGAAAGTAAATAAAACAAATAAACACACACGCTGTTTACCGATTTTGGGCACGGTATTAAAATTCTCGTCCTAGTTGGAGCTCTGAAGGAAAAATATTTTTGTGCCAATTTTTGGGCCTTCTTTACTTAGTGATAAAAGTTTAGTAAATAACTATTTATCTTTGTAGCTGCTGGCCCATTCGTGATCCTTACCCTCATTGGTCAAAACCAGAACACCTTTAATGGATATCCGACGTCGCCGGGAGCCATGCCTCTAAGTCCCGGGTTTTCCCCACCCATCCAGGGTCCAGACATTGGAAAGGACAGGCTGATTAGTGGACCAAAACCTGTTGACGTAAGTAGAAATTCGTGTGTATGGTAAGCGGAGCACGGGTGGGTGGGTGGGGGGGGTGCTCAGAAAATACCCCTCATGCCCATGCTGACTGCGAATCGTATTTGACTGTGCTAAAGGGATACGTCAGTGTCATTGTTCCAGCGATATTTTGGCCCTTTTTGGCAAGCCATCCTGGTGCTTTCGCTCCCTTCCTCTCACCTTCCCCGAATTTATTTAATTATCAATTTGAAGCTGGGTCGACTTGTCTTGCAAGAATCTTACAATCAAACAGTAGGTACCACTGCGACTCGAACCTGTGCCGCAAAGGGATCAGGAGTCCTCGAGGGGTTGCCCACTCTCAATTTTAGTGCACAGCAAGTGCCTGGTGCCGGCACCGGTTGCCGCGTGCTAAAACATCCAAATGTTCAGAAGTGTTTTAGAGATGAATTGCCTTTATGGCCGGCATCGCTAATTTGGCTGGTGCCGGGAAAGGGTGTACAGCAGGTACCGGAGAGTCGTCGACCCCCAGCGCATCGACCACTGGGCCCGTGCGGACATTGGTTCAGGTTCAGGTTCTTTAATTTCCAAAATACTTCATAACAATTTATATCGAGCGACAGGGATATTAGGTATTTCAGCGTATTTTACCTGATTTTGAGACCCTAGCAGTAGCAGGCGCAATACGCGACAAAGACAGAGGGACGCTGCTTCCCAGAGACTAGTAAGACCATATTTGATGATGCAAACGGATAAGTCAGCTACATTTTATTAGAGCTATACTTCGGCCCTTCTTGGCAAGGGTCCTCTTCGGGCACAAACCGCTGAACCTGGACAGTGAACGTGTGGAAAAACAATTGAAGATTCTTCCTTAAATATCTGATTTTGTGAAATTCTTCTCTGAAAATTGGTTGGACTTAAAGTTGGTGCTGTGATTTTATTCTGGATAGGGCTGCTGTTTTTGCTGATCAGTTGAGTCGTCGAAAGTGTAGAGATTCTTCTGCATTTTGGTTTTATGGTCGCCTGTCTCTTCTTCTTCTTTCCAGCTAAGATGGATACTTGAAAGTTCCGTACTTTGGTGATAAATATTCCTTCAGCCCAAGCTGACTGCGAATCATATTTGACGATGCAAATGGAAAGCTACATTTTATTAGAGCTTTATCACCAGAGTTTTTTATGGCACTTGATCTTACTCAAGTGCCATATAGCGATTGTAATTTCTGTCCGTCAGTCGGTCTGTCGGTCCCGGTTTTGCTAGTTCGGGCACTTCCAGATAAGCTAGGACGATGAAACTTGGCAGGCATATCAGGAACTGGACCAGATTAAATTAGAAATACTCGCTTCCCCGATCCGACCATCTGGAGGGGAGTGGAGGGAGGGGGAATCCGGAAAAATGAGGAAAAATGAGATATTTTTAGCTTACGAACGGGTTATCGGATCTTAATGAAACTTGATATATGGAAGGAACTCGTTAGACCCTCCATTTTAAATCCAAACCGGATCCGGTGACATTGGAGGGGGAAACCGGAAATCTTGAAAAACACTTAGAGTGGAGGGATCCGGATGAAACTTGGTGGAAAGTACAAGCACAAGTCCTAGATACATGGCTGATATAACCGGAACGGATCCGCTCACTTTGGGGGAGCTGGGGGGGGGGGGGGGAGAAGTCCGAATTTGTAGTGATCCCGCGAGTTCCGTGCTTCCTGATGTGCTGGGACGATGGAAATTGACAGGCATCTCTGGGACCCGACCAGATTAAATAGGAAATCGTCAATTCCCCGATTCGACCATCTGGGGGGGAGTGGAGGGAGGGGGAAGCCAAAATTTGAGGTATTTTTATCTTGCGAACGAGTCATCGGATCTTGATGAAATTTTATATTTAGGATGACCTCGTGTCTCAGACGTCCCACTATAAATCCGGACCGGACCGATGACACTGGGGGGAGTTGGAGGAGGGAACCGGAAATCTTGAGAAACGCTTAGAGTGGAGGGATCGGGATGAAACTTGGTGGGAAGAACAAGCACAAGTCCTAGATACGTCATTGATATAAGCGGACCAGATCCAGGCACTCTGGGGGAGTTGGGGGGGGGGGGGGGTCCGGATTTCTAGCGATCCCGCGAGTTCGGCATACTTCCTGATGTGCTAGGGCGATGAAACTTGGCAGGTATGTCAGGGACCCGAACAGGTTCACTTGAGAACAGCCGTTTCCCCAATCCGACCATACTGGGGGGAGTGGATGGATGGGGAGTCCGGAATCTAGTGGCGTGTATAACTTTTGAACGGGTGATCGGATCTTGATGAAATTTTATATTTAGGATGACCTCGTGTCTCAGACATCTCACTTTAAATCCGGGCCGGATCCGATGACACTGGGGGGAGTCGGAGCAGGGAACCGGAAATTTTGAGAAACGCTTAGAGTGGAGGGATCGGATGAAACTTGGTGGGAAAAACAAGCACAAGTCCTAGACACGTCATTGACATAACCGGACCGGATCAGGGCACTGTGGGGGAGTTGGGGTCGGGATCCGGATTTCTAGCGATCCCGCGAGTTCGGCATACTTCCTGATGTCCTAGGGCGATGAAACTTGGCAGGTATGTCAGGGATCCGAACATATTGACTTGAGAACAGCCGTTTCCCCGACCCGACCATCGTGGGGGGAGTGGGTGGATGGGGAGTCCGGAATCTAGTGGCGTGCATAACTTTTGAACGGGTGATCGGATTTGAATGAAACTTGTCTGGTGAGCTATCGCCTCGGACGTTTAGTGTCACGTCCGGGTCGGGTCCGATACCTGTGGGGATGGAGGGGGGGGGGGGAACTCGAGAAACTCTAAAAGCAGAGGGATTGGGACGAAACTTAATGGATAACAAGCATTAGGCCTAGATGAAATTGGAGCCAAATGGTTTCGGGGCTCTGTGGGGGGAGTTGGAGGGGTTTCCTGGAATTCCGGTAGTCGTGAGTTAGAATAGTTCGAGATGTAAAACGACAACGAAACTTTGCAGGCATATTAGCGACCCGAAGTATCTTGACTTAAGAACCTGACACAACATACCCCCGGAAACTTCCGTTCCTAGATCCGAGCATTTTTTGGGGAGCACGAGAAGACAAATATGGAAATTGACTTCTATAAATTGCAAACGAGTGGTCTGATTCGAGTGAAACTTTATGGGTGATACGAATCGATGGCCACGATTGCGACCACGATTAGGGGAATTGGGGGTGGGGGGACTTTTGACATGCACAAAAACCAAACGGATGGACCGAATGAGATGCAAATTCGACTGTGCCGAGTTTATGCGGCCTAGATTTGTTATTTGGCGTCCGGGCCGAATTCCGTCAAGGTAGGGGGGGGGGGGGGGGGGTACTGGAAACTTGCAGATAGGCTAAGCTCCAATTTCAGTAAAACTTGATGGACAGGAACAGGGAATTAAGAGATTGGGCCCGAACCGGCTCCGACAACGTTGGTGGGGGGGGGGGGGTACCGGAACTTTCCAAAAATGCTCAGATTCGAGTGAAACTTGATAGATGGTATAAACGAAGATGCTTTAGGTGGTCGATTTTTTATATTCCGAACCAGATTCGGCCACGGTAGGTCGAGATAGAGTGGGTACCGGAAATCGTGTCGCACGTCTAGGGATCAAACAAATGGATTTATTGGGATGAAAGTTTGAACAGTCATGTGCATTTGCTACAGACAATCGAGACGATGCCGGAACTGCTCAGAAATGAGTGAAACTAAATATCCTATTTCTATTTCCGAACCGCATTTTTGGATGGCGGGTGTATTTTGTGACGTTCTCATCTACTTCTTGTACAGCCTACTCGTACAAGTGCCATATGAGCTCGTAGCTCTTGTTATTACTAGTAAGACCACCTATAAACTCGACTGATCGTTATCTGAAATCTTTTGCACCCTGTATTACCCAATATTTTAATTCCAGTTAAGTTGTGCGTATAGATGAAACGTTATTTATGAATGAATGAATGCATTTATTACCCATCAATTAAAAAACAGATGGAGCACAACAAAAGACAAAGCAAAAAAGAAGAAATGGAAAACACTAATTCCTCTGACAACAACAAAAAGGAACGAACACAACAACCAACAGCATATACCAACTACTGTTGCAGAATCATGGCCCAGGGGTGGGACTCAACTGACAGATTATAACGAGTGATCTGCGCTACGATTGCTTCTTCCGGATTCGTAACGCCGTACCGACGCGAAACATATCTGTTACTTGTCCATGGTGGTAAACGCAACAGAAACTTTGCATATTTGTAGTAGACTGAGCGCAATTTCAGTCTATCTGTAGCCGTAAAAATACGCCAAAATGGGCTAAGGTACAAATAATGGGGCAAAACCATAGCATTGTACAAACGGGCCAACAGACGACGGTCAAATTTCCGCTTATTTGCCACTATCCGGCTATAAGTAAACGAAGCCCTCTTCTGGAAGTGAGAAAGTAGTAACCGCCGCGTCTCAAGTATTGACCGTCCAATAGGAAGGCCCAGATATACGATACTATCCGCAAGCTCAACAACAGAAGCACCAAGTGTGATGCTTCGACCAGTATCGGCTTTCGAGTTAAACAGTAGTACTTCAGATTTTTCAGCGTTAAACTGAAGTCCAATGTGAGCATATTCTTGTTGTAATTGGACAAAATTATCTTCTAGCCCTCGCAACAAACGGCTCAGGTTAAGCACATCGTCCGCATAACCAATCAAAGACAAATCAAGACCACGCATAATGCAAGTCATAAGTGACTTGGATTGCGGCTTTACAATACTAATATTAAATACCGTCGGTGACGAAATGGCACCTTGCCTTACCCCCTTTTTCACCGGGAGAAGGGGATTACCACCGGGAGAAACGGCAAAATTATGCAACGGGCTATCACACTCATTAACTGGTAAAGGTAGCCTAAGTTCCGCTTTAAGGTTTTCGTACATGTCAGCCAGCGGGGCTAGGATGCAAGGGTCAACACCGGCCAAACCCATATCCAGTATAATCTCCTCATGGAGAAGCGAATCAAACGCGCGCCTTACATCATGAGCGGCTAACGCGATACTTTCTCCATGTTCTTCTGCATCCACTAAAGCTGATACTAAAGCAGAAAGCGCATGACCACACCCAAGGCGAGGCTGAAAACCAAACTGATGGGCCTGAACTGTACACTTATTCCGCAGCTCATCAATTATCAAATTCTCAAAAATTTTACAAAAAACAGTTGCAACCGTTATTGGGCGAAAAGAAGAACACTCAGATGGGGGTTTATTTTTCTTAGGGATAGGAGTCAGACATCCAATTGAAAAAGAATCAGGCACTATACCCAAATTAAATATCATTTGGTAAAGGAGGACCAAATGTTCAATAAACAATACCCCACACAACGACAGATGCTGTGCAGAAATCCCATCATATCCTTTAGACCTTTTTTTCTTCAGTTTCCCAATTGCAGAAATAATCAGACTCTTTGTAATAACCAGTATCGGACTAGATGCATGTTCAAAGAAATCTTCGAGTTTCGCTTTATAACTATCTTGAAGATGTGGGTCCGGAGCAGAGAATTCTTTTTTATAGTGCTCAATCCATGAAGAAAGCGGTATAAGAGACGGTGTTTGACTTGGCGCATCTTTCACAAGACTGGACCACAGCTTGTTAGGCCGCGATCGAACCTCTTCCGAACAAGACGAAATAATCGAACTCCGATGTAGAGAGAGCTGCTTTGCAAACTGACGTTTAGAATAAATGTACAGTTTTCTCAGCCACCCATCGCGCGGTCTATCCGCTTCAATCCAAACTGAAAGCCAAAACTTAGCAGAATAACAAGCATTGCGCAAACTACTATTAGCTGACCAACCGGGCTCTTCAGTTCCAGATTTTACTCGCCTAATGGGTACTGACAATTTTTCTGCAAGAGATAGGGCATGAGTAAGTTCACTACAATAAACATTCAGCCGAATTCGAGAATCCCGCATATTCTTTCTTGAACTCGGCATTAATAAATCAAACGGTACGCGAATTTTCGCCAGAATATCGTTACACGCATTCTGAAAGAGATCTGACGACGCCCTGTCCCAATCACTAATATAAAAAACAGATCGCTTTTTAGCAGACGGGTTAGAAGACGGACCGACATCGCTAAACCTAGCACCAAAAAACAAAGGAAAATGATCTGACGTAAAATTAGAATCACTAACAACAACTTCCGCAATGGTTACCGATTTCGTATGACTAACATGATCCAAGTTAGATGTGCTACCCGAACTGTGAACGTAAGTAAAACTCTTATTCTTCGGCGCAACCACATAGTCATCATCAAGCAGACCAAAAATGATATTTGGACGATCAGAATCACCAAGAGAATTAGGCGGGTCGGTTAGGTCACAATTGAAGTCACCAGTTACGATACAGCACAAACCCTGCTCTTTTACCTTTACCAAACATTTAGATAAGCGTGCGGCACTAATGGCAAAAAGTCTCTCAGATCGGTCATCACGATAATTCGTGGGCAAGTATACGTTGACAACAACAACATTCTGGATTCTAATCGCTAAAAAATCACTTGATGAATCAAAAACAGATGAAGGTAAACATGACTTCACGTAAGTCGCTAGACCACCACAAGGCCGGCCATGAGACTGAGAGCGGCGCGCAGCAACCGAGAACACTTTGTGACTAGTTGATAGTTCCAAAAGGCTCAGGCTCAAAGTAGTTGCAAAGTGTTCCTGAATACACACTATGTCACATTTAGATAAGAAGTCCTTCAAAAACACAGATCGATTACACAAATTTCCATTTAGATTCCACGAGGCAATCGCATAAGAAACGTGGGATCCTCGGTTCATTTTTTCACTGAGATAGGTCTGTTTGAAGGGCACCGGACACTGTAACATGTGTGGCCTCTTTTTTTGCATGTGACGCAGAACATGTCCTTGTTGCACTTACTGTCCTTGCTAGATACGTGGTCATCGCCACCACAGCGGCCACAGATGGCAGATGCGACACAATCTGCCGCCACATGACCGAGACCATGACAGGAGTAGCAGCGTTTCGGCAGGAAATGAAATTCTTCGGCAGGCAGCTTCTCGTAGCCAACGCGAACCGAGTCCACGAGAAAACGTTCTAGGTTATTTCTGGATTCAAAGTACACCTTGAATACTTTCGAATGTTCGTACTTTCCGATTTCCACTGCTTTAACAGCATTGGGGACAATAGTTTCGACATCCGTGTGAGACATACTATTTGGGACTCGTTTTAGAACACCGATGAACAGGCGCTCTTTCAG
Source organism: Branchinecta lynchi (assembly GCA_023053575.1). Taxonomy (NCBI): domain Eukaryota; kingdom Metazoa; phylum Arthropoda; class Branchiopoda; order Anostraca; family Branchinectidae; genus Branchinecta; species Branchinecta lynchi. The sequence goes on along the minus strand of JAKZAP010000003.1, from coordinate 3,796,804 downwards.
TGACGCTGTAACCGTGGGTGTCCTTGTCCTCATATTTTCCATTATCTTCTCTGCAGTTGCCTTCGACTTGACGTAAAGCTTCCAGTCCTGTTTTGTCTTGCGCAGTTCGCTAATGTCGTCAGAATTTGGACATAAGCTATCAACAAAACCCTTACGAGCAATCGGGTTGTCTAGAGACACTGGCAGGTCTTTCAGTACAACGGCATAGGATGGCTTAGTACTGATATCAGCACGGCTGCTGTTGACAGAAACTTCAGTGGCTGCAGACGTACTCGGAACAGCGTAGCTTTTGGCTGAGACAAAGTTCCTGAACTCAAGGCATAAGTCATTTACCTTGCGCGAAAGAGTCGCTGAGACTTCGCCAGGAACAGAGGGAACTTCATCAGGCTCAAATAAGACGAACATCGGAAGCTGAACATTATTCTTATCACAGTGGTCCAACACTTTAAGAATATCCGCAAACGTGTCCGATATCTTCTGTCTATCAGTTGGGCGGATGGACATCTTTCCCTCCAACCAAATAAACTTCTTTGCTTCGCTAATTTTCTCCTCAGGAAAAAATGCGCAACCGGTTTGAATAATGTCAGCAGACGTATTTCCAGCACTCCTTGCCCGTACAGCAAAGTTCAAAACCGCATTAAGGACCAGTTTATCGGGCGGCATCTTCGTACGAAATGAATACAGCTCGGGAACGAAGGGGCGGAGCCACCAAACGTGACGTCAGATCGCAGTCCGGAATCGTCAGCCAAAGAGAGAGGAGCGAAATTTGTCGTCAGGAAAAAATGTGTAGAGAAGCTCGCACTGAGATCTTAACAGTTCAACGTCTGAATGAATACTGATGTCTGAATGAATAATGTAATTCAATTACTATAATGGATATTGTAACAGAGATTCTTGTGTCAAATTAATTCCGTTTCCCGTTTCAGAACGAGCATCAGAAGGTGCTAGATATGAATGCCGTCCGCACACTTCAAACCATGTACCAAAAGGAGGAGGAGTCCCGGAACAAGCTAAAGGCACAGCAAACGCGGCACCCCAACCCCAGAACTGCCGTCGAGCTGGCGCAGTCCGAAGAAATACTCAGAGAATTGCAGAAGAAGATTGGCGAACTCGGCGGGAATAGAGATTGGATGTCAACGAGCTTGTCTTCATCTCAGGTATGAGTTTTGCACCAAAAGCCCGAGGGTCGTGGCAATTAAAATTACTAAATAAAAACTAATATTTACGTTAAAGCACAACTCTTACTATAAAAGATCTTTCCACGATGGAGTAGCTCATAAAAATTGTTTTTCGAAAACATCCTTCCTGTCTCCGACGCGGCGGCTCGACGCAAACTATTTGAAAACTGAAAGCGTCGTGGAAAATAAAAAGAAATAAACAGAAAATAGACCTGATGGCATAGCATGTCTTGCAAAATAAAAAATAACACCTTGAAGCTTGTCATGTGTTAACCCCGATATTGTAAAAAATTATTGTAGGATTACAGGTTTGTTTCCTTCCCCGAAGTTGAACCAGAGGATTGACAGCCTGACGAGGACCCTTGCCAAGAAGGGCCGAAATATCGCTGATGAAGAATCGTAACTGACGTATCCGTTGTAAACATTGTTTGAATAAATATTGTAGGATTTTTTAGTGATACGTCCTAAATTCTAAAATATAAAAAAAATTTGTCGGACCCGTAGGCAATTTTCTGTGGCGTGCCACAGGGAACAATTTTAGGTCAGCTACTTTTTGGGATCCCAAAACGTAAGTGGAGGGATACCTATGACATCGCAAAAGTTGTCCGTCTGTCCGTCCGTCTGTAAGCACGACAACTCTCGAAGCTAATGAGATATTTTGATGAAACTTGGTGTGAGGATTCGTTGAGTCGTCGGACCAGTCGAGTTCGTAGATGGGCTTTGTAGCCCTAGATTTAGGGGTGGGGGAGGGGGTTCAGATTAGGGGTCAAACAAAATATTTTGAAACAGCTAATAGTCGATTATGGGGTAAGAAGACATGCTGAGCACGACGGTGAAAACCATTTTGTCATCGGGCAAGTTGTTCGCCCAGAATCCGGCCAAAACCGGAAAGCTTGTTAAAAGTAAAAGTTTTATTTGAAGTTGATTACATGTTCGATTTAGGGGTAGGAAGACATGCTGAGACGATGGTGAAAACCATTTTCTCGACGGACAAGTAGCTCGCCCGGAATCCGGCCCAAACCGGAAAGTTTGTTAAAATTAAAAGTTTAATTGGAGTTGATTAAATGTTCGATTTTGGGCAAAAAGACATGCTGAAAACTTATGTGAAAACAATTTTCTACCTGGACATGTAGTTCGCCCAGAATCCGGCCAGAACCGGAAAATTGCTAGAAGTTCAAGTTTTATTTCTAGTTGATTAGATAACCGATTTAGGGGTAAGAAGAGATGCTGACTCCGTGTGTGACAATTATATTTTACCCGGACATATAGTTCGACCGGAATCCGGCTCGAGTCGGAAAATTTGTTATAAGTTAAATATTTATTTGAAGTTGATTAGATGTTCATTATTGGGGAAAGAAGGTACCCTGAGTTCGTTCTTGAGCTTTCTTTATTCGCCGGACAAGTAGTTCTTGAGTTCGGCCTAAACCAGGGGAAGTTGGCAGAATTGGCAGGAAGTTTTCGTCAAAACAGATATGACTTATAGGGGTAAAAACACATGCTTCATCCATATCTGAACTTGGTTTTCTCAGATCATTAGCTATTTGGCCTTAATCTGTTTCTGAATTTTAATTGTAACAATGTTCAACGAGTCTGGCGATGACTGGATCTGGCCAAGACAAGACCCAGTTGTCTGGATCAGATATGAATTTTTGGGTGCCTGGTTTGGGTTTTAGTTTTGTCTTTGGCTATCGTTCACTGTTACCAAACGTTCACAGAAGCATACCTCTACTGTACTATCAGGGACCCATACATTTCCTGTAATGACTCACCATTCAGGGGGCGTGTCCTTTCCTATGCCTGTATGTTGCTATGTTGCCCGAGCCTCACCTAGTTTCCAAAAATTCCGCTTGGGTCGAATCGGCGTTCTTGCTCAGATAGACAAAATCGCCAGCATGCTACTAGGTACCTAAGCTAGGATAAAAGATCCAGGATACTCTTCCATTACAGAGAAATATTCTTATTTCAGCACAAGAGCTGCAACAAATTTTGTCTATCTGGATAGTCGGGTATTTTATCCCCGTGGGTATTTCTCGAACTATCTGTCTATCTAGATAGATAGATACATCTTTTTACTCGCCAAAAACTGATCATGGCTCACGCCAAATTTGTTCGGTATAGTCATGGATATAAATGAGCACACACATAATAGGCCTACGCATATACGGCTGCAATGGTCATAAATAACATGATAAATTTAAAATAGCAGCTCAGCTTATGCTTCGTTATACAACTTTAAAAATGAAGGGACAAAACTCTTTGCAAACCTCTGGTGGGCACATTTAATTTGCTTTTCAACCGTAGTAGCTACCTTGCGAGGGAGCCTTTCTGACAGCTTTTCAGAAGGAAACATATTTTTGTGGATCGGGTGATTCAGAGATGTAACACCAAACTCCATGCAGAGTTTCAGCCTTCGTTCATGTAAGGAGGCGATTTCGAATTTACGTAGTAACTCGTCATAGGACCTCTCGGCCACCTTTGACGCAATGATTAGACCTCTTTTTTTAATCTTCTCAATCCTGGCGGTCTGTTCGACCGTGAGGCCAAAATGACAAACAGGGTATTCTAGTATTCCAGTATTCTAAATTTGGTCGGATAAATGAAATGTAAATCCGGAACAAGTGTTTAGTGGGGGCCCCATGCCTGGACATGAGCGGTGAGACTGAAGCTCGGTCAAGAGCGCATCAGAAATCTCTTATTGACAAGCCCCCTGAATGGCGAGTCATTACAGGAAATTTATGGGTCGATGGTAGTATTTGCAAAAATTTCCGTTGTCAACAAGATGGTTAAGTTGATGATCAACGGCTACCGGAAAAGTGATGATGCTGATAATAATAATAATAACTGTATTTAAAAGCCCAAGGGCCTGGACCAGCATGATCCAGGTAACGGACTAGGTGGCGACGACGATAAGAGACAAACGCCATCTAACGGCAGTAACCTGAACTTATTACCTAGATGGCATATGTGTTTACACCTTGGTTTGGAATGATAACGAAATTGGGTGGGGCCTGAGCCGCAACAGTAACGTTTGAAACATCCTTGTGTGGAACTTTCGACACTGTAGTTTGTGACTTCTTATGGACCTCTGTGTTTCCTTCAGGACCTGGTTGGTTGTAGTTGGTTTTGTTATGGCTACGTCCTCCACATTCAGTGAATGTTATTATTGTAACATAATAACCCTGTAAATAAACGATATCCGATTAAAATAAAAATTAGTCTCTGGTCGGGTCTGAATCCAAGTGTCAAAACGTTGTAAGAATAAAACACAAATCTGGCAAATTGGAAACCACAGCGAGTGGGAAGCAGTGTTTCCACTTCTCATGATTTTCACATCTCATGATTTCACATGAGATCTCATGTTTTTTTTTTCCAATCTCATTATTTTTTTTTTAAGTCTCATGATAAACTCATGATTTTCAGGATTTCTCCTCTTTTTTTACTCTAATGCTAAAATTAACGTAAAGTGGATTCTGAATAAATATATTTGTAGTCATGTTTCATAAAACTCGTCTAATAGCTTTCATTCGTGATTGGAGGCTTTTGTATTTCATTTGGTGACAGTGGTCGTTTGGAATCCCAAAATAGATCCCTCAGACATAGATGCTTTTGAAAATTTGTGTATGCGGCGCCTTTAGTTGTAGGCTAGTCTTTATTCGGTGGAAGGGCTAATTACAAGTAGAAATACACGTCGTTTATGATATGCCTGGGATTAGACTGTCTAGTCACATAAAAGCTACAATTTGTATGGAGGCAGGTTGAGGTTTGCCATAGAATAAACGAATTTGAAGAAAAAAAAATTTGCCTGCGGCGCTCAGATTAATTTTTTCTCGATCACAGTAAATTCAACCTATGCTTCCTGACCTGCCTGCATTGTTTTTATGTGTGATTTGATTAATCTCGTAAATATGTCGGAAATGTGAAGTTATAGGTGGCCCGTACCTTAGTCCTTACTTTTCTTTCGGATGAAACAAAAGCTCTGCTCACAAAAGTTTCGCCTAAGGCGCCTTTCATGATGTAGTTTTTTTTTTTATAGAACGGCAGGTTTGGGATTTTGGGGCTCATGAAGTTTGCTTTATATGAGAAGTAGAAAGTTGTACCGAAAAAAAGGCTTATTTAAAAAAATTGCCTGCGGCGCTCAGCTTCATTTTGTCTTGTATACAGTCATCACAAGCCGCTGTCGCTCTCCAGCAGGGGGGGGGGGGGGGTTGAAAGCTTGGTCTCTTCTTTTTGGTGAATCCTTTTTATGTTTCCGGTTAGAAGGAGTTAAAATATAATTGTTACGATTTTTTGTCTGATAAGTAGCTAAAATCCGCATGCCTTTTCGAAAATTTTCTCGTCTATCTTAACCAGAAAATCTCATCATTTTTCTCATGATTTTCTAGCACAAATCTCATGTGTATCTCATTACTTTTGAACTCCTGCTCGTGATTTTGAGAACCTCCGAGTGGAAACACTGGTGGGAAGACCCATATTATTATCTCATTTGATCCTGCGGTCATCTGATACCATGTTCCGGCATTCTGAGAATCACATGTTAGATTTGGGGACCACTCGTATCTTTCGTTTTTTCATATTGTGTTTTGTGTCGGATCTCCAGATAATTATAATTCTGTACCAGGATATAAGATTTCGCAAGGTTCGTAAGGTTTTTCGCAAAGAATATTCCGTAAAGTTTGTCACCTGGTCAGACGAGAATTTCGACTTGTAAAATTTCGTGTGGCAAACTATTCGTAAAAAAAAACTTAACATTATTCAACCTTATCACTATAAATGTACACTTTATCATCCTGTCAAAATATTTTCAGTTTCCTGATTCTACAATCCACATTTTGAATGTAAAGTAAATTAAAATATATTTGTAACCGACAAATTGCTTTGCAACAAAAAGTAGCCGTAGTATATTTTACTTTTGTATTTTATTCATACTCCGCTGTTACGCAAAAAGTGGGTCATAAATAAATAAATAAATAAAAAAGTACTGGAGTAGGAAGAAAATAAGCAGAACAAAAAGAAAGACGTTCAAAACCTAAAAAAAAAAAAACTACGATCAGTCGTAAAAGTCGAATACTGATGCGACGTAAACTAGAATTTTGATCCCTTCTCCTGCTCCTATTGCTCAGCGTAATGACCTTTTGAAAATAGTAAAATAATTACAGTTGTTCTTGGATAATTTAATACTTCTTACCTACTGCCGTAAAGGACTTTAGGTTTACGGAACGACTTTACGAACTTTGCGAACGCCGCCGTCCTTTAATGATGACATGGTTAATTTCACATGCAAGTGTTACCAAGGGTCCATGGTCTGTTATGTCATATTATTCGGAAAGGCGTTTTACTACACTGTCAGAAGTCTCATAACATTTGCAAAGACTGCGCGAAGACTAAAAGGAACACCGCAAACTATATTTAGTGTTATGTTTTACAGAAACGTAACAGTTATATGCTCTTAACACAATATTTTATGTAATATTAACAGATAGTATGTTATTTATATGAAATATGAAGATTATTTTCACGCGGGACAAGTAGTTCGCGCTGAATCCGGAAATGTAGCATGAAGTTTTAACATTCGATATAGAGTGAGGAGACATGATGTTGCAAGTTTCGAACAGACAAATGATAAACAGAAATGCGATCAGTTTCCCAACCGGCTTTTCCAGGGTCGAAAAGTGAGAATGCACTCGACAACTATCTGGTAACAATTTAATAAAATTTGTTGACCAATTTTCTGACCATTCACTACCCTACCCCTTTATTATTCACGCATGCGAAAGCTCTGCGAGTGGGTGACGTCACTTTGTTTGATCTATTACAGGAACCTAACAGTTATATGCTCTTAACACAATCTTAATTAACAGATTGTATGTTATTTCATGTTGGTTATGCACATCCGTGTGTGAATGTTAAGAAACTTCAGACAATGTAGCGGGGTTTCTAGCTGACCAGGATAAGACACAGAAAAAAGTACCTGGTTGGGGCCGCATTATCAGTTTTAAAATTTGAAAAAAAGAACAGCTGGATAAATCAGGACCATGACGAAAGAAAAAATAAATATTATGTAGCTCATGTTTCGACTTTGGAAAAACGAAGTAAAGAGAAAACAAAAATAAAAACGAAACTGACAAAAAAAATCTGAAGGGGGACGGCTACTTAAATCAACTTTATACACTTGTTCCGTATTCATTATATTTGGAAAGAGGTGCCCTCCAGTACCAGTCATTATACAGAAAGGACCCTAATTAAGGTGGAAAGGGGGAGGGGGGAGGGGTGAAGGTCGCTCTTTCAAAAGATAGGTAATGGAAGGCCTTTGTGAATAATTGTAATGAACGACTTATTAATCTTATTATGGACCCTTGGTAGAAGAAAAAACGTTATTAAGTGAATGATAGTGAGTTCGAAGTAAAGACACACATTTAGTCTCTTGTTGAAAGGCTCCAAAATGCTGAACAAGCGACGGCTGACTTTCAGAAGAAAAAGTCGAAGTCAGTTTTATGTCGATGTATGTATCTTCCATATTATTTTAGCTTTTTAAAATGCCTGGTACAAAAAGCCTTCCCATGCCGACCCCAAGCTTTCTGTTTGCTCGTCCATCAGTATGTAGCTAGTTTCAATGTATACAAAATTCCTTAAAGGACAAAGGATTTTTTTCAGGCATTCAGGTTCTTAAAACCGTGCTGAATCTCATAATATCGCATTGCTTCAAGAACTGACGGGTTGTATATCCGCACTTCAGTATAGCAATAAAGTAATGCCGAAGCGAAAAGTTTGAAAAGTTCATTTAGTTTTGCAGTTTTAGCGCGACATTGGTGTCTGGTCTTGCTTCGCAAATCACTTCCGAAATATGGTTACAGGTTGCAGTTTGTTGTTTCGTTTTATGTACATAACCGCGTTCTTTTTATCCTCTTAATCTTCTTGCTCTTTGGAGTAGCCTACGGCTGCTCCTCAACCCAGTAACATTAAGACTTGACACATTTAAAACTAACATTTAACGCCACTAACACTGTTTAAATAATAATATTTTCTTTACTTTTCAAATATTTACAATATTCCCTGCTTGTTCATTCGACTAGATACGTCTGAACAGGATCCGTTCCAAGAACGGCCAAACTATCGTTGGAATAAATTTGAGCTGACCTACCCTTTACAGCCATCAGTCAATATCGTCATAAGTTGATAATTTCAAGTTCTTTTAATTTTCACTATTTAATTCAGCACTGAGGAGAGAGGTGAACTCGGTTCACTGAGATGCAAGTTACACTAGGCTATATACAGCGTTAAAATACCGATATTTTTGTAGCGATACGTTTCCAGTTCCCGACCACCAGGAAATATATAAATATATTATATATATATTTCGTACATTATAACCCTCCATATCCTCTTTGATTATTTAAAGTCAACTATTTTTGGGCAGCTGTGGGTAATCAATAGAAAGGAATAAAAAAGGGTATGGACCAGATTTATTTTATTTGGTAACCCTGCAAAAAGTAAAACATCAGAGTAACTTACAACCAAGCAAAAACAAAACTGTAGGATGATAATAAGAAACTTTAGAAAACTGCATTTCTTTGTCGGAGTATTTCGAAGTCAGCAGCATAAATAATTATGAAAGACAGAAGCAACATCATAAGCGAGAGCATGAGTAAAGTAAAATACAAAGTCCTCCTCGGGCGTGATTTGAACCCACGACCTTTAGCTCAACAGGCCACTGAGCTACCGAGGCGCTTGTGAATATAATTCGCAGCCAAGAGAATAACCAGATATAAGCGAGCTCCCTTCGTAGGTAAACTCGTCTAAGCGTAACTAAGCGCGACATACACAACATAACATTCCATGTTTACGTGATATGAAGTCAGTATCCCTTCGTTCCCGGTTTACTGTTATGTAACATTCCATGTTTACGTGATATGAAGTCAGTATCCCTTCATTCCTGCTTTTGTTTAATCGTTTTGTTGTGCTTCTTGACTTGCTATAGCTTTCTTTGTTTCTAATCTTCAGCTTAACACATCCACGCGATCACCGCCTCCGAAACGACCTCACTCCACTTTCGCCTCACGCCGCTCCGACCACACCTCCGTTGAGGAGGAGGAGTCACCTCCCCCTCTACCCGTGAGGCACACCTCCAAGATGGGAAACCCCTTGGCATCACCTGTCTTGTCTCCTATTGGTGGAGACCGGAGATTCGGTGGGTCGCCTGAGGTAGCTCCACCCCTTCCTCCTAGAAATAATGTGATGATTAGAGTGCATGAGGAGAATGTAAGTTTGTGCATTTTTGATTATTTGATCTTGCATGGCATCCCAGTCGATTCGTTGTTCCGGAAAACGCTCAGATTCGGGTGAGCATTGATTGGTGGTATTACCAGATGCCCTAGATGTCCCATTTGTGACGTAATCGTTTACTTTCTTGCACCGCTTACTCGTTACAAGTGCCATAAGAACTCTTAGCTCTTTTTTATTATTTTGTTCTTGCATGGCAACCTTCCATTCGATTCCTTGTTTTAGCTAAACCCAACTCCTGGCTTTAAAGTTTCACTGAATAGTGTCTGAAAGATTTTCACTCGATTGACAAATACTGCTTCTGAAATAGCGAAATAATGGAGCACTGCATTTTTTATTGAGTTTTCGAACCTGCTAATGATCATTGGAGGTTCGTAAGTGAATCACTTCGGCGTTTTTCAGTGAGCCTTTGAGGAACATTAAGATGAGTTTAGTGGAAGGTCTAATCTAGAAATCGAGGGTTCTAACTTAAGTAGCGTGCACAAACAGTCCGAATTTCACATTCCGGTGCGAATTACCTTCTCCGCTCCATAATTTTGACGCATCGCATGCGGATTAGGTCCGATAATTTCGTTCCGATTTGAGTAGGAAATATTCTACTTTTTCCGGAGCGAATTTTAAACGCATGCGTAACTTTGCTCTGAAAAGTGAAAAATTAATAAGCTGTGTTTGAAGTTTCAACTGTTTACATATGATTTCATTTTGGGAGAAGCTGCTGCAGATGCCACGGGTTCGAGTCGCTAAGGCAGCATATAAGGAAAGCGTGCGGGACCCCAAAAAAGATTCATGGGCATCCCAGGTGAGGCAGATATTGGACCAGTGTGGTTTGTCAGAATTATGGAATAATGGTGATGGGCCTGGACTCCCTGTGGGTGATGTGAGAAAGGTGGTGGACAGTCGTCTGTTGGATCAAGAAATTCAATCTTGGCAGGTTGCCAAGGATGAGTCAATGTCTTTGAGGTTTTATGCAAAAATTAAAGAGATTTGGGGGGAGGAAGTTTATTTTAAAGCGGGTCTTAAAAGGGAGGAAACACGGGATTTGATTAGTTGTAGGGCAGACAGTCTGCCACTGGGGGAGAGAAGACGGTATATTGGGAGGGCAAAGGGTCGGTCCGGTCCTTATTCATGTCCGATGTGGCAGCATGGACGAGAATTTAAAGCATTTATTGTGTGAATGCGAAAGTTTGAGTGAACTTAGGTTAGAAATTTTTGGTGTGAATGGAAGGGGAATGAATGAAGAATGGATGTGTGGTGTAATAGGGAATAACTGTTTTGGAAATATAAAACAGCTGGTGAGGTTCCTCAGGGTAGCCTTAGCCCATAGGGATAGGTGCCTATAGGAGTTTAATATTTTTTGTGTGTGGTGTTTTTTTTTTTTTGTTATATACGTATTTGCCATGGCCGTTGGCTTTTAGCGCAAATAAAATCTTATCTTATCTTATCTTATCTTATAATACCTATTTCATGTGAGCTGCAAACACATGATTGATAGAGACATATCTTGGTTACAAGGGTCTGCTGAATGCAAGCTACCATGTAGGAGAACTTAAATGTTTACTAGGCTGTTCACAGAAGGTATGGTTATTTTTGCAGTGTATCTTTTTATAGTTGAACAGCGACATTTCATCCACTTGTTGCAATAAAAGTAAAACGCTGGTTAGTCAAGCAGTTCCTTAATTGCATCTTCTCTCTCTTTACTCCCCAAGACTGTTCAATTTACATGCACCTCTTGTGTGTTATATAAACAATACAAAATATATATTTTTTAATGAACAAAGAATTTGCAAACGGTCGGCAAACAATCAACATCATCTGGCTGTAGGCTAAGCAGTGGAATTTTCAAGTCTGGGGACAAATTTCCCGACCGAATTTCTTTTTGTCTGAAAAAACAGTGGGGCATAGTGAAGCCATTTTCGCATGCGCGCTTTCGCGTGCGGAATCTTACCGTACTATGTGTGCACTTAGCTTTAAAGGTTCAATTAAAAGCGTATCGTTCTATTTTTCCACCACGGGAATGTTCTTGCTGCATTCCAGTTCAGATTCCTCGGAAGAAATGCTCGGCTCCTATGCGTACCTTCGGCTCACGAACAACGCGAGAGGTGGGGCTCAGCTGTGAAAATACTCTCTGTTGAAAGAAAATGTGTCGCTATAGAGCAACAAGACCAAAGGTTTCGATGGGATCCCAAAAGGTCAATATTTGATCCATACAGTTAGGTCTTGTCTTCGCCAGACTCCTTGAACATTTTTGCTATTAAAATTCAGAAACAGATTAAGGCCAAATAGCTAATCATCTGAGAAAACCAAGTTCAGATATGAATTCAGCATTTGTGTTTACCCCATAAGTCATATCTGTTTTGACGAAAACTTCCTGCCAATTTCCCGGTTTCAGCCGAATTTCGGAATACTTGTCGAACGAACTCAGTGTATCTTCTTTCCCGATCTAATGGACTTCAAATAAAAATTTAATTTATAACAAATTTCCGGCTCCAGCTGGATTTCGACCGAACTATATGTCCGGGTAAAAAATGATTTTCATACACAGATTCAGCATCTCTTCTTACCCCTAAATCGGATTTCTGATCAACTACAAATAAAACTTTAACTTTTTTCGGTTTTGGCCGGATTCCGGGCGAAGTACTTGCCCGGGTAGAAAATTGTTTTCACAGAAGTGTTCAGCATGTCTTCTTACCCCTAAATCGAACATCTAATCAACTCCAAATAAAACTTTTACTTTTAACAAGCTTTCCGATTTCTGCCGGATTCCGGGCGAACTACTTGTCCGGCGAGAAAATGGTTTTCACCGTCGTGTTCAGCATGTCCGAACATCTAATCAACTTCAAATAAAACTTAATGTTTTAAAAGACTTTCCGGTTTTGGCCGGATTCCCGGCTAACTACTTGTCCGACACAAAAATGGTTTGCACCATCGTGTTCAGCATGTCTTCTTATCCCTTAATCGAACATCTAATCAACTTCAAATACAAGTTTTACTTTTAACGAACTTTCCGGTTTTGGCCGGATTCCGAGCGAGCTATTTGTTTGATGACAAAATGGTTTTCACCATCGTGTTCAGCATGACTTATTATCCCATAATCGACTATCACAGTATCTGTTTAAAAATATTTCATTTTCCCTTAATTTAAACCCCCTCCCACACCCCTGAATGTAGGGCTACAGAGCCCATCTACGAACTTAACCTTACTCTTGACCCAAAGAATTCTCACACCAAGTTTCATCAGAATATCTAATCCCCTTAGAGAGTTATAGTGCGCACAGACGGACAACTTTCGATATCATAGGTATCCCGCCACTTACGTTTTGGGATCCCAAAAACATGAAAACAACTGTGAACGGACAGTCGAAAGCAGGTGGAACCGTGATAACGGCGCTTCTATTTCAGGTTGAAAATACTGGAATACTATCATGTTTCAGTTCTACTTTAACTTGTTCTTTTTGGGATCCCAAAACGTAAGTGGAGGAATACCTATGACATCGCAAAAGTTGTCCGTCCGTCCGTCTGTAAGCACGATAACTCTCGAAGGGAACGAGATAGTATGATGAAGCTTAGTGTGCGGATTGTTTGTGTCAAGGGTAAGGTCAAGTTCGTAGATGGGCTTTGTAGCCCTATATTCGGGGGTGGGGGAGGGGGTTCAGATTAAGGGACAAACAAAACATTTTTAAACAGCTAATGTGATAGTCGGTTATGGGGTAAGAATACATGTGAGCATGATGGTGAGACTCATTTTCTCACCGGGCAAGTAGTTCGTCCGGAATCCGGCCAAAACCGGAAAGTTTGTTAAAAATAAAAGTTATATTTGAAGTTGATTGAATGTTTGATTTAGCTGTAAAAAGACACGCTGAACACGATTGTGAGAACCATTTTCTCGCTCGACAAGTAGTTCGTCCGGAATCCGGCAAAAACCGGAAAGCTGGTTAAAAGTAACAGTTCATTTGAAGTTGATTAAATGTTTGATTTACGGGTAAGAAGACATTCTGAGCATGATGGTGAAAATCATTTTCTCGCGGGACAAGTAGTTCGTCCGGAATCCGGCAAGACCGGAAAGTTTGTTAAAAGTAAAAGTTTTATTTGAAGTTGATTACATGTTTGTTTTAGGGGTAAGAAGACATGCTGAACACGACGGTGAAAACTAGTTCGACTGGAATCCGGCCAAAACCGCAAAATATGTTAAAAGCAAAGATTTTATCTGAAGTTGATTAGAAGATAGATTTAGGGTTAAGAAGAGACGCTGAGTCTGTTATATGACAATAATTTTTCACCCGGACATATAATTAGTCCGGAATCCGGTTCTACCCGCATGTTTTTTTAGGTCAAAGTTTTGTTTAAAGTTGATTAGATGTTCTTTACAAGGGATAAGGAGATGGGATAAGGCTGGATTCATTTCTGAATTTTCTTTTTGTGCTGGACTAGTAGTTCGCTCGGAATTCGGGCGAAACCGCAGATTTGGCAGAAGTAAAGCAGGAAGTTTCGGTCAGTATCGTCAAAATAGATATGGCTTATAGAGGTATAGATAAATAGATAGACTATCTGAACTCGGTTTTCTCTGATCATTAGCCTGGCAAAGTCTGGATCTGGCGAAGACAAGACCCAATTGTATGGATCAAATCTTAGATTTTTGGGATCCCATCGAAACCTTTGGTCTTGTTTTTTTTTATGTATTCTCACTCATAATCCACCGATTAGGGCCATGCCGCAACTGTCTGTAATAAATCTGTCAGGCTTTCAGTGTCCTAACTCGTTAGGAAGTCCGTATGAGGTCGTCACAACGAGCGACTCACACCGACCCGATGAAAAATTTATCTCAGAATAGTAGTATGAAGTTGTACGAAACGTAGTATGGACTACTAACTGATGCTACTACATGCTTCTACTTCAAGGCTACCGTGTTACTGCATTCTACTGCATGCTACTATTCGCAGGAGTGGATGCTCCTAGAGCAAGACAGGATGCTACTAGGTACTACTACATAAGATTGGCCCAGTCTGAGGCACATTAAATGGTAGTACTCATTATTATTACATATCACTAGATGCAACTTTTTCCTACAACTATCATACTACTACGCAGGCTACAAATTTTTCATCGGGGATTATTGTGTGGCAAGCTAGATCTTTTACTATCTTGGACTTTGTGGGTTCTGCGTCTTGGAGTAGATTAGCTGGTACCAGAAACTGTCGCCACACTGTTAGAAGTTCGATAACAGATAACACATGTTTGCACATCCTCGTGCTAAACGTTACCAGAATGTATCTGTTATGACCATTTTAATTGTTAAATTTCGAGGCAAAATCTCTGTTATGACCCTTAAATGTTGAAAAGGTAGCATAAAAAGGTAAAATTTGAAAGGGTCATAACATAAACGATCTCAATACGTTTAATACAAGCATGTTCACAAATGTGTTATAATGTTACCAAACTTATGAAAGAACAATATCCTTTGGGAATGGCGGAAACCCAGCAAAGACTTGCTAAGATTTGATTGACCGGGACCGAGTTATATCCAAGATCCGTTGTGAATGGTCTTTACAAGTCCCATAGAAACTTATAATAATAATAATGATGACACAATAACTTATTTTTAACCCACTGCTCAAAAACAATGTGAAGATAGTGGAGAAATAAATAAATAAACAACAGAAGAAACGCCAGTACAACAAAATAGATACAAATGTTACCAAAGTTATGACTAAGCAATATCCATTCGGAACGGTCGAAACCCAACAAAGCCTCACTCTTGCTAAGATTTTCTGAACTGGCTGAGACCGAGCTATATCCAAAATCCGTTGTGAATGGTCTTTACAAATCCCATAGAAACTTATAATAATAATAATGATAATAATAATAATTTATTTCCAACTCACTGCACAAAAACAATGTGAAGGCAGTGGAGTAAAGAAGACAAAGAAACAAAACAGAAGAAACACTAGTACAACAAAATAGACACAAACATCAACAGAACAATCGAATGAGCCCGTAATATGGAGTAAGCCATTTATATGCTTGGCCAGATAAATTATCATGAAGTTCCTGGAGTTTTGCCGTTATGTCGGGAGCTGTGTATTTTCGGATTATTCTCCGATTTCGATACGATATAGGCAAATAAATCAGATATTTACAGTATTTGTAGTAAAATGTACGTAGTTTACATATGTCTCTGTAAAAACTTCTCTGTACCTTATTTCCTTGAGAACCTTTCCTTTCTTACAGCCAGCCCACCAGCGGACGAAGTCAAGCCCCTTCCCGTATCGAGGGGTCGACGTAACCCCCGACTCCCGTCGAATGAGCACCGCTGACTCGTCGAGTGATCTGGATTCCCTCCGTGGGCATAGGACCACAAGCCCCGGCCCCTCCAGTCCTCCGGGATCCCCTCCCCCTCCTTACTCGGTGGAACAACCCGAGTCGGGGGGTAAAAAGGGGCATGGGGTGACTTTCTCAACAGATCCAACTGTAGCTACCCAATGGAACATACATTCAATGGAGGATGAAGACTTGTCAGACCATGAGTCGGTAGGTTGTCTCCCCTAATGGCACTATCCATACTTATGACAGAAACTTTGAATGTTGTACGGTATTGTCTATTCGTCCCATCGACTCGTTTAGGTAGACCATCATCAGTTCTGTTTAAACCGTGTGATTCTGATCAGCCGTTACGGCGAGCACACTTTTGTAGCCATTGCAAATTCGCGATTCTCCATTCCAGCGTTCCAAGCGCTGGGGCCGAGTGAATGAATTTATTGCGTGAATGGCAACAAAAATGATACAAAAAACAAAAAAAAATTCTCTCTATGGGATAAAACAACGCGGCGCTATCTAGCCGACTGACGAATATCCCCCATATTTGAGCTTACATATCTTTTCTACCAACCAATCTTTCTAATGTACCTATCTTTTCTACCAACTGTTCCACGCTAGTAATTCCCAGCCCAACTACTTCAACGCTTAATCACTCAGACCTTCTCATTCACACATGTAAATACACCAATGGAAGACCGTAGGTCATCCCTTCTGCTCAAAAGTAGGCAGAGTACCTACATAGACTCCGCAGTTAAAGCATAACTCTTACTAGAAATGATCTTTTCACGATGAAATGGCTCAGTAATATTTTATCGCAAATACCTTTACTTTCCACGAAAAATTAGCGGATTTCTTGTTAGCGCTTGCAGAGATGGGTGAATCCGATCATGAAGGAATTCGAATCCGAATTCGAATCCAGGGCTAGGTACGAATCATATTCCGAATCCACCATTTCATACTGAGGATTCGAATCCGAACTTAATAAAAATCAAATAATTTGAATAGGTTAGGCTATAGTTCCAAAGTCAGAGGTGACAAAAAAGCACTTATGTCAGAGGTAATTAGATAACGTGATTGATTACTGAGGATGGTTGGTGGTAGAGACCAATAGTTGGATTACCTAAGCCCACCGTGTAACGTCGGCTTGAAAATTTCTAGTAAAGCGAACGAGTGGTCTGCACACACCAAGAGAACAATGGAGGCTGTATAGTTTTTTTTGCTATGTTCAGGATATGAAGCTATCAGATCCAGCTCTGGTGAACGACTGAATGAGTTCTAGTAGGGAGTAGGGATGTTCTCTATCGACTATCACTAGTGGTGCTAGTATCGCTGCTATTCGAGTGTGTGTCAATTTGGCCAATTCTCGGCCTGAGCAAAATAACTCCACGGACTAGCGCCAAGACAAAAATTGACACACACTTTATTATCAGCGATACTAGCACCACTAGCGATAGAGAACGTCCCTACTGAAACTCCTTCATCCGTTCAGCAGCGCTGGCTCCGATAACTTCATATTCCGAACACAGCAAAAAGATTATACAGCCTCCATTGTTCCCTTGGTGCGTGGAGACTGCACCTTTGCTTTACTAGAAATTTCTAAGCCCGCAAGTTTGTCTCGCTTTAAATGTCGCAAGCATAGTGGGCGGCGCTACGAATATGGTCCGTTTGCAAAGCATAGGTCTTGGCGCTACTCCTTAGTGTTATTTTGCTCTGGTCTTGGCGCTACTCGCTAGTGTTATTTTGTTCGTGTTTTGAGTGAAAAAAAGGTAGTCGTACCGCTTAGGTACTAGTTGCGACCAGAAACAGTGTTTTTGTGCCGTATTTTGTAGACAATAAAGTTCTGTGTTTTTCAGAGTCTTGTTGAGGATCACGGTCGCTACTCGAAGATTTCGACACTGCTAGAAGCGAAGCCGTACCTTGCTGTTTTTATCAACTACCTGCTATGCAATGAAGATCCGTCCAACCTGGTAAGTTTCAGCCGCGGTCTTGTTCTGCGGTTCGGACTGAAATACACCCTAAACATTATCATTGTGGCTAGACTTTACTCCGCATGATCAGAAGACGTGGTGTTGGGATTAAACTGGTTTAATAATAATAATAATAATAATTTATTTTTGACCCGCTACAAAAAGATCAAAGTGGAGTATCAATAAAAGAAACAAAACAAGCACTTCATAAAACAAAAAGCACTAGAAACTAGCACTTCACAGCTTTTGGCAGTTTGTCAAATTATTTCGAACCCAGAGCAAAATAACTCTAGGTGTAATGCACGAACTTTGAAAAAGTGACACACAATGAAAATGCAGCGACACTGGCTCCGCTAGAGGACACGAACATCCCCTACTGAAACTCAACCAGTCGTTAACAAGTGCTGGCTTTCTATTTTCTACGGCAGCCACTGCGCACACGAACAGTTTGCTGAAACTTCTCTCGCGAAGGTAGCTGGGCGGCGCTGCGACGGAGGCCCATTTCTTATGCATGGGAAGGATAGGTCTTCGCATTACTCTCTAGACTCATTTTGCTCTGTTCGAACTCGAGATCAACTCGCTGGAAGTAAGGACGATGACGGAATAGAACATTTGGCCTTTTTTTTTTTAGCTTTTAGTTTTTTTTGTGATTTGCCCTATTTTTCGTTATTAGACTATATTTTGACTGCTCAAAAGTTAAATTAAATTAAAGTTAAATTTGAGTAAAGGAAAAAGAAAGTAAAGAATGTCATTGAGATGAATGGAGGTGGGTTTAGTACTAGTAGATTTGAATTATAAGTATTTTTTTAAATTTGAAAATTAAGTTTTAGTTTTAAAAGAAAAAATATAAAGGACGGGATTTATTAAAGCACAATGGATACTTCTAATGATTTACTTTGTATTAAATGCTTCACAAATAAACGTTTCCGACTTCCTTTAGATGGCGCTACGAAAATCGGCCGTTTTCTTGTTATCCTTTGTCTTTACCTCTCTGGCATCTCGGCGATCCAAATCTTAGGAGCCGGGATATCGTGGCAGGAAATTCAAGAACTCCCAGCAATGCTTGATAGAAAAGGATATATTTGAGATGTCACCAAAGTCAAGCCGCAGATGCAGTTTACCTGATTGTTCTACGGTTTCATCAGAAGTTCCATGGCTTAAAGTGCCTATTAAAAGTTTTTCTTTGTGGAATGGTGTTGTGAAGCTTGATTAACTTGCTTTATAAATGTACCAGAATATGCAATAAGCTCATAAAAAATAACATAGCTACAAAAATCATTCAAAAACAAATAAATTATTCAAATCTGAGTTATACAAGCTGATTTATGCTTAAAATAAAGATCTACTAAGTATTATAAGAAACATAACTCTGACCTTTGTCCAAGCTAGCAAATTGAGCATGTATTGGCCCAAAAAATTACGCTTTGAAATATCACAGAGGAAATTGTTGAAAAAGCTGCTGATCTAGAGGGTAAGCATTGTTCCTAGGTTGTTACAGAGTGGGATTGGGGTAGTTTGATGTGACCATTGAACTTTAAGGTTGTAAAGATAGGATGGAAGTGTAAAGATTAGAAAGATTAGAAAAAAAAAAAAAACGGTTACAGATTTAAGTTGTTAAAGGATCCTCTGTAAAGTAAAAATAAAAATAAACTGCGCATCTGAAAGCACAGGTCACATCAGATACAAATTCTACCTCAGTGTTCTGTGACTCTTTTGAAACTATGCTAGGTTTCTCAGAGATTAAAACCCATTCTGGCTGTTTTCGGCTGCTCGCCCCCTCTTGTTCTTGATTGGAAACATGGGGAAATTTGCATAACCGATATTTCTGACCAGTGATCTCCTCGGGAACCCGAACAACATTAGGTTTCCACGTTCCTTAAGCTGGGGTGACCTGCAATGACATAAATAATTATTTTTGTTTCAATCTAATCTGTTTTTATTTTTTTAGTTCTTCCTACTGATCACGGATCACTACAAAGAAGGGACTTCCACGAAAGACATGTGTCGATGGGCCTTCGAAATCAACACTACATTCCTTGTGCCTAATGCCCCCCTCAAAGTACAATCGGTCGACGAAACAATTTTACGAGACATAGACGACGTTCTTGCAAACTTTGCGTCCAAAGAGGAGCGAATACGAACAGTGTTTTTGAAGGCCAGAAAAAAAGCGTCCAGTGCGGTGAAGGTGGAGTTGGATGATTTTAGGACTAAAAGGCAAGCAGGTCTAGCGGGACTCTTTGGGCCGTCTGATGATGAGCTGCGAGAGGCATCTGGCGACGCCAGCAAGGAGATGAAAATTGTAGAGGTGCTGCTGTTGGTCAAACTTCAGGAATACGCGTAAGTTTTTGTTTATTCTAGTGTAATGAGTCTATGCCAAAATGTTTTGTTAATTTTATGTTTTGTTTACTTCTTAGTTTGACACGGCTGCCGCTGTTGATGCTCCATTGGGTCTTTATGGCACTTGCCCTTCGGCCAAGTGCCATATAGCTATGGCAATTTCTTTCCGCCCGTCGGTCGGTCAGTCGTTCGGGGTTTTGCTAGTTCGGGCTAGCAAAACCCCGACCAACTTTCGAATCCGGGCCGGATCCGGTGACTTTGTGGCGAGTTGGAGGGAGAACCGGATACGCTTAGAGTGGCGGAATCGAGTAACAAGCACAATCCCTAGATACATGATTGATATAACTCGACCGGATTCGGACACTGGTGGGGGGAGTTGGTGGTGGGGGGGGGGGGTTGGATTTCTGAAGATCCCTCGACTTCGGTACTTTCTAATGTACTAGGAGAATGAATGTCGGCAGGCCCATCAGAGACCCGAACAGATTGACTGACTAGTCGTTTGCACGATCCGTCCATTTGGAGGGAGGGGGTCGAGGGATGGGGAATCCAGAATGCTATCGTCTCAGATGTTCCATGTAAAGTCCGGACCGAATCCGATCCTTGTGGTGGGGGGGGGGGGGGTTGGAGGAGGGCACCAGAAATCTCGTGAAACGGTTAGAGTCGAGGGGTCGGGATGGAATTTGCTGGGAATAACAAAAGTAAGCCCTAGATACGTTCTTGACAGAACCAGATCATATCGGGACTCTTGGGGGGGGGGGGACTTGGAGGGGGCTACCCGGAATTCCGGTGATCGCGAGTAAAGATACTTCCAGATCTGCTAAGTACGATGAAACTTGGAAGGCGTGTTAGTCTCCCGACCAAATAGACTTAAGGGCCCTTGGAAGACTTCCCCGTCGTAGATCCGACCCTTTTTTGGAAACTTAAGGGAAGGGGATATCCTGAAATCACTGACTTCCGTAGGTTGCGAACGGGTGGTCCGATTCGAGTGAAACTTTATGGGTGATAAGAACTGACGACCTAGGTATGGAAAACATGGGTCTGAACAACATGCTGGCTAGATTGGGGGAGCTGGGGGGGGGGGGGTCCGGAAACTTTGCGACAGGCAGAAAAAACAAACGATTTGGCCGAATGGGATGCAAGTTGAACAGTATCGAGTTTACGTTATTTGGCATCGGGACCGGATCCGGCCATGATGGGGTGGGGGGATGAAACGGAACCGGAAATTGCAGCTATGCTCCCATTCTAATCAAACTTGATGGATAGTGAAGGGAGTTCGAGGAGGAGTCCTGGATATTTGTGGCTCGCATAGGGGTCAAACGAGCGGAGCGATTTGAAAAAAACTTGGAATATAGATAGATCATATACCCTAGTTGACACATTTAGGGTCCTGACGGATCTCAGCAGGGGGGGGGGTGGAAGGATTTCCCGAAAAACACTCTGATTCGAGAGAAACTTGATGGCCAGTTAGAGAAGTTGCTTTAGATGATCCATTTATATGTCCGACCTCGAACCAGACTTGGGAGTGGGTTACTGGAAATAGCGGGGCACGCCTAGGGATCAAATAAGTGGAAAAAAAATTAAACTAAAAAACTAGATATCCTATTTCTTCGTCCGACCCTTGGGTGGTTGAACATTGGGTTTATTTTCATCTACTTTTCTCGCACCATCTACTCGTAACAAGTGCCATATGAGCTAGTAGCTCTTGTTGATATTGTAGAGGTTTTGACTATTGGGTCGTTATAATCCTCCTTCCTTCCTTGATTCCTTCAAGCTGTGCAGCACCCCTGTTCCTGGCCACTCGATCGCAGAAACTTGACTCCTCCTCCAAGGTGGGCACCCACACTATATCTGTCGGCCAATCCCGGGCCTTGGAACTACCTGAGTTTTGGAAAAAAATCGTTGACATGTCGGGTGTTTCTTCCGTACTTTGGTTTTATTGTGGAGAGGGGCTTGGGGTCAAAGCAAAATATGGCTGAAATAAGCTTAGCTGGCTATTTGTCTCTGCAAAGTTCATGTGAAACACAATTCACTGTTCAGGGTTAAGGCTATTTTTTTATATGAAGAACTGAACATAAACAATCACCATCACAAACTTTGGATGGCATGGGAGTCATAAACAAACAACAATTACCTCCTTCAAAAGAAAGAAAGATAGTAGTTCTCACCAGTAAAAACTCGTAAAATGGCAATAGTAATGATAAGTAATAATATTGAACTAGAAACGACAAGAAGGGGTAAATCCAACAACAAGACACAAAACAAAAGAAAGAAATTGATGGAATGTTTCTTTCCCAAATGTACGACCCTAAATGTTTCAAAAGAACCATGTAGAGGCCTTGTGGCCTTTTTTTTTTGCAATATATTATATTGTTATTATTATAAAACAATACAAACCTTTCACAACCCTAAAAATGAATAAATGTATCACATAAACTTGGACAGACTAACACTACTTTATTTTCACTATTCGCTACAAAGTCTGGATATTAACAGAATTTAAAATCACAAGATACACTAAAGCACGGGCACTTATTTACGTTTTACATATTTAAAGTTTAACTGAAAAGCCAACTTATTTCGCATGGCTTAACTGAGCACACTGCATTATTTCAATTTTCTTAAGGGATTGTTTTTTTTTTCACCATTTGCTTTAGTAGGATGTTCAGAATATCTGCTGCATTCATCACAACGCAAAATTCTACTATGACACGAAAAATTTGAATCTAAATATTCTTTGAGCCCAAGCTGACTTTGAAACATTTATTCAAACAATGTTTACAACGGAAACGTCAGCTATGATTTTTCATCAGCGATATTTCGGCCCTTCTTGGCAAGGGTCCTCGTCAGGCTGTCAATCCTCTAGATCAACTGCGGGTAAGGAATCGAACCTGTAATAAATAACTGAAGCTTCTACCGACTGTAAATATCTTATTAAAGTAAATTATCTTCAAATACCACTAGAATGAAAAAACTAGTCCTGAGATTTAATTTTTGACAACGACGCTGTTTTTGCTGCACGATTGGGGCGATGACAGGAAAGGGTTTTTTTGCATTTTGATCAACTTCGGTTTTTATGGCACTTGCCCTTCGGCCAAGTGCCATATAGCGATTGTAATTTCTGTCCGTCAGTCGGTCTGTCGGTCCCGGTTTTGCTAGTTCGGGCACTTCCAGATAAGCTAGGACGATGAAACTTGGCAGGCATATCGGGGACCGGACCAGATCAACTTACAATTAATCATTTTTTCAATCCGACTTTCCCCGGATACGGGAGTCCGGAAACTATAAAGCAAAAGTGGAGCGAAAAGTAGCAAAAAAAAGCGCTGCCCGAATGCGGGAGCGAACCAGGAATCTCTGAGTTGTCAACCGAACGCTCTACCAACTGAGCCACGAGCCCATGTGTGAGAGAGCGAATGCGGGAATATAGGCAAAGTGGATAATCTAAACAAATTACATTGTTAGGATAATGGAACTTGTCAGGAATACTGAATGTATTAGGGAGCGAATGCGGGAGTATTGATTAACCTGGACATAGTCAAGAAACATAAATAATAGTTTGGGCACTTCCACGCAAGCTAGGACGATGAAACTTCGCAGGCATATCGGGGACCCGACCAGACTAAGTTGGAAATAGTCACTTGCCCGATCCGACCATCGTGGGGGAGGGGGCGGAATCCGGAAAATAGGGACATACATCACTTTCGAACGGGTGATCGGATCTTAATGAAACTTGATATCTGGAAAGATCTCGTGTCTCAGATGTCTCATTTCAAGTCCGGACCGGATCCGATGAATCTTGGGGGTGGGTCTTGAGGGGAGTGGAGGGACGGGGAATTCGGAAAAATTTGGAAAAATTATATATTTTCAGCTTACGAACGGGTCGTCGGATCTTAACGAAACTTGATATATGGAAGGACCTCATGTTTCGAACGCCGGTGACATTGGGGGAGTTGGAAGGGGAAACCGGAAATCTTGAAAAACGCTTAGAGTGGAGAGATCCGGATGAAACTTGGTAGAAAGAACAAGCACAAGTCCTAGATACCTGACTGACATAACCGGAACGGATCCGCTCACTTTGGGGGAGTTGGGGGGGGGGGAGTCTAATTTCTAGTGATCCCGCGAGTTCGATGCTTCCTGATGTGCTAGGGCAATGAAAATTGGCAAGCATGCCAAGGATCCGACCAGATTAAATAGGAAATAGTCACTTCCCCGATCCGACCATCTGGGGGGGGGGGGGGGGATGTGGAGGGACGGGGAAGCCAAATTTGAGGTATTTTTAACTTGCGAACGGTTGGTCGGATCTTGATGAAAGTTGATATTTAGGATGACCTCGTGTCTCAGATGTCCCACTTTAAATCCGGACCGGATCCGATGACACTGGGGGGGGGGGGAGCTGGTGGAGGGATCCGGAAATCTTGACAAACGCTTAGAGTGGAGGGATCGGGATGAAACTTGGTGGGAAGAAAAAGCACAAGTCCTAGATACGTCGTTGACATAACTGGACCGGATCCGGGCACTGTGGAGGAGTTAGGGGGGGGCGGACTTCTAGTGATCCCGCGAGTCCGGCGTACTTCTTGATGTGCTAGGACGATGGAACTTTGCAGGTATGTAAGGGATCCGATCAGATTGACTTGAGAATAGTCGTTTCTCCGTTTCGACCATCGTGGGGGGAGTGGATGGATGGGGAGTCCGGAATCTAGTGGCATGCATAACTTTTGAACGGGTGATCGGATTTAAATGAAACTTGTCAGTTTGAAAGAGCTATCGCCTCAGGGTGTCAAGTCTGGATCGGGTCCGATGCCTGCGGGGGATGGGGGGGGGGGACTAAGAAAACGCTTAAAGCAAAGGGATTGGGACGGAACTTAATTGGGAGAACATGCATTAGGCCTATATACGAAACTGACGGGAACAGATGGCTTCGGGGCTCTGGGGGGAGGGGGCCTATAATTTCGGTAGTCGTGAGTTAGAATAGTTCCAGATGTACTAAGAGAACGAAACTTAGCAGGCAGCATCTTGGGGGGAGCGAGGGAAGGGAAATATGGAAACTGCTGCAAATTGATTCGAGTGAAACTTAATGGGTGATACGAATCTATGAACTCGACATGTAAGCCATGCGTTCGAACTGTATGCAACCATGAGTTGGGGTTGGAAAATTCTTACATGCACAAAAACCAAACGGTTGGACCGAATGAGATGCAAGTTCGACAATGCCAAGCTTTTGCGGCCTAGATTTGTTATTTGGTTTTAGGGACGGATTCAGTCAAGGTAGGGGGGGGGGGGGGCAGGGTTCCGTTTTCGCCGGCTAAAATTGATTTTTACCATACCTGCGGTTTTAATCGGCTTTTATTAATAAAAACCGATTTTTGCCGGCTAAAACTGGCTAAAATCAAACCGTACTGATCTTTTTACGTATCAATCTTTACTGTTGTTTGTTCATTGTTTTCCGACTATTTTTCAACCAGGGTTGATTCCCGGACTAATTACCTCGCCTACTCCAATCCAGAAAACCGGTTTGGGGTTGACACGAGTGAGTCATCAGGTCACGTTGCTTCCTGCGATTTATTTATACCGGGAGTTCGTACCGTATTATATTAAAGCGAGGAGGCTATTAGAAACTGCGGAGGCGATTTGTTGTACATGTTGATACGATACGCGGATAGTAAATAGGCTACTTCAAGAATTGAGCTTGTAATTTTATGGCTTGTCCTTCTTGTTTTCTTGATAGTATGTTACACGGCAGCTCTGTAGGGATTCTCAGCAGAAACTTGTGCATATAAATGAAGGAACCTAGCTTCAGCGCCATTTATAATAGCAGATATGACTTAGCCTACACCTATTCAGTCTTGACATTATTCTGCATCCTTCCGTCCTCTCTAGGCTAACATGAACTACAATCTTTAATACATGAAAGAATTATGACAGTCTTAGAATAGCGGAGTGCTATTAAAATCACATAGTAGCAGTTTTGATTTTAGCCAGTTACTTCATTTTATCCGTGCCACTTGATTTTAACCGTATCGGCAGAAATCACCTATTAGCCGATATTAACCGGCTGGTATTTTAGCCACCCGGGAACCCTGGGGGGGGGGGGGGGTACTGAAAATTTGCAGATAAGCTATGCTCCGATTTCAATAAAACGTGATGGAGGGGAAGAGGGGATTCAGGGGTCCAACGGGGTGTGGGGGGGGGGGATACCGGAATTTTCCAGAAATGATCAGATTTCAGTGAAACTTGATAGATGGTATAAAAGCAGATGCTTTTTAGATGATCCATTTTTGAGTCCGAACCAGATTCGACCACGGTAGGGGAAGATGGAGGGAATACGGAAATGGTGTAACACGTCTAGGGGTCGAACAGGTGGATTTATTGGGCTGAAACTTGGAAGATTGAAAAGTCGTGCGCATATGCTGCACATCATACGAGATTATGCCGGAACTGCTCAGAAGTGAGTGAAACTAAATATCCTATTTCTCTTTCCGAACCGCATTTTTGGATGGCGGGTGTATTTCGAGACGTCCTCATCTACTTTCGTGTACCACCTACTCGTAACAAGTGCCATATGAGCTCGTAGCTCTTGCTTTTATTAATAAAGGGTTGAAAACTTAAATGTTATTTTATTAATGACCTCGTTCTACTTTTCTATTATGAGTACTTGCCTGTATCTATTACTTTGAATAATCACTGCACGGAAAAACTAGTGCTGATATTTAATTTTTGACACTGCTGCTGTTTTTGCTGCACGATTGGGGCGACGGCAGGAAATATTTTTTTCTGCATTTTTATCGGCTTTGGTTTTGTTGTTAATAAGGGACTGAGGCTTAAGTTTTCTTCCCTTAATAACCCCGTTCCACGTTTCCGGTAGGGAGTACTCGCCTGTATCTCGGTTAATGCCTGCTCGGTTTTTCTTTATCTCAACGGCTTCTCGAATGGTTTGATGGAGTCCGGTGCACGTTGCAAGAATTTGGGCTTTTTCAAAATATACTGAATGGGATGGGTTTTCGAAAATATGTTCTGCAAGTGCAGATTTGAAAGTATAGTTATGACGGTGTCCGTTGGAGAGGGCGATGTCAATTTCTTGCTCATGCTCTGCAAGTCGTTTTCGAAAGTTCTCTCTGTCCTTCCTACGTAACGCTTTCCGCAATCACAAGGTATTGAATAAATGCCTCTTTGGTACTGATTTGGGACTTTATCTTTTCCGGAGTTTAGGTAGGACAGCAAAGTATTTTGGGTTCTGTGAAAGACTTGGATGTTGCATTTTTTGAAACTTTTGGACAATTTTTCGGTTACTCCGCGGACGTACGGAAGGTAAACTCGGGCATTTTTTTCTTCTGCCTCACCATTACTAGTAGAACTTACAGGATCTTTGAGGGATGAATGAAGCTGCATTCATCTGCAGAACTTTCGGAAAACGACTTGCAGAGCATGAGCAAGAAATTGACCACGCCCTCTCCAACGGACACCGTCATAACTATACTTTCAAATCTGCACTTGCAGAACATATTTTCGGAATCCCATCCCATTCAGTATATTTTGAAAAAGCCCAAATTCTTGCAACGTGCACCGGACTCCATCAAACCATTCGAGAAGCCGTTGAGATAAAGAAAAACCGAGCAGGCATTAACCGAGATACAGGCGAGTACTCCCTACCGGAAACGTGGAACGGGGTTATTAAGGGAAGAAAACTTAAGCCTCAGTCCCTTATTAACAACAAAACCGAAGCCAATAAAAATGCAGAAACAAATATTTCCTGCCGTCGCCCCAATCGTGCAGCAAAAACAGCAGCAGTGTCAAAAATTAAATATCAGCACTAGTTTTTCCGTGCAGTGATTATTCAAAGTAATAGATACAGGCAAGTACTCATAATAGAAAAGTAGAACGAGGTCATTAATAAAATAACATTTAAGTTTTCAACCCTTTATTAATAAAAAAAAACGAAGTTGATCAAAATGCAGATAAAACCCTTTCCTGTCATCGCCCCAATCGTGCAGCAAAACAGCGTCGTTGTCAAAAATTAAATCTCAGGAGTAGTTTTTTCATTCTAGTGGTATTTGAAGATAATTTACTTTAATAAGATATTTATAGTCGGTAGAAGCTTCAGTTATTTATTACAGGTTTGATTCCTTCCCCGCAGTTGATCTAGAGGATTGACAGCCTGACGAGGACCCTTGCCAAGAAGGGCCGAAATATCGCTGATGAAAAATCATAGCTGACGTATCCGTTGTAAACATTGTTTGAATAAATTTGAATCTCAATAAAAAACGCGGATTTTTCAGTGGCCAGTGATCAGATCACTGCGTGAACACTTATTACTTCGCAAATCCTTTTCGTCAAGCATACAACAGGGGTACAAGCTCATGGAGGTACCACAAATCCGACAGGGAAATTCCACTACGGTAAATGAAAATCGATTATTCGCGAAAAGCTGAGCAACGAAGTAACGCATTTTCACCGGGTCTTCGAGCCTCTTTATGTGAATACGTGATGGGTAACCAGATTGTCCTATCTCAGTCCTTTTCAGTTAAACTTTAACAAATTCCCGAAACTACTTAATGTTTACATTGACCCTTACTGAACTTGAACTTACAACCCTCAGTATACTTGAATATATTTGACGGGTGCAAAACGGATAAGTCAGTTACATTGTATTGGAGCTCTCCAGGCTCAAGCCGCTCAAGCTGGGAATGGAACTTGTTGGAAAAAAACAATTAAAGATTCTTTCCTTATATATATGATTTTGTGAACCTCCGAAAATTGGTTTGGAGTTAAAGCTGGTGCTCTGATTTCATTCTGGACATGGCTGCTCTTTTTGCTGTTCGATTGGGTCGTCGAAAGGGGTAGAGGTTCTTCTGTATTTTGGTTTTAGAGTCGCCCTCTTCTTCTTCTTTCCAGCAAGTTCATTTTCCCAGCTTGAGCGGCTTGAGCCTGAAGAGGACCCTTGCAAAGAAGGACCGAAATATAGCTCTAATAAGATGTAGCTGTCCTTATCCGTTTTGCACCGTCAAACATGATTTGAAGTCAGCTTGGGCTGAAGGATTTTGGAATTTGGCATTTGCCGTTGAGAGAATATCTGTTTCACACTCTTTCGGAACGTATGAACATCTTTCGAAACTTAATCAAATTCTGCAGACCGTACATTAAAACAACGACGAACGACGGACAGTCAGCTACGATGCTTGTGACAGCGATATTTCGGACCTTGTCGGCAAGGCTACTCGTAAGGCTGTTACTTTTCTTTAAAGTTTAACTGAAAAGCCAACATATTCTTATACCTTTGATTTGAATACACTTAATTATTTTGACTCCTGTAAGCGATTTTTGTTTTTTTCGGTCGCGTATAGTCTAGTAGTGACGTTGGGAATCTCCGCTGGTTGTTCGACAAAGAAAACTTACGACGAGCCGCGGAAGATTTTAATGTCTACAAAAGCATGCGTTTCAACGGCCAACAAAGTGAAGATTTTGAAATGTTCGATTCCAGACTGCAGAATCACATCGCAAGATAGCCCTCTATTCCGTGCTCCCCCTATAGGTTTCCTTTGTGGAAGGACCCAGTCAAAAGAGAGCTAAACATTTCAAACATAGAGGTACGTCCGTATAGAGGTACAACAGTTATGGAAGAGACATTATGTCAGCTAAAATTCAATAATCGTGGATAACAAAGCAACGAAGTAACGCGTTTTTGTCGGTTCTTCTAGCCTAATTAAGTGAACATATGATGGGTAACCAGACTGTCGTATCTTAGCCCTATTCTGTTAACCTTTAAGAAACGAACCTGCAGTACACAAATGAAGCTTCTACCAACTGGATCAGTTTCATTTGAAAATACTCCGGCATAACTCTCCGCTTCAGGTGACTGGGACAAAATTGTTGGCCATGTTATGACAAGTATGAACCATCAGCAGGTCATGGATCCAAGTGTATATGTCATCCTTAAAAACCAATGTCAAGTGACGAAAAAAGAAAACAAAAAAGAAAACAAAAAACCAGGTATAAGGGTGTTTTTTTGGAAGAAAAAGAAATTTTTTTGTGGAGTGCCTCAGGGGACTCTTTTGGGTCTTCTCCTTTTCTTAGTAATGATAAATGATATTGCAGTAGATGAGGAAAACCGTTGGAAGTATGTAGACGACTTGAGCATTGTTGAAATTTGTCATCGTTCCCAAATGAGTAATGCTAAGGTAATAATCCAAGAGGTGGCAGACGAGGCACAGAATAGCGATATGAAAGTTAACTTCGCGAAAACAGCGGTTTTAGCTATTTCTTTTATAAAATCAAATCCTGCCTTCAAAGCAGAAATATCGAAAAAAAATGAAGGCAGAGAAAATTAAGCTACTGGTTGTTACCATTACCCCAGATCTAAAATGGGAAGCCCACTGTCAGGACATGCTGAAACGAGCCAATGCAGGAATACAAAACTTAAAACTTCTTTCAAAACTGAAAATACCCCAGTGTCACCTACTACGAGTTTATACTTCTTTCATCAGACCCACCCTAGAATACGCAGCACCCGTTTGGCATTTTCATTATCGCAGGAACAAAGAGATAAACTAGAAAGAATACAGAAGCGGGCTCTTCTTATTATTCATAGTGGACCGAAGCTTCCCTCCTAAAAACACTGCAGGAGCGCATAAAGGAGCTAAGCACTGACTTCGGTTCACCCATGGTATCTCATCCTCTTCACTCGCAAGTCCTCCCTCCCCCCTATCAAAATGTTAGAAGTCGACCAGAACGAGTGGTAAGTTCTAAGGTTCCCAAGCTCTGTCCCGTACCTACAAAACACGCTAAATATGCAAAAAGTTTTGTATATATTGTAATTTTTTCTGTCTGTTTGACAATAATCGCAAATTGGTTTATAACCACGATAGTCGATTTTTAAAATAAACTTTCTATCTATCTATCTACGCCGCCGGACCATTTTAGATTACGAGTGAGGGAAATAGATATGCCTGACAATCCAGGGGGCATGTATAACATGATGAGTGTGAACAGTATCCTATTTTGAGCAGTTTCGAAAACGATGAATGAATGAATGAATGAAACTGCTGGAAACATAACACAGTAACAAAAAACAAAATATCATACACTCTGAAAACAAACCAAAATCAACTTCTATAAAAATAGTTCAAAGTGGGTCTAGCTTCAGGAATCTACCCAGCCTTCGGAGCTCACCAGAAGACTTACTTCCCATACTTTGAAACCAAATCCCTTTCCTCCCAAGCCTCCCGACCAAATAATTCCTTTCCATTAGACAAAAATAAGGACCAGTACCTTTCCTATCTCTACCAATATAATTTCTCCGCATCCCCACCGGAAGAGCGTCCGCCCTAAGACTAACCATCCATTTCAATTCTGCCCCCCCCCCCCCCCCCCCCCCCCCCCCCCCCCAGTCCCAACTTAAAATATAATTCTTCTCTCCATGTTCTATTAGTGCAGTTTTGAAATTCGTTTTTAGCCGTTTCCCAGTCAGCTTGGGCTCAAAGAGTATTTTTTTTTTCCGCGGACTGATTTACTCTTTATCACTTTTTAGGAGAGACTTCCTCTTTTCATTCCTACGGACTTTATCTATGTCACGGTTCAAGTTGGGGCGAAATTGAAAAAGAAACGGAAATTGCTATGAATTCCGTATTGGAAATTCAGATATATTAGGGGGGAAGCATTGAGTATAAGACCAGCTGCGAGGGGATGGGGGGGGGGGGTATTAAGCTGTAGAGCTGACAAGTAGTTTACGAGGTATACTGCTGACGATGCTGCTTATAGTTCACACAGATGATTTGAAATGAATCTTTCCGCAGCTCTAAGGTTTACGTCCGCGAACTCATTGGCCTGTACAGGACGACTACACTAATAAAAGTCTTGCAGGATTTGCTACTGAGATTAGTCTTGTCTTTATTGAGATAAGATTATCTCTACTTCGGATTAATCTTGTCCCAGTGGAGATAAGATTACTCCCAGTAGCAAATAATGCAGTTAACTTTAATCATTATTGAAAACTTTTGACAGAGTACAAATTGTTACAATGATCTCTGTGGTAAGTTATCGTTCATTGCCGAGGACCGTCACGTTTCTGCCCTTGACTTGATTTTTCCGCTTGCCATCTATGGAGAAGTTTTTCCAGGCCATTTTTATGGCACTTGCCCCTCGGCCAAGTGCCATATAGCGATTGTAATTTCTGTCCGTCAGTCGGTCTGTCGGTCCCGGTTTTGCTAGTTCGGGCACTTCCAGATAAGCTAGGACGATGAAACTTGGCAGGCGTATTAGGAACTGGACCAGATTAAATTAGAAACAGTCGCTTCCCCGATCCGACCATCTGGAGGGGAGTGGAGGGAGGGGGAATCCGGAAAAATTAGGAAAAATGAGATATTTTAGCTTACGAACGGGTGATCGGATCTTAATGAAACTTGATATATGGAAGGATCTCGGGTCTCAGACCCTCCATTATAAATCCAGACCGGATCCGGTGACATGGGGGGGGGGGGGAGTTGGAGGGGGAAACCGGAAATCTTGGAAAACACTTAGAGTGGGGGGATCCGGATGAAACTTGGTGGAAAGTACAAGCACAAGTCCTAGATACGTGACTGATATAACCGGAACGGATCCACTCACTTTGGGGAAGTTGGGGGGGGGAGAAGTCCGAATTTCTAGTGATCCCGCGAGTTCGGTGCTTCCTGATGTGCTGGGACGATGGAAACTGACAGGCACGTCAGGGACCCGACCAGATTAAATAGGAAATCATCAGTTCCCCGATCCGACCATCTGGGGGGGGGGGGGAGTGGAGGGAGGGTGAAGCCAAAATTTGAGGAATTTTTAGC
This sequence comes from Branchinecta lynchi, assembly GCA_023053575.1. Lineage (NCBI taxonomy): Eukaryota > Metazoa > Arthropoda > Branchiopoda > Anostraca > Branchinectidae > Branchinecta > Branchinecta lynchi. The sequence goes on along the minus strand of JAKZAP010000003.1, from coordinate 3,763,933 downwards.
TTGCGAACGGGTGATCGGATCTTGATGAAAGTTGATATTTAGGATGACCTCGTGTCTCAGACATCTCACTTTAAATCCGGGCAGGATCCGATGACACTGGGGGGAGTTGGAGGAGGGAACCGGAAATTTTGAGAAACATTCAGAGTGGAGGGATCGGGATGAAACTTGGTGGGAAGAACAAGCACAAGTCCTAAACACGTCATTGACATAACCGGACCGGATCAGGTCACTGTGTGGGAGTTGGGGGGGGGGGGGTCCGGATTTCTAGCGATCCCGCGAATTCGGCATACTTCCTGATGTGCTAGGGCGATGGAACTTGGCAGGTATGTCAGGGATCCGAACAGATTGACTTGAGAACAGCCGTTTCCCCGACCCGACCATCGTGGGGGGAGTGGGTGGATGGGGAGTCCGGAATCTAGTGGCGTGCATAACTTTTGAACGGGTGATCGGATTTGAATGACACTTGTCTGGTGAGCTATTGCCTTGGACGTGCAGTGTCAAGTCCGGGTCGGGGCCGATCCCTTTGGGGATGGGGTTGGGGGGGGGGGACTCAAGAAACTCTAAAAGCAGAGGGATTGGGAAGGAACTTAATGGATGGAACAAGCATTAGGCCTAGATTAAATTGACGGAGCCGATGGTTTTGGGGCTCTGTGGGGGGAGTTGGAGGGGGTTTTCTGGAATTCCGGTAGTCGTGAGTTAGAATAGTTCGAGATGTAAAACGACAGCTAAACTTTGCAGGCATATTAGTGACCCGAATTACCTAGACTTAAGAACCTGACCCAACATCCCCCCGGAAACTTCCTAGATCCGAGCATTTTTTGGGAGCAAGAAACGAGAAATATGGAAATTGACTTCTATAAATTGCAAACGAGTTGTTTGATTCGAGCGAAACTTAATGGGTGATACGGATCGATGACCTCGACATGTAAAACATGAGATCGAACTATATGCGACCACGATTAGGGGAATTGGGGGGGGGGGGGCTTTTGACATGCACAAAAACCAAACGGATGAACCGAATGAGATGCAAATTTGATAGTGGCGAGTTTATGCGGCCTAGATTTGTTATTTGGCGTCCGGGCCGGATTCGGCCAAGGTAGGGGGGGGGGGGGGGGGTACTGGAAACTTGCAGATAGGCTATGCTCCAATTTCAGTGAAACTTGATTGACAGGAACAGGGAATTAAGAGATACGACGTTTATGTTTTCAAGTCCTGTTCGACCACAGTAGGGGGAGTTGGATGGAGATTGCCGGAAACTTTGAGGCTCGCATAGGGGTCAAACGAGTGCATCAGTTTAGATGAAACATGGAACATAGATAGAGCACATACCCTAGATGACATATTTTGGGACCGAATCGGATCCGACAACGTTGGTGGGAGGGGGGGGGGGGTACAGGAACTTTCCAAAAATGCTCAGATTCGATTAAAACTATATAGATGGTATAAAAGAAGATGCTTTAGGTTCTTGATTTTTTTTTTATTCCGAACCATATTCGGCCACGGTAGGTGGAGATAGAGGGAGTACCGGAAATCGTGTCGCACGTCTAGGGATCAAACAAATGGATTTATTGGGCTGAAAGTTTGAACAGTCATGTGCATTTGCTACAGATAATCGAGACGATGCCGGAACTGCTCAGAAATGAGTGAAACTAAATATCCTATTTCTATTTCCGAACCGCATTTTTGGATGGCGGGTGTGTTTTGTGACGTTCTCATCTACTTTCTTGTACAGCCTACTCGTACAAGTGCCATATGAGCTCGTAGCTCTTGTTGTCTTCTTTGTTTTCTGTTTTGTTTCTTCGTCTTGCACATTTTTCGTTATCAAATGCTGAATGTAATTGTTTTCTTTTTCTTCCTTATAGTGCATTACTTCCCTTTTCTTCAATCAATCATACAAGTTTAATTCCAAATAGCTTAAAGCTAGGAGAGGCCAATAAAATATTTACGAAATACTTACAAACGACAATAATGCAACTAACACACTTTACAACATATGATCTGAAATAAATGCTGGAATGAAACTATGAAATTTCAGTTGATGAGTGGCATGATACGGCAAGAACCTGACTGTCAGTGTTCCTCTCAGATCGACTCAGGGACGAGGGGAGGGGAAAGGGGAATAGACGGCTCATTCTTGTCCATCATTCTTCTCCAGTACGTAACTTCTTCAGCATCACTATCGTGGGAAAAGTCCTTCAGCTGACGGGATAGGCAGTTCAAATGTATTTATTATTTATTTATTTATTTGTGACCCGCTTTTTCTATAACAGCGGAGTATGAGTAAAAAACACAAAATAAAATACAGATATTAAAACACTAAACAAAAGAGTGTACATAAACATGACCACGTTATTTTCATATATTATTAAAAACTCACTAAATAGACTTAATAGACTTTACACAGTGACAAGCACATTAAACGGGTTCAGGACTGAAACAAGAGCTACGAGCTCATATGGCACTTGTTACGAGTAGGCACGGCTCGGTTATGTCAATGATATATCTAGTGTTTGCTAGGTGTCTTCCCACCAAGTATCATCTCGATCCCTCCACTCATAGCGTTTTCCAATCTTTCCGGTTCTCCCCTCCAGCTCCCCCCCAAAAGTCACCGGATCCGGTCCGGATTTTAAGTGGGTCGTCTGAGGCATGAGGTCTTTCCAAATATCAAGTTCCATCGAGATCCGATCACCCGTTCAAAAGTTATAAATACCTCAAGATTCCGGATTCCCCCTCCCTCCACTCCCCCAACAGTGCCCGAATCGGCTCGGTCATGTCAATGATGTATCTAGTGTTTGCTAGGTGTCTTCCCACCAAGTTTCATCTCGATCCCTCCACTCATAGCGTTTCCCAAGATTTTCGGTTAACCCCTCCAGCTCCCCCAAAAGTCACCGGATCCGGTCCGGATTTTACGTGGGTCGTCTGAGGCATGAGGCCTTTCCAAATATCAAGTTCCATCGAGATCCGATCACCCGTTCAAAAGTTATAATTACCTCAAGATTCCAGATTCCCCCCTCCCTCCACTCCCCCCCACAGTGCCCGAATTGGCTCGGTTATGTCAATGATGTATCTTCACACCAAGTTTCATCTCGATCCCTCTCACTCACAGCGTTTCCCAAGATTTCTGGTTGCCCCCCTCCAGCTCCCCCCAAAAGTCACCGGATCCGGTCCGGATTTTAAGTGGGTCGTCTGAGGCATGAGGTCGTTCCAAATGTCAAGTTTCATCGAGATCCGGTCACCCGTTAAAAAGTTATAAATACCTCAAGATTCCGGATTCCCCTCCCTCCACTCCCCCGACAGTGCCCGAATCGGCTCGGTCATGTCAATGATGTATCTAGTGTTTACTAGGTGTCTTCCCACCAAGTTTCATCTCGACCCCTCCACTCATAGCGTTTCCCAAGATTTCCGGTTGCCTCCTCCAGCTCCCCCCAAAAGTCACCGGATCCGGTCCAGATTTTAAGTGGGTGGTCTGAGGCATGAGGTCTTTCCAAATATCAAGTTCCATCGAGATCCGATCACCCGTTCAAAAGTTATAAATACCTCAAGATTCCGGATTCCCCCTCCCTCCACTCCCCCCCCCACAGTACCAGAATCGGCTCGGTTATGTCAATGATGTATCTAGTGTTTGCTAGGTGTCTTCCCACCAAGTTTCATCTCGATCCCTCCACTCATAGCGTTTCCCAAGATTTCCGGTTGCCCCCTCCAGCTCCCCCCAAAAGTCACCGGATCCGGTCCGGATTTTAAGTACGTCGTCTGAGGCATGAGGTCTTTCCAAATATCAAGTTCCATCGAGATCCGATCACCCGTTCAAAAGTTATAAATACCTCAAGGTTCCGGATTCCCCCTCCCTCCACTCCCCCCCACAGTGCCCGAATCGGCTCGGTTATGTCAATGATGTATCTAGTGTTTGCTAGGTGTCTTCCCACCAAGTTTCATCTCGATCCTCCACTCATAGCGTTTCCCAAGATTTCCGGTTGCCCCCTCCAGCTCCCCCCAAAAGTCACCGGATCCGGTCCGGATTTTAAGTGGGTCGTCTGAGGCATGAGGTTGTTCCAAATATCAAGTTTCATCGAGATCCGATCACCCGTTCAAAAGTTAAAAATACCTCAACATTCCGGATTCCCCCTCCCTCCACTCCCCCCACGGTGCTCGGATCGGGGAAGTGACTATTTTCAACTTAATCATTTGGGGTCCCTGATACGCTTGCCAAGTTTTATCGTCCTAGCTTATCTGGAAGTGCCCGAACTAGCAAAACCTGGACAGACCGACAGACCGACAGACCGACGGACGGACAGAAATTGCGATCGCTATATGGCACTTGGCCGAAGGGCAAGTTCCATAAACACTGGCAAATAATTCCATGGGCTGACAGGGCAGGGTGTCTGTGGAGGGTAAATAGATTTGAATGCAAACGAAGGAGCGTTTTGGCTGTGTTCGGGGAGGATCCGGCTTGGCTTTGTTGCTTTTGAGGGCTCGTTGGTCAGAATGACCGGTTATACAGTTTTTGGGGCGAGTTTGGAGGGGGAAACCTGAAACATGTGACACGCTCGGAGTGGAGGGACCGGGATGAAACTTGGCGGGAAGAACAAGCACAAGCCCTAGATACATAGAATTGACAGTACTGGGCAGGATTCGTGCAATGTGGGAGCGTTGGAGTGGGAGGGGTGCGGAAATATGGTGATCCAGGGTCTAGGTAGTCCAAATGTGTTAGGACGACGAAACTTGGTAGGCGTATCATGGACTCATCGATTTTACTTGAAAACAGTAGTTTCCCCGATCTGACCATCGTTGGGGATTGGAGGTAGGAGGAATCAGGAATCTTGATTTATGTATAACTTTCGAACCGGTGATCGGGTCTTTGTGAAATTTGATATTTGGAAAGACGCCGGGTCTCCGAGGTCTCATTTCATGTCCGGACTGGGTGCGGTGAATTTGGGGAGTTGTAGGGGTGAACCGGAAATCTTGTGATTCGCTCAGAGTCGAGGGATCGGGATGAAACTTGGGATTGGATCTGGGAAATGGGAAAAGTTGGAGGGGGGGGGGGGTCTGGAAGTAATTAGTTCCGGACCCGAAAAGTTAACTGGAGATCCGACGAGATTGACTTAGATATAGTTGCTTTCCAGATCTGACCAGCCTGCAGGGGGAATAATCGAGGAATGGACAATCCGTAAACTTGAGGAATGCACACCTTTTGGTTTTGCTTACAAATGAATTCCCAGTCCTCTTAAAGTACGCATCTTCACCGCAAAGTGAAAAAAACAACAGATTTTTGGAAGAAAGTGGCATTTTCGTAATCTACAAGGGCCCATTATCATCTTTGCCCCAAGGATTTTTGCTAACAAACGAATTCCTTAAATACTCATCTCAACCGCAAAATACAAAAAATACTCTTGAGAAACGATACATTTTCATGATCGCCGAAGCCCATGATCATTTTTGCCTCAGAGGTTCTTAAATGAATTTCTAACCCAAAAAACTCCATTCTACTAAACGGTACAATTTCATGATCCCCAAGGCCATATGAACAATCATGCCTCAAGGGTCTTGCCTACAAAGGATTACAACAAACCCACGAGTATGCAAATTCCCACAGTCATCCTCTGACCCAACTTTGCAAGTGCCATATGAGCTTCTAGCTCTTGTTTATTTAAAAATACCACAGAAAAGAGCATCACCCACCCCTCAGCAACCAGTGCTTTTGGCACTGTCCTATATTCTGAGCGTGTTCCACCCTTCTTACAATAGTAACTATGAGTTAGTAGTTTCGTTCCTGCCTCGTGAAAAGTTACTACGCTGACCGGAATTAACATTAAGTATTTGCTTACCACCACATTCGGGAACGTAGTTAGCAGGTTAACTACGATCTCTGTGAAATGGTTTTTCCGGTCAGCCTACGGCACGATATTTTGCCGAAAATATAAAAACGCATCCAAGCCTTGACGGCAAGAAGCCAGGAGCCGTGGCGTCATGCGTTGTTTCTGCGGTAAGTAGGTTGGAACACGACTGATGTGGTTCCGAGGGTGGTGGTTAGGGCTAGGTCTTGAATAGGGTCACGGGGACCTGGTGGAAATCTGAAGATCGGCGAGCCTGACCTTAGGTTCCACTCTCAAAACCAATCAACAAACGAGGGGTAGTGATGTCCTAGGTAGACTAGGGCTCAGACGCACTCTTCTCTTTCTATCTCAATAAGATAAATGTATTCTCAGCTACTTATTTACAAAACATCTCCTTCGTCAACAGATCTTAATTTAACATGACTACCGGACCTGATGATGCTTATGATGGATCAGCATCATACAGGTAACAAACCCTCACAAAGACGACCAGAGACATACGCCATGTCGGCAACAACCCGAACAACCTGAACTTATTGCTAGCTAGATGGCGTATGTGTTTACACCATTGTTGGGAATGACAACCAGAATGGACGGGGACAACAACAACGACCTATATTGATTTGTCTTACAGGCGTGACGATCTGGAGAGTGGAAGTGATGACAAATCAATGGCCTGCGCTTCTGCTCTTGCAACTGTGCTGTCGAAAGTCTTCAACTTGAAAAGTCAGGCGGCAGTGGGACTACTGGAAAAGTGTCCGACATTTGTATCTCGAGAGAAAAGCGTCAAATCAAAGCTCATAAACAAGACGAAAAAGGTGAATATCAAACAAGTAGGTGGGTTCTGTCGGTTCAAAAGCTGGTGAATCGGTGTCGGCTGCTTTAGATGCACGCATTTCCAACTTACCGAACTTTCCTCCCATAGTTTCTGAGTATTTGGAATTAAAGGATTTTTCGTATCTTCCCATAAAATATTAAAGAGCCCATAAATTTTGGTTTGCTTTTCAGCAGACACAGAGAAAACATTCTATTAAGCTGAGTTAGGAAGTCGAAAAGTTAGTTGGTTTATTGGATTATATTGTATTATAATTTATTCACTGGACTTTCTCGAATTGATTTATTGAAATGAGCTTTTTTCTTGCATATTTGTATTAACCGTGGGCACATGTCCCATTAGAGCTTGTGGCTTTCATAAATTTGAATCTGCAAAACGGATATGTCAGCTACGTTTTATTGGAGCTATATTTCAGCCCTTCTAACAAGGGTCCTCTTCAGGCTTAAGCCACTCAGACTTTGAAATTGACAACAATTGTTCATTTTCAAGTTTGAGTGGCTTGAGCCTTGAGATATCCCTTGCCAAGAAAGGTCAAAATATAGTTCGAACAAAATGTAGGTGACGTATTCGTTTTGCAGGGCAAATATGATTCGCGTCGGTATAAGAAGAGTTTCTTGTCACTAAAGGGTCACTTGTCACTCTGGTGGTCACAATTTGTAGTTTTTTTTTACTTTTTCTTTTGTTCATACCTCCTTTTCCACCTTTTATTAATTCATGGCAAGTTCTTCTTTTGTTTATACACCCTTTTTGACTGTTTATTAAATCATGAATCAAATTCAGCTGCGACTAGCGAAACAACTGAGGGGCTCAAAAAGCGACTCGACGAGGACTGGTGTGCGCAACCTTGTAAACTGTGCTGGAGTGCCCCAGAAACAGTGCCCCGGAAATAATTGAACACCATCATCAACCGCAAGCTACTCAGCGGGATTCAACATCCTTATTGCTTCCAAGTGTACTTTAAGGTAATGGCAAGGATTCGAGCTCAGACGTGGATGTGTCACAACTATTTTAATTATAAATATTGAGATATAATTTTTTTATTTTTTTTTTATTTATTTGTGAAATGCTTTCTAGTTGCAGGGGAGTAAAAGAAAACAAACTGAAAAACACAAATTAAAAAACTGGACAAAACAAACTGAGTAAACATGTTAGCTTTCTTTAAATACACGTTAAAACACACACTAAATCCACGTAAGATTTTGACACATCGACATGTACACGAAATGGGTGCAATTGATAAAATGATAGTCAACCCTCGAGAAACCCATTTTGTTCCTCAAAAGCAGCCCTGCCTTCTTCCTAGAACTTCCAGAGTCATGTCGGGTGAAGGAGATAAAACTCCTTGGAGTATACCTTACATCAGACCTCAGATGGGATAAACAAATAGAGGCTATGGTCAAAAAGGGGAATATGGCAATAGCGTCCCTGAAAATATTATCCCGCCATGGAGTAACACCCAAACACCTACTGCATGTTTACTTTTCATTCATACGATCTTCCCTAGAGTACTGCAGCCCTGTTTGGAATTTCTTGAGAAGATCCAGTACAGAGTCTTTCTGGTTGTGTCTAAGTTTCCAAAAGTTCCCTATTCCTCCCTTCTCAATGATTTCCGATTAGAAACTCTGTCAACCCGTTGCCTGAATATATCCCTTAAGTTTGGTGCAAGTATTCTGGCCAACCCAAATCCTAAGAAAAATCCTGCCACCAGAATACGAGACGACACGTATTCGACTTCCGCGGTCAGTGGCCCGGCCAGTACCAAGGCTACAACCGGTCGGATGTTCCCACACCCGGTACATAAATAGTTTTGTCCCTTCTTTTGTCAAGTTCTTTAACAATGGATTTACAGTTGACTCCTAATCTTTCCCTTATATTTTAACGTCATTTATATTTTGGTTATTTTAGCGTACCTGTTCTTAATTGTAAATATAATGAATTTAAGTGATATTAATAGTTTTATTAAGAAGTTACGGGTCATTCCAGCGAAATAAAGCCAGGCAAAAAAATCGATTTCTTAGATTTTGACGAAAATTTCTCAGAATGATCTATCAGGGTCCAGGACCTTCCCCACAACATTTTAAGGCGAAAAAAAATTGTTCCAAATCGGACGAATTTTTTACATTTTCGGCCAAATATTCCATTGTCGATGGTCGAAAAAGTCAATATTTTTCAAAAGATCGACAAAAATCAAGAAAATTCAACACGAACTTCAAATTTGTTGACCTTCTTACCTACCTTTATGACTTCAAATCTGAAGATTTTCAAGTATGTAGGTACTCGTTTTTCCTTTTTACGGTAATTTTGGCAAGGTAAGGTAAAAAAAAAGTGGGGCTTAGTAGATCCACTCCAGAAGAACCGGCCAGATCACAAAAATTCTGAGATTCCCCGTGGTAGTAGAGAGGAGAACGAGTTACATTTCTTTATTAGCACTTTTGTGGCTACCGAGCCAGAAATGGTCTTAAATAGCGATGCTATAGACAACTGAAATTCTTGGGGAAATGCATTATTTTTATGATAAAATAAATTAGTCTCACAACCTAAAAGTAAAATTTGAGAAATGAATTTCAGTTTTCAGATCTTACTGTTAACTTGCCTGGACCAATTTTTAGCAGTTCAAGGGCCCGAAATCTTCTCTTTGGCCTACTTTCAGCCACTTTCAGGAACTTACTACAATGCATGCATTTGCTCTCTCACGTGTAAGTTTCCGCGAGGGTGGTAAATTACTCATATACTTGGTTATACGCAATTCTGAAACGCTAACCGAGTTCCGTTGTCAGTACATTTTGTTATTTATAGGCTGCAACTATTTAAGAAACTGAAATTTTGTATTTGCAAACTGTGTACAATGAAATGTAGAACACGTTAATATTATTGCGAAGTTACAAGTTTTTCTATCTTCAGTCTATCAACATCCCCCCCCCCCCCCCCCCAGCCCGGTTCGGGGGCAAATGGGCACAGATTGCCCAGTGAATAAGGTTCATAACTTGACCAGAACTAGACATAGGACGATGAAATTGAAATGAAGGGCTGCGAAATTGCTTATAAAGTTTCACCTTCCCTACTCACTCCGTTCATGGGCAACTGGGCCCACATTTCCCAGGACTTGGTAGGTTTGTGAGCGTTGGGGTCTCTTTTTACTTTTTGATGGTCCCAAACCCACCCCCACTTGGTTCAGGGGCAGTTGGGCCCAGATTGCCATTTTTTAATGTTTTAACTTGGCAATAACTTGAAATAAGGCAAGGAAGTTCCTTTGTAGTTAGGTAGGTAGGTAGGTTTTTTATTTTTAACCAAAACCTTGAAAATAAAATAAAACAACCTTACTAATATCCTATTGCAGCAAAAAGAAAGTACTAAGGACTTGTGCTGTAATTTATTAATAATACGCTTTTGGATCATAGGGGTTGGGGATATATATGTGGAGCTGACCCCCCACCCCCGCGTGCAAGATCTCTAACATTTCTTTGGATTTATACTTGCGGTTGTTTACATTTAAAGCTTTTAAAGTGGGATGATTACAAGTTAGGTAATTTCAATACTCGTTTGGTTATTGGGGATGGGAAATGTCTCGGCTCTAAAGCTGTGTGTATACAAAAAGTGATCAGCATTTTACTTTCAAACTCCACGTCTGAGCGCTTGAGCACTTGTTATTTTTAGGTTGTGAGACTAATTCATTTTGTCATAAAAACAATGCTTTTTCCCAAGAATTTCAGTTTTCTAACATCGCTATTTAAGACCATTTATGGCTCGATAGCCACAAAAGTGCTAATGCAGAAATGTAGCTCGTTCTTCACTCTACTACCATGGGGTATCTCAGAATTTTCGCGATCTGGCCGGTTCTTCTGGAGTGGACCTACCAAGACCCACATTTTCTAACTTACCTTGCCAAAATTACCGTAAAAAGGAAAAAAGAGTACCTACATACTTGAAAATCTTCAGATTTGAAGTCATAAAGGTAGGTAAGAAGGTCAAAAAATTTGAAGTTCGTGTTGAATTTTCTTGATTTTTGTCGATCTTTTGAAAAATATTGACTTTTTCGACCATCAACAATGGAATATTTGGCCGTTTTTTTTGCCTTAAAATTTTGTGGGGAAGGTCCTGGACCCTGATGGATCATTCTG